>OX328124.1:134118871-134393837 GCA_946811695.1 Gonocerus acuteangulatus | reverse complement strand
AGAAATGGAAGTAGAGGCTTTTGGTATGTTCTCGGCCCTCATTTCGTACGGAAACCAGTGTAAACCAGCTGACGTCATCAGCTTAAGTACTACCAACCAGCTAAGTTTCCTGCAAGGAAAACAGTGTCAGCCAGCTGACGTCACAGTGACGTCACAGTGGCGTCACAGCTACGTAGGCATCTACGTAATCAGGGACGCCATCAGCGACGACGTCGCGCGGCGTCATTAGCTTAAGTACTACCAACCAGCTAAGTTTTCTACAAGGAAACCCACATCAGTCAGCTGACGTCACGCGGGTATTGCTAGCGAAACAGCGTCAGCCAGCCGCCATCTTCCTCACGAAGCTAGTCTGAAACGCATCAGCGGGAGTACTACCAGCCAGCTGGCGTAACGCCTTTGGCGCCATTGCTTTGACGGTGTGCTGGCTTAGGTTAATAGCACGGGGCGTTTGTTAGACCGTTTCCATGTTTGAAATGCCGCCGGCAGCTAACGTCGCGCTGTTGACACCATTACTTTGACGCGGTGCTGACCTAGGCTAATAGCACGTAACAGGGGTCGCCAGCAGCCATCTTCCTCATGGAAGTCGACCCTAGACCAATAGAGTGCGGCATCATCGATGACTAGCCTAGGATGATAGCGCGTTTTCATCGCTATTAGAATAAACGACGCCGGCCCCTCGCGAAGTCAGGGTCCTAGGTCAATAGCTTGCTTTCAATAGTATGCTAGAACGGGAGGCACAGCCGAGGGCGGCATCATTGATGACTAGTCTAGGGCAATAGCGCGTTTTCATCGCTTTAGGAGCAAACGGCATCATTTCCCTAGCGAAGTCAGTACGATTAATACAAGTATAAACGGTATGAGTAGGGATTGTACTTAAGTCATATATAGACTTAAGAAAGAGTTGAGAAAAAACGTTTAAATGACTATCAACTTTGAACAATCACGCAGGACGTCCGGTGATATGGAGAAGTGGGGAGCCCCTGTTTCTAGGGCCTGCTGATACCCTCCACTAGTATGAACGATGGCTTCTAAGGATGGTATGCAGTGGGAGTTCCCTCAACACGCTGATCTTAAGGTGAGTGAAACAAATTATCTTATTACTTATTATATATAGAGATATCATAATAAGAGATAATGTCTCATTCTAGCACCTGCCCATCCAGTGGGAGAGCATTATTCGGGACCACATATATATAAATTTACCCCATTGTTTAAAGGTGAGTGAAACAAATTATCTTAGTACTTATTATATAGAGATGCAGTAATAAGATGTTTCATTCTAGGACCTACCTATCTTCATTAAGGTGGTAGACCGGCAACCATCTCACCTTCGCTCATTGGGGAACGTTAGAGTCCAAAACTACGTATTCGGGGCAGCCTACATGATCATCCAACATAGCATCTTTGCGCAGACATGGCGTAAGTATAAGAAAATAGCTCATTTTGATAGTAGTAATGTCTAAAACCCTTCTAACAATGGTTTTTCCATTATTTTCAGGAATTCCCCCACCTCCAGTGAGGATGGGGAGGGGTTTAAGTACCCGCGACGCCTACAGCGAGGATGGGAGGAGATAAGCACATCCAACGCCTACAGCGAGGATGGGAAGGGGTGGGGAAAATAAATGGATATATTAATATAGTGAAAAACGATCTTTATTTACTACAACATTCCATATCCTCCAGGTATTTATAAGATAACTTACATTAGGTTTACAAAAGAGGCATAACTTTCCTTTTAACATAGGGTCATATAACTATAATTATAAAAGATTTACAACTTAACTTCCCTTAAAATGGGCTAAATTAGTTATTTACAATAAATTTCCTTAACCTAGAGTTACAATAACTTAGCCTTAAGATAGGTTCATATGGGTATTTACAAAAATAGCTTATCTATCCTTAACTTAGATTTACAAAAATAGCTTATCTATCCTTAACTTAGGTTTACAACCAACCTTAACCTAGATTTACAACCGCCCTTAACTTATTAAGTATTAGGAGGGCGCAAGTAAGTTGTTGGAAGGTATCTTATAATGACCTAATGCTAGAGTGGAGACGTTATCTTTAAAAATATACCTTTTGTCATCGTTCGCTGATAGAGATATTTTATTAACTTCTGTACTATAAATAAAATGTTTGGATGAGCGGATAAACTTCATGGGATGTCGAGCTGTATCATGGGTTTTTAAGCATGAAACATAATCTTGAAAGGTGATTTTATTTTTCAATACGGCTTTCTTAACACCTTTAGCTTTTCGAATTTCACGCTTATCGATAAGTATTGCATACATTTTTGCCCGAAGGCCTACAAACGCATTTATTAGCTCTCCATTGGTCTCATCTTTGAATTTACCTAATACCTTTTTGTTCAGAGTCGAGAAACACTTATGATCGGGAGGGAAGTCGGATGTATCCAAATACGGTAGGAGATCTATATAATCCTGGAATATATCTTCAGTAAATATCTTATATATGAATGAATCCGTATCTGTATAAGATAGGATTAACCTTTCAGGCCCGAATCGAGGCATCATAACGTCGTAGTGGTAGGCGTACATGGTAGTCTTTGAAAGATCTAAAACACTTAGACCGATGTAAAGGGGCTTATTAAATTTTACTTTATTCTTTAACAAATGTATAGCAGCTAGGTTCTCGGTGTATATAGTCCTATCAATAAAATTATTTTTCGAAACCATTTTCTCAATCTTTTTAGCGTCGCACACGAGCTGCATATTCATTCGATTTCTAACATTTTCCATAGTTTTACCAAAAACCGAGTTGTTATACAATTTGTACAGATCTTTTTCAAAAGCCGTGCGAGCAGTTGTTCGAAGGTGCGTATTATGGGAAATGTAGGGTTCGAGCCATTTAGACTGACGAAATTTTATCGCTCTATTAATTTTCTTTAAAATGAGGCCATGGTCTAAAGCTTGCTTGAGAGCTACGTAATGGACGATATAATTTCTCCTAGGATTTAAATGAGGGACTAGTTTCCTGTGCTCACTCACCTCTATATTGTCAGGTAGAAATGGTAGGGAGTTGTGCAAATCGTGTAGCTCTTGAGGGTAGTCGACATCAACATCAAGGATATATCCGTAGTCAGGTGAGAGTTTGCTTAGATCTATATCCCCCTCCACCCATTCAAACCCCCCATAGGGTAGCGATTGCACCATTGCATGTCCATATAAATTATTTGCATCTTGATAAACGATATACGACGATGGCTCATTAGGATTATAATTATTCAAGTATTTATTGTTAGCTTCGATGAACCTGTGCGATACCTGGCATATTCCTCCTCGTATTCCTCGCTCAATCATTAAGATCATGTCATAATCGGTGAGCAGTTGAAGTCTCACACCTGTAAAGCGAAGCATGGCATCCCAAGAAAGTCCGGGGAGGGTGAAGTAGTTACAGGGGTCGAGCTTATGCGTCTTCAGGGTTATATCTCTAAATACTTCGAAGACATCCGATAGCAGTAATACATCCGTTCTGAGATAATGGTCGCTATACTCCCCTATGGTGCGGCATTTAAATGTATTCCACACATTTATAGCGTGCTGGTAGTCTTCATCAGAAACGGATGTATCCGTTAACTTATTATAAAAATACGTTTTGTCCGGCAATGCTTGCTCCTCTAACGTGCTCCAACCAGTGACGTAATCGTATGGGAATATCCCCTTACGCGATAATAGTTGAACATGTTCTAGCGGGTAAAATTTTGAAATCTCACGTAGCTCCGGTAGATTTTTAGCTAGGCTATCTAGACTGCTTGACATGAATCTAAAAGTATCCAAAAAGCGGAGCTCTAGGGTTTCCGTCACTGATTTGCTAAACGAGATGTACTTCTCTTCGGTGTTGGGGATCACCGATATCTTCTTAGTATTACACCCCAACTGTCTCACTATATGATGAGCATCGTATGACGAGAGGTTATGAAACAATACCGGTAAAAACGAAGGGTTTGAATATCGTAGATTGCAAGACTGGTGTGCGCTACCTCTAAATAAGCCTGTGAGATGATTATGATCTCTAACCTTAATATCCGACGAAGTAAACGGTTTATCACACATGTAGCAATGCGTGCTTGCCTCGTGTCGTTGCGCTTCCTCGCTGGTCAGGGGCTTCATTGGAGCGTACGTCCTATAGAGATCTGATACCATCTCTGCGATCTTTATCAGGTATTCCATTAGATGCATACCAGCATCCTTTCCTCTGTATAAGTACGGCTCCTTAGGTAGAGGTGTCTCTAGATGGGCAACTTCGTCGGACATTTTTAGGTAGCAGCAAAAACTCATAGGCTCGTGGAGCTGATAGTTGAGCGTATATGACGCACTCGGATCGGGCTGACATGTATGTATAGGTCTCAGTACGCTTTCAAAGTCACAATATATGACGTAAGGAACTCTTAACGATCTCTCCACGTGCTCGAATTCTACATACGTCTTATTAGTAGGTAGCTCAACTCGGGTAGGAGGGTTTTTTATACAGTACACTTTATGGGCCGACATTTTTTCAGAAGCCGGCTTTATTCTATTATCAAAATGGGTGAAACACCGTTTGCAAACTAACATTTTAGCCGTATGTTTCGAAAGTTGTGATCTTACTAACCTATTGAAATCCTTAATGTATACATAGTGAGAAAGCTCATCTTGCTCTAGTAGTAGGAGATCTCGGTGATCCGGAAGCTCGGAATCAACGACTTTTATGGGATAAACGTTAAGATCTTTATCCAGTCCGAACACATTGATCGAAATATTATTGAGTTTTTCGAACTGTTTTATATCCTTTACAGGTGTGGGGAAAGTCAAGTGGGAAAAATCATATCGGCTCTCAAGAGTAGAATAAACAGAAACTCTATTAGGGTGCTCCGATACAAATTTGGCTAAGACTGAATATACGAAGCATTTAGAGTCATTGTTTTGAACATTAATACAAGCCTTCCTATTTCTTATCTTAGCGGGTAGTTCGATATAACTACTACCTCTCAACGGGTTATATTTATTAATTTTTAATCGCATCCCATCGATTGCAGCTAAGGTCCAACCGCTACGTTTTAATTGAGACTCCTCAAGCTCCTTATCCAATTTCTCACACATCGTATTAAGAAGTTCATCTATATCTGTATCAGCGAAAACGGGGCTATTTTTAGTTTTTACTGTTACCGATAACTCATCCCCACTTACATTAGTCATCAGACAATCTAAAACTAAATTAAACTTAATACTACAATGTTCTAATATACTATTACTTATCTTATCCTTAATAATATGCCTTATAGATGTACAAAAATTTGGAATATCTGAGTTATTCTCGGACCTAATAAAATATGATCTTAACCTACTTTTGAATGCAGTCTCATATTCTACTATTCCGCTAGAGTCTGGCAGCTCACCTAGTAGCTCTTCGTTGCTAGGCTCTCCTAGCTGTCGTTTCGCAGGCGGCTGACCACAACAGCTCTCATGCCGCTCCAAGTTGTGTAGGTTACTGAAGCGAAAGCTGCAGTGTGCGCACGATCTCCCTGGGCAGTCATGTATCCCCAACTGGCCGCAAAGATTGCAAGCACGGCATATTTGCTCATGACGAATCCTATTGTCAATCCTAGAAAACGCCTTGGAACACTTGGAGCAGTTCATATTGACTGATGGTGAGTACCTCTGACTGATGGCGGATACCTCTGACTGATGGCGCATGGCGCATGCTCTTATATACTAATCAGGCTGGAGGGGAGGGGTAGGGATAGAGAGGTGGGGATAGAGAGGTAGGGATTGATAAATAACATAACCAGTTCAGCGTACATCCATTTATTCATAAAGTTCAATTACAAAGTTTTAAATTCCAATATAATATAATCCAGACAGGTAAAAACATAGTCCTCCATAAACTGTTGTCACCAGCCGTAGAGCCTTAATGGTGTAGGGAACTCCTCGCCGATATCGTGATATTTCTTTCCATCATACTCAGCTGTACAGTGCGTATTTCTAACAGAAGATTTTAAACAGAAAGATTAACGTTTTTGAAAATATGGATATGATGACCTCGATGGGTGGTGGGGAGGTTGCTGACACAGGAGTATGATGAGGAAGGATGTAGAAATAATTACTAAGAGCCTGATAGGAGAGCATCAGGATTGGCTCATAGTTATAATCAGCAGGAAACGTCACTTCCCGAATCCGGTGATAAAGGTTAAAAAATTATATGACTAAGCTATGACTCAATCTCGAGGGTTATTATTCTATAATATTTTTAGCAGGCTCCCATGTAGGCTTACGAAACCCTAACCATTTCACTAAAACGCGATTATTTTTTCTTCTTAGTATTTTCTCTACCAGATATACGTCGTTGAACGTAGTTTTCTGCAATTCCTCGGAATAAAACGCGCCTTTGATGGGACTACCGTTCAGATCCTTCAAGATATAGGTAGGAGGCTTCGTAGTTTTTACTTCTTCAATCTTAAACACTTCCGTTGAATAGTTGGGGTGGTAGGCTTTGTCGAAAACACCTCTCTCGCGCGATATTCGTACATAATCATCCTTCTTAAGAGGCCGCGAATGTCGTTTGAGGCTGTCGAAAGGTGCTAGGCTTCTATATTTTGAAAGTATATAATTCTCATTATCTTTATTAACTTGGGCCGGAGCCATTCCTATAGTCCTATGCTTGTCGGTATTATACTCATGAGCAATATCTTGTAGCATGTGTAAATATCGGAACGACCCCTGAAGATGAAACCTTCGATACATCTTAGCCTTGATAGTTCTTATCAATCTTTCAACATGCGCACATTTTATTGAGGAATACGTACTATAGTGCCTCACACCCTTCTCCTTCATGAGCTTCTCAAAGGGTTTGTTATAAAATTCTCTCCCTCTATCAGTTTGTAACAATGTAGGTACCCCTCGAGCTAGGATTTTCCTCATAGCTTTAGCTACTTCGTCTCCGCTCTTATCTTTCAATGGCTCCATGTATACGTATTTACTAAATGCGTCGATAACTATTAAAATGTATTGATACCCCTTGTTTTGCTTTTTATATTCTTTAAAATCCATCAGGTCAGCCTCCCAAAGATCGTTAATGCCCTTGAGGTTGTAATGGCGGCGCCGGAAGTGTACTCGTACCGGCCGGTGTATCTCCTCGATCAATCTTTCCTTCACAGGGTTGTCCATTTAACGTTTTCAAAACGCAGGCTAAGTATGCCTTTAAGTAGCCTAAGCTGACCGCGTCTGTATCATCCGAAGGATCTGATAAATTAGTAAGTCTCTTACCGTAAGCGCTATATATATTGGATTTATTCGTAATACAATTTCCGTCGACGTAACCTTTCGTAGCCGCGTCGTAGGAGAATATAGGAGGGGCAACGCCGGTGATCCGCCTATTTTCAATGTCCAGAAGGTTATTAGATATAAAATATCTCGATATCCTCCGATCGTAGTGATACTCGCCAGTCCTAGGGTTGTAAGCCATGCTCTCGCTTCGACTTCTAGTTAGTAAATGATTCCTAATTCCCGCAACTCGCTAATTATACTTACCTGTTCGTTCGTTACCCCGGTGTTTCCGGCGAGTTGTGACGCTACTAGCTTTCTTAATCTATCGACTAACTCATCGGCCGACGCGTAATATTCGACTCGGGGCTGACTAGTATTCATGTTTAAACCCCTTCCTAACTGAAAAAGGTTCTGAATAACGCCCTTATATTTTCTACTGTTATGAAACCGTTTAAGTTTTCCGTGTACGTCTAAGTGTACTCCCGTACGTTTAAGAATGTCCTTGTAAGCCTTAAGATCCGATCTCTTGTAATCCTTAGGGGCCTTAAAGAATAATAGCTGTAAAAGACCTCGTGTACGTTTATATCTACCATCTTTCACGCGTATCTCATTCGGATCGATTATCACCCTAGCTTTCCCAAGATGTAATACTCCATCTTTACCCTCTCGAATGCCGTAAACTCTATCCCTATCAATTCTCTGGAGGTAGTACTCTAGGTCATCAGCTTTCGCACCATCATAGGAAGTATCATAGGAAGTATCACTATCGGAGGACGCCTCCGTTTTTTCTAGTTTTACCGCGATTTCTGGCTCAGGGTTTACATCGGTTTCGGGGTTTACATCGGTTTCAGGCTCAGGGTTTACGGCGGTTTCAGGCTCAGGGTTTACTAAAGGTTTTAAGCTCCCTATAGATGTTGTAATAGGTGCAAATGTCTTCTCTAATAGAACATTATCAGTAAAATCAGACTTTTTAATAGTGTTATATTTCTCCTTGATAGCTTTCGTAAGCTTTACCAGCTCCTTCTTAGTGTCCATCGTAATGTCGACTGATGTATACATAGCTATATAACTTATATATATAGGGGTGAGGTAGGATAACAAGAAACACAGGTTATTACATTGCATAAACTTTTATTGTCTCATAATATGTTAACATAGAATAAACTTATCAAAAGATTGTCTATAATATCCTTTATTAATGTTACATTCAGCGTTAATAGTTATAAATCCATGCTGCTCTGACGACCAGCAATGTTTACACATATTGACAAACTCCTTAAAGCTAACATTAGTTATATTATCATTATAAAAATTTCGCAGGTTTCGCATATCCTGCTTAAATAATACAAACACATTGGCATTATCTCTAATAAGATGCTTAGGCACCTTAGTAAATGTTTGAACAAGATAGATTACATCTATGCATTTATGCCTTCCAAAGGAGAATAAGTCTCTGATTACATTCTGCTTAGAAGTAATAACGTCATCGAATATGAAGACCGAATTAGGTTTTATTTCTGATAATTGAACCTCGCTGACGTCATCGTATAAATAATAGCCAATTTCTGGCACTTTGCTAAACACTTCTCCTAATAGCTTATATTTAAACTGATGTAGCGTCTTGGCGCAAATGTAGACGTTCTCAAAACGTAGTCCATTCTCGTGTAGAAGAAGTGTTAAGATCAAATCCGTCTTCCCAGCTCCTGAAGGTCCGGCTATGATGCATCGAAGAGAGTGAGGAAACAGGCTGGAATGTCTCTTGACAGGCTCAACTTCTCTGGGGAGCTCTACTCGTGTTATCGACTCTGGCTGTTGGGCTATTTTCATGTTTTACGCACGATATTCTTTGACGGGTTATACTCGATGATTCTATCGTTTATAATCAACGCGTAGACGCTCGTGTTTGGCGGGAAATTTACAGAAGCTTGTATTTCAATTCTTATATCGATATTCCCCGATTTAACTGAATCGTTCTGTTTACTACAATCGATAACGATTATAGGCGAAGTCGATACGAACTCATGGAAGCCGAAGTACGACTGACCTTGCTCATTATAGTAAGATTGTTTAAATCTTAAATAATTCTCATAAACCACGACTTGATTATTTTTAGTGTGATCGACATTCCATGCTTCGTAGGGGTAATATTCGGAATTCAACCACACTCGCACGTCCCTCACGCTGCAATGATCGAATTTGGACATATCTTTACTCAACTTGTTATTTCTATCCGTCTGAAAAGCCACAATAACGTATCTAGGCTTCTCGAGCCCTGCGCTCGTTTTTACCGTCCAATTATGCTTTGTACTCGACGGTAACGAGGGGAATTCGAACAATTCCCAACTCCTAAACGGAACGACGATATCTTCGTCATTTTTTAAAACTTTATACACGCGCAGTTTTTCCTCGTCCGATAAAGTTATATATGGAACGCTCCAGGAAACTTTCTGAAGATCCAGCTTATACTTTGTATCATCGGCTTGTGCTGTTAAGGCGTTTACATCGGTTCTAGATCTGATTAGAATCAATTCCTGCTGCATTTGTACTATAATCTTATCATAATCCTCAGCAAATCCTAAAAGTATTTTTAGTGGGATTATAACCGTAAAGTTTCCGCTGTCATTAATCGTATAATTGGTAGACCCCCACCCCGCATGCTCTAAATTTTTAACGGTCGTTGGGCTGAATGAGCAATAGCCCTTAAGTGTGGAGGTTATCCCACAATTTCGAACCCGGTCGACCTCTACACCTCCAATTTCATATCTGATTTCGTCAAAGAGAAACGCGAACGCGTTGTTAATTAAAGTGACATCAGTCGTTTTAGTACCGTCCTCCTTAGTGAGAGTGCCTTCTAGATAGATATAACTCTCCGACGGTAGTGTGCAGATATCCTGCTGTCTGATAGCGATTCTAATCTCGTCGCTAGGCGCAAACGTTAGCGTCGAATAAGGCTGATGGGAGTGGTACTCGGAGCGTACTATTCGAGTATCGAATCTAACATCATCTGTGATATCGAGCATATTTGATCTTAAATCCAAGCTGTTTGAGGAACTCTATGTTTCTAGGAGATAAGTAGAACCTCTCGCTTCTCCTATCTTCGTACGAATGTTTGGAAAATACTATTCCCATTCTTTTATATGTAATCGGATAGTTATAGTCTCGCCGTTAAAGTTGACTAAATCTCCGTCGATATCTATGAGACGTACTCTTACGGTATCGATGACGTTTGTATTAAGAGGGTAGTAGATAATGTTTTTCGGATGTACGTTAATAGCGTAGCCAGGTGCGACTCCAGGTGTAAACTGATGAATATCATGGGTAGGTACCCCGTTTTTATAGGCTCCATTAGCTATGGAGCACTCTAACGAAATAGTCATAGCGTCTGTAATATTTACAGGCTCGAGTCCTTCATATGGCTCATTAGCAGGGATGACTCTTTCTTCCACCCCCAACAGTTCGGCAAAATTGTTAGGGACTGAGAAATCTAGCGCGTAATTACAACTTAACTTTACACGCTTAGTCGTACTACTCGCGTATAAACGTAGCGATGGTTCAGGACCTGTTCTCAACTTTTTGTCGGTATAAAGATTCTCCAGGAGAGTCCGCAGCATGTCAGCTATGTCGGAAACTTCATACGCGCCTTGCGGAATCGTAACCCTATGACATATGACATCACATATACCGATCGTGTCATTCTTACCTCTAATAATGTTAGGTATCGAGTTGAACGAATCCAACGATAATAGCCCTATATGATATTCGCGCGAGCTGTCGAGAGTGATGGGAGGAAAAAATGTATTGGTAATTTCCGACTTATCATCGCTCATAACAATTGTTAGATTACGCATTTTTTGATCTGTTGTAAAGGAATGTGAGGCAAAGATGTCCGCAGATAGCGCTCCGCCAAGACTGATCGCGCTGACGATTATAGCTTATATTTAAGCCGTTTACATATTTTATAACCTCTAGTGGTGGGGGTAGATCTCCGAAACTGTCATAATAAACAATGTCGTTATCGTATTTAGATAAGGCTACCCAGTGAGTCCCCTCGTTCTCGTCCAAGTTAATAACGATATTTTCCTTATTTAAAGGTTTAGGAGGAAGCGCATTTCTCGCGTACACTCCTCTAAAATGTTTAATATACCGCTTAGCGACTCTATCGATTTCAATATCCGTTAATGCTCGGATAGGCAGTCTTTTTACAAATGGCGGGAAATTTTTTTTTTTTTTAACCCCTTCCCCTCCCACGGTTTTAGGTATAGCCCATAGCCTTTCTTGTAAGGCTTTAAGTATAAGCCGCTACCGATTTGTTTCTTCTCCATATTCATATTATGACGCTTTTCTTCCTCGAGTCTCAATCGAGCGTCTCGGGCTTCATTTACTGTTTTAGCAATGCTTGAAGCTCCTGACGCAATTGTGCCTAGAGCGCTTAATGCGGCAAAAATGGGTATTAGAGGAATAACTCCTCCTTTTTGAGGGATAGGGATGATGCGGGGAATCTTTGTCTGCTTATGAAATACTTTTTTAGCAATCGCAAAAGCCTTATCTATATTTTTAGATATCCCGTTCCCCTTCCTCATATGCTTTTTTATACGTCTTAGCGATGTTGTAAAACAGCAGCTCCCCCCTCCTACTTTCGTTTTGAGCTTCATCGCGTTTGTAACAGCCCACGCAGCAGCCCTCTCGCCGAACGAAGAATCTGGCGCCTTGACGCGCTCCCAAGCCTCGTCAGCTAACCTTTTATCAGCTTCCGTTCGGTCTTTATTTGTAGAATAAGCTATATCGTGTCTTTTACAGGCTTCGTCTAAAGGGTTAATCCCTTTATCACCTCTTGCTAGTCTTTCCTTGAGCTTAGTTCCTGGTCCGCAGTATCTATAACCTGGTAAATGTGCTTCGAATGGTAGCTTATCAATTAGTGAATTCAAAAAGCCTCTTCCTCGATGTGTTCTCCTCCGCATATCTCTTCATACTCATACCATTCTTACTCACCTTGCATTTATATAGGATGGGGGTGAGATGAACAAAAAACATAGGGTTTTTATATATATAACTGTTTATTAAGTGAAAGGTTACATATTGAATATACATGGTTACATATTTAGAACGTATTTTATATAATCCTCAGGAGCGTGGTGTTGATAGGAGAGCGCCACCTCCCAGTCCCAGCGGTGCTTATTATCTATGATGAACCGGATGGAGAGGTCCTGATGCTTGATGATGTAACCCCAGTCCAGCTCTGCTTCAAATTCGTTTATGAACTCTTCCGACAGCTTTTGATAGATTGAAATATTCTTCCAGTCGACTTTATCAGCGTGCTTCCTAATAAATGCCTCGCTAAGATTTTGATTCCTAGATATAGTCGGCCAACATATACGCTCGCTATATCTCTCCATAATAGCTTCGCTGAGGCTTCCATCCCTAGATAAGTCGTCCCAGTCGAGGTCGTCAGCAAATTCGGTGATCATATCATCTGATAGGTTGTTGTAGTTCCATTTCAAATCAGCAAGGAGAGCTTTCTTAGCTATGAGGTATACTTGAAACATACCTTCCATCTCGGCGACTGCTTTCAAACTGCCTATCGATATACCTCATGGAGTATAGGATAGCATTTCCCCCACCCCCGGATATATACATCCCCGCTCCAGAATTGTTAGCTTAGACATCCTCTTTATGAGGTTGTCAATACCTCTCTTCTTATCGTATACATCTATTTCAGCCCTCAGCTCGTGCAGTTTGTTAATAAATGTATCTATTTTTCTATTCATGCGATGTTGGGTTAGTAGATAATTAGCTTCTTGAATAAGGTCATAAGATAATAAATGGGCGAGTATATTCTTACGCTCCTCTAGATCTCTCCCATCTATGGCGCATTCGCCATTTCTCTCAGCAAGAAAGTTCATAACAAGTATGATGTCATTCTCAGTATTAACTAGATCTTTGAAGATACGACGCGCACTCGTCAAAGGCTCCATCCCGACTAATCCTCGTTGAGTAAGTAGAATTCTAAACTTCTCAGGTTCTCCTCTGTTCCATAGGTCTTTTTGTACCATTCCACGTAGTCGTCATAGAAAACCACCTTGAAATCAGCCCCTTTATCACCTCTTTCGAATAACATTTCCCAATCGACTCTGTCTCTATGCTTGATGATCTGATAAAGATACATTTTCTGATACTTGCAAACCAAAGTCCAGTCTAATAGCGTCTTGTAATGATCCAACATCTCATCTGTAAGTGGTTGATAACGTGATATATGCCCCCAATTGATTAGATTTGCAAACATGCCTAACTCTTCAACTGTGAAACGGTGAAATAGCGAAACTAGATTCCAGTTCAGCTTATGTTGAAATTCTATGAGGAAGGTCGTGCTCAGAGAGCCTGATCTTGAAATTTCATCCCAACACTTGCACGACTCCATTGCGACTGATGGTGATAACGCTTAACTCATCCTTATACATATCCTTACGATAGGTATACTCTCATATATCCGGTTCTAGTGACTCGACATATTGGGCATTTCTTTAATATTTTTGCGCAATCCGAGCAAGTAGCTACGTGCGCACACGGAAGGAATGCTATCTCAACTACATCTGCGAAGCATATCTTACATAAATGAGCGTCTCCAGATCCATTTTTCTTCTTAATAACTAGCGGGCACGTGGGGAACCATATAGTGTGTTGCATCCATACATCATCATTCTCCTCCCACTCTTTTAATCCCCCTCCACAGCAGTAACAGATAGTCTGGTCAGCCTTACCTGTGTAAAAAAATCCTGCTTCTATCAACGCTTCGGGGTTTATTTTGTTACTTAAAGGCCAAGTATCGAACGATCTTCTGCGCGCTTCAATTAGTTGGTACTCTGGAAAGCTGACACGCCTTGAGAAAGGGTGACTCCCACCACTAGCGCTATAACCGCTGTGCTCATCCTCTGATTGCTCTGCCATGACTGAATGCGCGTCTATAGAGCTTCTAAGGATCTAAGGAGGGTCTAGTATGACTTGTGCTAAGACTATTGGCGGGAAACTGCTCCTGATACGGATGTGATTAGTCGGTATCCATGTTGGCTTCGTGAGGAAGATGGCGGCTGGCTGACGCTGTTTCGCTAGCAATACCCGCGTGACGTCAGCTGACTGATGTGGGTTTCCTTGTAGAAAACTTAGCTGGTTGGTAGTACTTAAGCTAATGACGCCGCGCGACGTCGTCGCTGATGGCGTCCCTGATTACGTAGATGCCTACGTAGCTGTGACGTCACTGTGACGTCACTGTGACGTCACTGTGACGTCAGCTGGCTGACACTGTTTTCCTTGCAGGAAACTTAGCTGGTTGGTAGTACTTAAGCTGATGACGTCAGCTGGTTTACACTGGTTTCCGTACGAAATGAAGGCCGAGAACATACCAAAAGCCTCTACTAATGGACATAGAACCTGTTCTTGACGAATTCTATGATTTCGGTGAATGAAGTGAGCCCCTCCCACCTCGGAGTGAGCTAGCTTCAAAGGCACAGTCGATTATGGAGAAGTATTTGGACGACAAGAAATGTGGATTGGAGTCGCTAAAGAACTATCCTGCATATTTTTAAAAAAACAAACACTCCTTTGCCATCGAGTGCCCAGGTCGAGTGATTATTTTCGTATGCCACGATGACAAACATGCCTAAATGCAACCGGTTGAGTGACGAAAAGTTTGAGAAGCGTGTCATCTTGAGGGGAACACATCATTGAAGAATGACAAACATGCCTAAATGCAACCGGTTGAGTGACGAAAAGTTTCAGAAGCGTGTCATCTTGAGGGGAACACATCATTGAAGAATGACAAACATGCCTAAATGCAACCGGTTGAGTGACGAAAAGTTTGAGAAGCGTGTCATCTTGAGGGGAACACATCATTGAAATTGTATGCCACGATGACAAACATGCCTAAATGCAACCGGTTGAGTGACGAAAAGTTTGAGAAGCGTGTCATCTTGAGGGGAACACATCATTGAAGAATGACAAACATGCCTAAATGCAACCGGTTGAGTGACGAAAAGTTTGAGAAGCGTGTCATCTTGAGGGGAACACATCATTGAAATTGTAAATACGAAATTGTGACGACACTATTGCTTATTCATATTAATTATCTTCCATCCTGTAATAGAATTTTTGGATAATGATAAAATGTTTTATTTTTTTTTTTTGTGCGTTTAACAGCGTATCAACATATGTTTTGTTATTAAAATTATTTTATTCCAGGACTTTAATAAAATGTTTACTAGTAACCTTTTTTTTTATTTATCATAATTAGATGAGAAAACTATTTGTTAGATTGTAATTTTAGGAGAATAAAAGAAGTATAGCAGATTAATTAACATGAAGTTTTTTTTTTCTTATATTAGGTACTTGATAAAAATTGTTAACTAATGAAGTGCCTAAATTAGCTTGTTTTCTCCCTTTCTCTAAAGCTGAACCCCACGATTTCATGTACCCAAACACATAGAACACATTTCAATGGAACCCCACGATTTCATGTACCCAAACACATAGAACACATTTCAATGGAACCCCACGATTTCATGTACCCAAACACATAGAACACATTTCAATGGAACCCCACGATTTCATGTACCCAAACACATAGAACCCATTTCAATGGAACCCCACGATTTCATGTACCCAAACATATAGAACACATTACAATGGAACCCCACGATTTCATGTACCCAAACACATAGAACACATTTCAATGGAACCCCACGATTTCATGTACCCAAACACATAGAACACATTTCAATGGAACCCCACGATTTCATGTACCCAAACACATAGAACACATTTCAATGGAACCCCACGATTTCATGTACCCAAACACATAGAACCCATTTCAATGGAACCCCACGATTTCATGTACCCAAACACATAGAACACATTTCAATGGAACCCCACGATTTCATGTACCCAAACACATAGAACCCATTTCAATGGAACCCCACGATTTCATGTACCCAAACACATAGAACACATTTCAATGGAACCCCACTATTTCATGTACCCAAACACATAGAACACATTTCAATGGAACCCCACGATTTCATGTACCCAAACATATAGAACACATTTCAATGGAACCCCACGATTTCATGTACCCAAACACATTGAACCCATTTCAATGGAACCCCACTATTTCATGTACCCAAACACATAGAACACATTTCAATGGAACCCCACGATTTCATGTACCCAAACACATAGAACACATTTCAATGGAACCCCACGATTTCATGTACCCAAACATATAGAACACATTTCAATGGAACCCCACGATTTCATGTACCCAAACACATAGAACACATTTCAATGGAACCCCACGATTTCATGTACCCAAACACATAGAACACATTTCAATGGAACCCCACGATTTCATGTACCCAAACATATAGAACACATTACAATGGAACCCCACGATTTCATGTACCCAAACACATAGAACACATTTCAATGGAACCCCACGATTTCATGTACCCAAACACATAGAACACATTTCAATGGAACCCCACGATTTCATGTACCCAAACACATAGAACACATTTCAATGGAACCCCACGATTTCATGTACCCAAACACATTGAACCCATTTCAATGGAACCCCACTATTTCATGTACCCAAACACATAGAACACATTTCAATGGAACCCCACGATTTCATGTACCCAAACACATAGAACCCATTTCAATGGAACCCCACGATTTCATGTACCCAAACACATAGAACACATTTCAATGGAACCCCACTATTTCATGTACCCAAACACATAGAACACATTTCAATGGAACCCCACGATTTCATGTACCCAAACATATAGAACACATTTCAATGGAACCCCACGATTTCATGTACCCAAACACATTGAACCCATTTCAATGGAACCCCACTATTTCATGTACCCAAACACATAGAACACATTTCAATGGAACCCCACGATTTCATGTACCCAAACACATAGAACACATTTCAATGGAACCCCACGATTTCATGTACCCAAACATATAGAACACATTTCAATGGAACCCCACGATTTCATGTACCCAAACACATAGAACACATTTCAATGGAACCCCACGATTTCATGTACCCAAACACATAGAACACATTTCAATGGAACCCCACGATTTCATGTACCCAAACATATAGAACACATTACAATGGAACCCCACGATTTCATGTACCCAAACACATAGAACACATTTCAATGGAACCCCACGATTTCATGTACCCAAACACATAGAACACATTTCAATGGAACCCCACGATTTCATGTACCCAAACACATAGAACACATTTCAATGGAACCCCACGATTTCATGTACCCAAACACATAGAACACATTTCAATGGAACCCCACTATTTCATGTACCCAAACATATAGAACACATTTCAATGGAACCCCACGATTTCATGTACCCAAACACATAGAACACATTTCAATGGAACCCCACGATTTCATGTACCCAAACACATTGAACCCATTTCAATGGAACCCCACTATTTCATGTACCCAAACACATAGAACACATTTCAATGGAACCCCACGATTTCATGTACCCAAACACATAGAACACATTTCAATGGAACCCCACGATTTCATGTACCTAAACACATAGAACCCATTTCAATGGAACCCCACTATTTCATGTACCCAAACACATAGAACACATTTCAATGGAACCCCACGATTTCATGTACCCAAACACATAGAACACATTTCAATGGAACCCCACTATTTCATGTACCCAAACACATTGAACCCATTTCAATGGAACCCCACTATTTCATGTACCCAAACACATAGAACACATTTCAATGGAACCCCACGATTTCATGTACCCAAACACATAGAACCCATTTCAATGGAACCCCACGATTTCATGTACCCAAACACATAGAACACATTTCAATGGAACCCCACGATTTCATGTACCCAAACCGAAAACGAGTTACATATGTATTTGTTTCACTTATCTCAAAAACTGTTACAGACATAGCCTTAAAAATGGTTCCATTCGTTTTCGTATGTTAATGGACCTATTACGCGAGTATCTGCAAGCATTTATACCCGAAAACGTAAGCATTACGATTTTAACATAAATTTGTTTTAGCGGTGACTAAACTGGAAAAAAAAACCATTACAAAATAGTGTCCGCTGGCGTTCGCGTATGCGCAGTAGGGTTCCTGCATGCGCACTGGCCATGTACGAAAAAGTCCGACTCGCAGGAACTGCGTCATCTTAGCGCGGTCTTCTAGCTAGAGAGCGAACAGACAAATATATATATATATATATATATACAAATTTGAACCACCGTTATTTTCGGTCTCTAGGGGTTCTGAAACGCGAAATTTTCTAGTCGGCACTTCCGGATTGTTGTATCAACCCTATAAGCGGGGTTCCTCCCTATGGGGGAGGGAGGAACCGCGCTAAAAGGAGACTATGGGTCACAAAAAAGTGTCCGAGGAGTTCGCGCATGCGCAGTGGGAAAAAGATTACTGTATGTTATGTGTCCGCTGACGTTCGCTCATGCGCAGTGGCCTTGTACGAAAACAGTATGTTATCCAGTGCATTACATAGGTTTCTCGGATGGACCTAGGCCAAGAAGCCTATAAAACGAGTACTTGCAAGCATATGAAGTAAGAGGAACGACTTTTTTTTCGCGCGACATTCGCTCCAAAGACCATGTTCCGGTGGGCGGATTCTGCTGGTTAACGAACTTGGCCTTTCAAATTAGACGAAAGATTTTTGTATAAAATTTCATGAAAATCGGACCATTATTGAGGCCAGGAAAGCGCCTACACTATGAATAAACAAATACATAAATAAAAATATTAAAATTATTTCAAAATACTCATATGAGCATTAAAAGATATATAGAAATCAGAGTTGGGCGTAATCATAATTATGATTACGATTACGATTATAATTATAGACTCACGAGATATAATTACAATTACGATTATAATCACAGACTCAAGAGATATGATTACGATTATAATCGTAATTACAGCTGTGATTACGATTACACTTGTAATCACACCTGAGGTTATAATTACAATCGTAATCACAACATTTTTCTGTAATTACAGCTGTAATCACAAATTTCTTCTGTAATTACAAATGTAATCACAGAAACAGCTGTGATTACATTTGTAATTACAACTAATTTTTCTGCAATTACAGCTGTAATCACATTTTTTTCTATGATTACGGCTGTAATCACAGCTGTTTCTGTGATTACGAACGTAATCATAAATGTTTTCTGTAATTACGACAGTAATCACAAATTTTCTGTGATTACGAACGTAATCGGACCTTTTAGCGCGGTTCCTCCCTCCCCCATAGGGAGGAACCCCGCTTATAAAGTTGATACAATGAAACAATCCGGAAGTGCCGACAAGAAAATTTCGCGTTTCAGAACCCCTAGAGACCGAAAATAACGGTGGCTCAAATTTGTATATATATATATATATATATATATATATATATATATATATATATATATATATATATATATTTGTCTGTTCGCTCATTTCTGGCTTCCCTGATGGTCCGATTTTGATGAAATTTGGTACAAAAATCAGTCGTCCAATTTGAAAGGTCAAGTTCGTTAACCAGCAAAATCCGCCCACTGGAAGATGGCGTTTGGGGCGAAATTCGCGCAGAAAAAATCGTAACGCTTACGTTTTTGAGTTCATAAGCTTGTAAGTACTCGTTTTATAGGCTTCTTGGGCTAGGAAAACGAATGAAACCATTTTCAAGGCGATAGCTTTAACAGTTTTCGAGAAAATTGGAAAAAAAGTTTTTGAATACCGTTTTTGGTTTGGGTACTTAGAATCACGGGATTCAGTTGAAACATTATCTGCATGTTCTACTTTCATTAAAACTAATATGTCGAAAGTTATGTTACGTTTGGAGTTAAGGAAGGGTTAGAATAAAATATTTTATGAACAGACATGAAAAGTTTTGGTAACTTTGTATACTTTCCTTAATATCTCGAAAAAGGTTTAGATTCTTGGTAAACAAAAGATTACCATTAGAAAGCTTACTAAGTGCTCTACAAAAAAGGTTCTAATGAATGTTTTGATTAGGCGATGTCAATCGGAGAAATAAGTGCTTAAAACTTTAAAGTAATTGATTTCGCTTATTCGAACTGTTCTTTTTGTCTTTGATTTTGGTACTTAGAATCATGGGCATCAGTTGAAACATTTTCTCCATGTTTGAATTTTATCAAAACTAATACTCGTATGTTGAAAATTTGGTTACGTTTGGAGTAAAGGAAGGATTAAAATAAAATATTTCATTTTTAGACATGAAAAGTTTTGGGAACTTCGTATATTTTCATTAATATCACGAAAACGGTGTGTTTATATTATAATATAAATATTATGTTTAGAAGAAGAGCAAATCACTTTAATTGCGGTGTAAAATATTGTTGCTAGCTAAATCTAAGTATTATATAAGCTCATAAGGAAAAAATGGTGCTAATGACTCAGATTTCGATACACCATAAAAGAAAAAAAAAATTAAGGACAATATACAAAGATTCCGAAGTATTTGATGTCTGTTAATAAAATATTTTATTCTAATCCCAATAACGCAACACTTATACACAAATAAACTTTTTTTAGGTATCTATTTAATACGTATAAAATAAGATTATAATGAGCAATCCGCTGTGGCATACACCAAGTACTACCACCGTGTGGAGTGCAACTAGTATAGACCGGTACCACTGTGGTATGTAAAGAGCGGCTGTTCTGATACTGGCAAAAATTAGAAATCCTACCTTCCTACAGTTGTTTGGAGGCTTATCTTTATGACTCTAGAAAGGGACTTACAGATGACGAGGGTACACAGGGAGCTAGCTACCTGGGGACATGGAAAATCCCCCCACCCTAAGCCTCCTAGCTCCTCACCATCGAATTCATATGATTTCGTTCAATGAATTAAAAAAAAAAAATTCATAAATAGATAAAAACTTCTGAAAATAGAGAGTACCAAAAACAATTCGAAAGAACGAAATCAACACCAGTACAGTAATCTAGATATTCATAGGGCATCTTCGAATTCCAAGATACCGTTGAAACAAAATATTGTTTCTATATATACGTATCCTGTTTTATTGACTAATACATTTGACTACTATAAGCAATCACAAAAATAACGAGCAGTGAAAAAAACTGTAGGAAACACACAAAAAGATTCGTTCAAATGAACGAAATTACCTTTGTTTTAAGCACTTATTTCTCCAAATATGACAATCCCATCGCAAATGTCTTCAAAACATTTTTTGTAGAAAATTTAGTAACCTTTCGAATGGTAATCTTTTGCTTGCCAAGATTCCAAACCGTTTTCGTGATATTAATGAAAATATACGAAGTTCCCAAAACTTTTCATGTCTAAAAATGAAATATTTTATTTTAATCCTTCCTTTACTCCAAACGTAACCAAATTTTCAACATACGAGTATTAGTTTTGATAAAATTCAAACATGGAGAAAATGTTTCAACTGATGCCCATGATTCTAAGTACCAAAATCAAAGACAAAAAGAACAGTTCGAATAAGCGAAATCAATTACTTTAAAGTTTTAAGCACTTATTTCTCCGATTGACATCGCCTAATCAAAACATTCATTAGAACCTTTTTTGTAGAGCACTTAGTAAGCTTTCTAATGGTAATCTTTTGTTTCCCAAGAATCTAAACCTTTTTCGAGATATTAAGGAAAGTATACAAAGTTACCAAAACTTTTCATGTCTGTTCATAAAATATTTTATTCTAACCCTTCCTTAACTCCAAACGTAACATAACTTTCGACATATTAGTTTTAATGAAAGTAGAACATGCAGATAATGTTTCAACTGAATCCCGTGATTCTAAGTACCCAAACCAAAAACGGTATTCAAAAACTTTTTTTCCAATTTTCTCGAAAACTGTTAAAGCTATCGCCTTGAAAATGGTTTCATTCGTTTTCCTAGCCCAAGAAGCCTATAAAACGAGTACTTACAAGCTTATGAACTCAAAAACGTAAGCGTTACGATTTTTTCTGCGCGAATTTCGCCCCAAACGCCATCTTCCAGTGGGCGGATTTTGCTGGTTAACGAACTTGACCTTTCAAATTGGACGACTGATTTTTGTACCAAATTTCATCAAAATCGGACCATCAGGGAAGCCAGAAATGAGCGAACAGACAAATATATATATATATATATATATATATATATATATATATATATATATATATATATACAAATTTGAGCCACCGTTATTTTCGGTCTCTAGGGGTTCTGAAACGCGAAATTTTCTTGTCGGCACTTCCGGATTGTTTCATTGTATCAACTTTATAAGCGGGGTTCCTCCCTATGGGGGAGGGAGGAACCGCGCTAAAAGGTCCGATTACGTTCGTAATCACAGAAAATTTGTGATTACTGTCGTAATTACAGAAAACATTTATGATTACGTTCGTAATCACAGAAACAGCTGTGATTACAGCCGTAATCATAGAAAAAAATGTGATTACAGCTGTAATTGCAGAAAAATTAGTTGTAATTACAAATGTAATCACAGCTGTTTCTGTGATTACATTTGTAATTACAGAAGAAATTTGTGATTACAGCTGTAATTACAGAAAAATGTTGTGATTACGATTGTAATTATAACCTCAGGTGTGATTACAAGTGTAATCGTAATCACAGCTGTAATTACGATTATAATCGTAATCATATCTCTTGAGTCTGTGATTATAATCGTAATTGTAATTATATCTCGTGAGTCTATAATTATAATCGTAATCGTAATCATAATTATGATTACGCCCAACTCTGATTTCTATATATCTTTTAATGCTCATATGAGTATTTTGAAATAATTTTAATATTTTTATTTATGTATTTGTTTATTCATAGTGTAGGCGCTTTCCTGGCCTCAATAATGGTCCGATTTTCATGAAATTTTATACAAAAATCTTTCGTCTAATTTGAAAGGCCAAGTTCGTTAACCAGCAGAATCCGCCCACCGGAACATGGTCTTTGGAGCGAATGTCGCGCGAAAAAAAAGTCGTTCCTCTTAATTCATATGCTTGCAAGTACTCGTTTTATAGGCTTCTTGGCCTAGGTCCATCCGAGAAACCTATGTAATGCACTGGATAACATACTGTTTTCGTACAAGGCCACTGCGCATGAGCGAACGTCAGCGGACACATAACATACAGTAATCTTTTTCCCACTGCGCATGCGCGAACTCCTCGGACACTTTTTTGTGACCCATAGTCTCCTTTTAGCGCGGTTCCTCCCTCCCCCATAGGGAGGAACCCCGCTTATAGGGTTGATACAACAATCCGGAAGTGCCGACTAGAAAATTTCGCGTTTCAGAACCCCTAGAGACCGAAAATAACGGTGGTTCAAATTTGTATATATATATAAATATATATATTTGTCTGTTCGCTCTCTAGCTAGAAGACCGCGCTAAGATGACGCAGTTCCTGCGAGTCGGACTTTTTCGTACATGGCCAGTGCGCATGCGGGAACCCTACTGCGCATACGCGAACGCCAGCGGACACTATTTTGTAATGGTTTTTTTTTCCAGTTTAGTCACCGCTAAAACAAATTTATGTTAAAATCGTAATGCTTACGTTTTCGGGTATAAATGCTTGCAGATACTCGCGTAATAGGTCCATTAACATACGAAAACGAATGGAACCATTTTTAAGGCTATGTCTGTAACAGTTTTTGAGATAAGTGAAACAAATACATATGTAACTCGTTTTCGGTTTGGGTACATGAAATCGTGGGGTTCCATTGAAATGTGTTCTATGTGTTTGGGTACATGAAATCGTGGGGTTCCATTGAAATGGGTTCTATGTGTTTGGGTACATGAAATCGTGGGGTTCCATTGAAATGTGTTCTATGTGTTTGGGTACATGAAATCGAGGGGTTCCATTGAAATGTGTTCTATGTGTTTGGGTACATGAAATCGTGGGGTTCCATTGAAATGTGTTCTATGTGTTTGGGTACATGAAATAGTGGGGTTCCATTGAAATGTGTTCTATATGTTTGGGTACATGAAATCGTGGGGTTCCATTGAAATGGGTTCTATGTGTTTGGGTACATGAAATAGTGGGGTTCCATTGAAATGGGTTCTATGTGTTTGGGTACATGAAATCGTGGGGTTCCATTGAAATGTGTTCTATGTGTTTGGGTACATGAAATAGTGGGGTTCCATTGTAATGTGTTCTATGTGTTTGGGTACATGAAATCGTGGGGTTCCATTGAAATGTGTTCTATGTGTTTGGGTACATGAAATCGTGGGGTTCCATTGAAATGTGTTCTATGTGTTTGGATACATGAAATAGTGGGGTTCCATTGTAATGTGTTCTATGTGTTTGGGTACATGAAATAGTGGGGTTCCATTGAAATGTGTTCTATGTGTTTGGGTACATGAAATAGTGGGGTTCCATTGAAATGGGTTCTATGTGTTTGGGTACATGAAATCGTGGGGTTCCATTGAAATGTGTTCTATGTGTTTGGGTACATGAAATCGTGGGGTTCCATTGAAATGGGTTCTATGTGTTTGGGTACATGAAATCGTGGGGTTCCATTGAAATGTGTTCTATGTGTTTGGGTACATGAAATCGAGGGGTTCCATTGAAATGTGTTCTATGTGTTTGGGTACATGAAATCGTGGGGTTCCATTGAAATGTGTTCTATGTGTTTGGGTACATGAAATAGTGGGGTTCCATTGAAATGTGTTCTATATGTTTGGGTACATGAAATCGTGGGGTTCCATTGAAATGGGTTCTATGTGTTTGGGTACATGAAATAGTGGGGTTCCATTGAAATGGGTTCTATGTGTTTGGGTACATGAAATCGTGGGGTTCCATTGAAATGTGTTCTATGTGTTTGGGTACATGAAATAGTGGGGTTCCATTGTAATGTGTTCTATGTGTTTGGGTACATGAAATCGTGGGGTTCCATTGAAATGTGTTCTATGTGTTTGGGTACATGAAATCGTGGGGTTCCATTGAAATGTGTTCTATGTGTTTGGGTACATGAAATAGTGGGGTTCCATTGTAATGTGTTCTATGTGTTTGGGTACATGAAATAGTGGGGTTCCATTGAAATGTGTTCTATGTGTTTGGGTACATGAAATCGTGGGGTTCCATTGAAATGTGTTCTATATGTTTGGGTACATGAAATCGTGGGGTTCCATTGAAATGTGTTCTATGTGTTTGGGTACATGAAATAGTGGGGTTCCATTGAAATGGGTTCAATGTGTTTGGGTACATGAAATCGTGGGGTTCCATTGAAATGTGTTCTATGTGTTTGGGTACATGAAATCGTGGGGTTCCATTGTAATGTGTTCTATGTGTTTGGGTACATGAAATCGTGGGGTTCCATTGTAATGTGTTCTATGTGTTTGGGTACATGAAATCGTGGGGTTCCATTGAAATGTGTTCTATGTGTTTGGGTACATGAAATAGTGGGGTTCCATTGAAATGTGTTCTATTTGTTTGGGTACATGAAATCGTGGGGTTCCATTGAAATGTGTTCTATGTGTTTGGGTACATGAAATCGTGGGGTTCCATTGAAATGTGTTCTATGTGTTTGGGTACATGAAATCGTGGGGTTCCATTGAAATGTGTTCTATGTGTTTGGGTACATGAAATCGTGGGGTTCCATTGTAATGTGTTCTATGTGTTTGGGTACATGAAATAGTGGGGTTCCATTGAAATGTGTTCTATGTGTTTGGGTACATGAAATCGTGGGGTTCCATTGAAATGTGTTCTATATGTTTGGGTACATGAAATCGTGGGGTTCCATTGAAATGTGTTCTATGTGTTTGGGTACATGAAATAGTGGGGTTCCATTGAAATGGGTTCAATGTGTTTGGGTACATGAAATCGTGGGGTTCCATTGAAATGTGTTCTATGTGTTTGGGTACATGAAATCGTGGGGTTCCATTGTAATGTGTTCTATGTGTTTGGGTACATGAAATCGTGGGGTTCCATTGTAATGTGTTCTATGTGTTTGGGTACATGAAATCGTGGGGTTCCATTGAAATGTGTTCTATGTGTTTGGGTACATGAAATAGTGGGGTTCCATTGAAATGTGTTCTATATGTTTGGGTACATGAAATCGTGGGGTTCCATTGAAATGTGTTCTATGTGTTTGGGTACATGAAATCGTGGGGTTCCATTGAAATGTGTTCTATGTGTTTGGGTACATGAAATCGTGGGGTTCCATTGAAATGTGTTCTATGTGTTTGGGTACATGAAATCGTGGGGTTCCATTGAAATGTGTTCTATGTGTTTGGGTACATGAAATCGTGGGGTTCCATTGAAATGTGTTCTATGTGTTTGGGTACATGAAATCGTGGGGTTCCATTGAAATGTGTTCTATGTGTTTGGGTACATGAAATCGTGGGGTTCCATTGAAATGTGTTCTATGTGTTTGGGTACATGAAATCGTGGGGTTCCATTGAAATGTGTTCTATGTGTTTGGGTACATGAAATCGTGGGGTTCCATTGAAATGGGTTCTATGTGTTTAGGTACATGAAATCGTGGGGTTCCATTGAAATGTGTTCTATGTGTTTAGGTACATGAAATCGTGGGGTTCCATTGAAATGTGTTCTATGTGTTTGGGTACATGAAATCGTGGGGTTCCATTGAAATGGGTTCTATGTGTTTGGGTACATGAAATCGTGGGGTTCCATTGAAATGTGTTCTATGTGTTTGGGTACATGAAATCGTGGGGTTCCATTGAAATGTGTTCTATGTGTTTGGGTACATGAAATCGTGGGGTTCCATTGAAATGTGTTCTATGTGTTTGGGTACATGAAATCGTGGGGTTCCATTGAAATGTGTTCTATGTGTTTGGGTACATGAAATCGTGGGGTTCCATTGAAATGTGTTCTATGTGTTTGGGTACATGAAATCGTGGGGTTCCATTGAAATGGGTTCTATGTGTTTAGGTACATGAAATCGTGGGGTTCCATTGAAATGTGTTCTATGTGTTTAGGTACATGAAATCGTGGGGTTCCATTGAAATGTGTTCTATGTGTTTGGGTACATGAAATCGTGGGGTTCCATTGAAATGGGTTCTATGTGTTTGGGTACATGAAATCGTGGGGTTCCATTGAAATGGGTTCTATGTGTTTAGGTACATGAAATCGTGGGGTTCCATTGAAATGTGTTCTATGTGTTTAGGTACATGAAATCGTGGGGTTCCATTGAAATGTGTTCTATGTGTTTGGGTACATGAAATCGTGGGGTTCCATTGAAATGGGTTCTATGTGTTTGGGTACATGAAATCGAGGGGTTCCATTGAAATGGGTTCTATGTGTTTGGGTACATGAAATCGAGGGGTTCCATTGAAATGGGTTCAATGTGTTTGGGTACATGAAATCGTGGGGTTCCATTGAAATGTGTTCTATGTGTTTGGGTACATGAAATAGTGGGGTTCCATTGAAATGTGTTCTATGTGTTTGGGTACATGAAATCGTGGGGTTCCATTGAAATGGGTTCTATGTGTTTGGGTACATGAAATCGTGGGGTTCCATTGAAATGTGTTCTATATGTTTGGGTACATGAAATCGTGGGGTTCCATTGAAATGTGTTCTATGTGTTTGGGTACATGAAATAGTGGGGTTCCATTGAAATGTGTTCTATGTGTTTGGGTACATGAAATCGTGGGGTTCCATTGAAATGTGTTCTATATGTTTGGGTACATGAAATCGTGGGGTTCCATTGAAATGTGTTCTATGTGTTTGGGTACATGAAATAGTGGGGTTCCATTGAAATGTGTTCTATGTGTTTGGGTACATGAAATCGTGGGGTTCCATTGAAATGGGTTCTATGTGTTTGGGTACATGAAATCGTGGGGTTCCATTGAAATGTGTTCTATGTGTTTGGGTACATGAAATAGTGGGGTTCCATTGAAATGGGTTCAATGTGTTTGGGTACATGAAATCGTGGGGTTCCATTGAAATGTGTTCTATGTGTTTGAAATTCCTCTAAACTAAGATATTCATGACATTTGAAGTTAAGAAAGTATTCGAAAAAAATATTTTATTAGTGGACTATTTTAAATCGGTTGAAAAGTCGTGGCAAGGGGAAGATTACCATTCGAAGCTTATTCATGTCTCTACATAAATGGTTACAAAGTAATTTTCGATGTCAATCGGAGAAATAAAGGCTTAAAACTTCGATAGCGTTTCTTTTCTTCTTTTGAACCGGGTTTTGTATTTGTTTTACTCACTTGTTTCAAATTGTAATTGTCAGAAAAATTAGTCTATTAATAAAAGAAGGCAAGAAAATGAGAAACTAAATTATAATAGTGGAACGTTTGCTGGCGGGGGAGTCAGTACCGCTTAGGATACTGTCAGTTTCTGGTTGGAACGTTTGTTGGCGGGGGAGTCAGTACCGCTTAGGACACTGTCAGTTTCTGGTTGGAACGTTTGTTGGCGGGGGAGTCAGTACCGCTTAGGATACTGTCAGTTTTTGGTTGGAACGTTTGTTGGCGGGGGAGTCAGTACCGCTTAGGATACTGTCAGTTTCTGGTTGGAACGTTTGTTGGCGGGGCAGTCAGTACCGCTTAGGATACTGTCAGTTTCTGGTTGGAACGTTTGTTGGCGGGGGAGTCAGTACCGCTTAGGATACTGTCAGTTTCTGGTTGGAACGTTTGTTGGCGGGGGAGTCAGTACTGCTTAGGATACTGTCAGTTTCTGGTTGGAACGTTTGCTGGCGGGGGAGTCAGTACCGCTTAGGATACTGTCAGTTTCCAGTTGGAACGTTTGTTGGCGGGGGAGTCAGTACCGTTTAGGATACTGTCAGTTTCCAGTTGGAAAGTTTGTTGGCGGGGGAGTCAGTACCGCTTAGGATACTGTCAGTTCCTTTGTTGGCGGGGGAGTCAGTACCGCTTAGGATACTGTCAGTTTCCAGTTGGAACGTTTGTTGGCGGGGGAGTCAGTACCGCTTAGGATACTGTCAGTTTCCAGTTGGAACGACTTCCTTCTGTTTAAGATTTTATTTTATATTTTTAACGAAACATCAAACCAATAGCACTAGGGATTTGAACGGAACCGCGCTAAGATGACGCAGTTCCTCTGAGTTGGACTTTTTTATAAGTTTTTCTCATAAATTACGAGGTTTCCAAACTATTTCCCTCAAAAGCTGGATTGATTTGTTAAGATAAGTAGCATGTTTATATAAATTTATTTTATTTTACGCTTTTCCAATACAAACTTTGTTATTTTCCAATTAACAATCACAACACACTTGCGATTACTTGATCAGAAGGTAAGCTCAAAATGGCGCCGGACGAGCACCACGCATCGCGCTCGCAGTTTTCCTACCCTCACCCACCCGTTACAACATTTCGTCCAGTATTGCCAACGAAATCGGCGCGCCGACAGAATAGGCTCGGCGGCGGCGCCACTCAAAACCCGGCGTGGCGTAGCAGTGCCGGCGCGGCGCGCATGTCTAATTCGAATCCAGAGTCCGTTTAACCCCAGCACGTCAAGTTGAAGGTTTTGAGGGCTGCTGAATTAGAATTCAGAGTCCGTTTAACCCCTGCAAGTCAAGTTGAAGGGGATTTGAAGGTTTTGAGGGCTGCTGAATTAGAATTCAGAGTCCGTTTAACCCCTGCAAGTCAAGTTGAAGGGAATTTGAAGGTTTTGAGGGCTGCTGAATTAGAATTCAGAGTCCGTTTAACCCCTGCAAGTCAAGTTGAAGGGAATTTGAAGGTTTTGAGGGCTGCTGAATTAGAATTCAGAGTCCGTTTAACCCCTGCAAGTCAAGTTGAAGGGAATTTGAAGGTTTTGAGGGCTGCTGAATTAGAATTCAGAGTCCGTTTAACCCCAGCACGTCAAGTTGAAGGTTTTGAGGGCTGCTGAATTAGAATTCAGAGTCCGTTTAACCCCTGCAAGTCAAGTTGAAGGGAATTTGAAGGTTTTGAGGGCTGCTGAATTAGAATTCAGAGTCCGTTTAACCCCTGCAAGTCAAGTTGAAGGGAATTTGAAGGTTTTGAGGGCTGCTGAATTAGAATTCAGAGTCCGTTTAACCCCAGCACGTCAAGTTGAAGGTTTTGAGGGCTGCTGAATTAGAATTCAGAGTCCGTTTAACCCCTGCAAGTCAAGTTGAAGGGAATTTGAAGGTTTTGAGGGCTGCTGAATTAGAATTCAGAGTCCGTTTAACCCCAGCACGTCAAGTTGAAGGTTTTGAGGGCTGCTGAATTAGAATTCAGAGTCCGTTTAACCCCAGCAAGTCAAGTTGAAGGGGATTTGAAGGTTTTGAGGGCTGCTGAATTAGAATTCAGAGTCCGTTTAACCCCAGCACGTCAAGTTGAAGGGAATTTGAAGGTTTTGAGGGCTGCTGAATTAGAATTCAGTGTCCGTTTAACCCCAGCACGTCAAGTTGAAGGGGATTTGAAGGTTTTGAGGGCCGCTGAATTCGAATCCAGAGTCCGTTAAACCCCAGCACGTCAAGTTGAAGGGGATTTAAAGGTTTTGAGGGTCGCTGAATTCGAATCCGGGATCTGTTTAACCCCAGCAAGTCAAGTTGAAGGGGATTTGAAGGTTTTGAGGGCCGCTGAATTCGAATCCGGGATCTGTTTAACCCTATCGGTGCTAAATCAAGTTCTTTTCAAGGACAAATGTGTTTATTTTGCGAAATAAATTAATTTTTGACTGCATATTTTGAAAGAACGGAACATTTTGCGCCCAAATTTGTGTCCCCCCTATTATAGTCCTAAAAGAATTATTATTCCTTCTCCTGGAAACTATTTTCGAGTTCTCAATGATATTTTCCCGCCGACGTAAATATTAGAGAAGAATGACCTGAAAAGCTCTGGAGAAGAAAGTAATTATGTAAAAACCAAACAATAAAAATCATGTATAATCAAGTCCAATTATAATTTAATCGATCATTTAGGAATAACTTCAGAAAACAACATTTCTGGTAAGCCATTATTAAATCCTTATTAAACAACGCTTCAACAAAGTTGTCAACTTATAGATAATTCTGGGAAATAGTGGAATTATTGTTTTCCCGAATCAATGGAATAGAACCACATTCCTAGCTATTATAGAGGCAGTCGGCAGCGTCACCAGATACAACTAGGCGGGGTTTAGAGGTACGCTAAATAGTTGGACAAATATCAACTAAATATTTCCATTCAATATAATATAATTAAAAAATATATTAATAACACAGCAAAACATACAAAATAAAAATTCGGACCCAACGGAAAGTAAGATCTGTAATAAAAGCGATACTAACCCAACAAGGAAACCCACAGTAGCAGTGGTTAATCTAATGAAAAAATATATTAATAACACAGCCACACACACAAAATAAAAATTCGGACCCAACGGAAAGTAAGATCTGTAATAAAAGCGATACTAACCCAACAAGGAAACCCACAGTAGCAGTGGTTAATCTAATGAAAAAATATATTAATAACACAGCCACACACACAAAATAAAAATTCGGACCCAACGGAAAGTAAGATCTGTAATAAAAGCGATACTAACCCAACAAGGAAACCCACAGTAGCAGTGGTTAATCTAATGAAAAAATATATTAATAACACAGCCACACACACAAAATAAAAAATCGGACCCAACGGAAAGTAAGATCTGTAATAAAAGCGATACTAACCCAACAAGGAAACCGACAGTAGCAGTGGTTAATCTAATGAAAAAATATATTAATAACACAGCCACACACACAAAATAAAAATTCGGACCCAACGGAAAGTAAGATCTGTAATAAAAGCGATACTAACCCAACAAGGAAACCCACAGTAGCAGTGGTTAATCTAATGAAAAAATATATTAATAACACAGCCACACACACAAAATAAAAAATCGGACCCAACGGAAAGTAAGATCTGTAATAAAAGCGATACTAACCCAACAAGGAAACCCACAGTAGCAGTGGTTAATCTAATGAAAAAATATATTAATAACACAGCCACACACACAAAATAAAAATTCGGACCCAACGGAAAGTAAGATCTGTAATAAAAGCGATACTAACCCAACAAGGAAACCCACAGTAGCAGTGGTTAATCTAATGAAAAAATATATTAATAACACAGCCACACACACAAAATAAAAAATCGGACCCAACGGAAAGTAAGATCTGTAATAAAAGCGATACTAACCCAACAAGGAAACCCACAGTAGCAGTGGTTAATCTAATGAAAAAATATATTAATAACACAGCCACACACACAAAATAAAAAATCGGACCCAACGGAAAGTAAGATCTGTAATAAAAGCGATACTAACCCAACAAGGAAACCGACAGTAGCAGTGGTTAATCTAATGAAAAAAAAGTCCGACTTGCAGGAACTGCATCATCTTAGCGAGGTTCCATTCATATCCCTAGTGTCATTTTGTATACTTAGAGTAGAAACAGTTATTACTTTGTTTAGATCATTCTTAATGTAAACACATATTCCAAAGTAAAGCAATATCGTCGGCAAGGCACAAGAAACTATTAACTTTAAGCGGAAATTACTCTTTCCACCGTCCCAAGTTTCTCTCTACGAAGACTCTACTACGAATATGTTTCTAATTGACTTAACTTGCTTTACTAACATATCCATTTTAGTGTTAAATGCAATTAAAAACACTAAACTACTCATTTTACTGTTAAATGCAATTAAACAAAATAAAATTGTACAAGAAAATTAGAACGTAGTGTTATATTTCAATGAACTACAGCCACATACAACCACAAAATATAATTATATTCCTACTATAGCATTTGGCTGCATGACTTCCTACAGGTAAACCTACCCTACCCCTAACCTACAGGTCACCTCTCCTAGGATGCATCTTGATTTATGAAGTGCAATAAAAGCCTACCTGAAGCCTGTCTAGTACCTCGACCCGGGCAGATGTCTGACTCTACACAGTGTTATCTTTCACATTCTCTTTCAGTAGGAACTACGTCATCTTAAGACGTATCCGTTCTCATCCATAGTGCCAATCCATAGCTTAAAATAGAACTAAACATTTTTTTTTTTTTATTTCATGAAACTTTCCAACACCCACAGGTTAGAAGCGGAAATTCCCCAATCTAAAGCAAGACTCGCAAAGTCAATTCAAAATACAAACACGCTTCTCAATTACTTGTCATGTTTTATTGAAAAAAAATGCAATCAAAATAACAACAAGCCGGTCTTTTTTACTTTACCCACGCCAGTTACATTTTAGAATAACGTCATAATATTTTGTTACAATATTGTAACAGGTGTTGCTAGGCTTCATAAAGTTTATACATGAAAGAGGTTATAGATTATAAGACACGTTGCAGTTGTGTTTGTTGTGCTGTGTTGAAGTTGTCAAATAATGAATTTGATTAAACTGAGTCGTGTGTTGACATCGGAAGAAGTAGCGTATAGAGCATTACAAAAGTATGGAGCCCTGCCTAAAACGCGGAAGTGTAGAAGAGGGCATTTCATTCGTGTTCAGTTCGCGGAAGTGTAGAAGAGGGCATTTCATTCGTGTTCAGTTCGCGGAAGTGTAGAAGAGGGCATTTCATTCGTGTTCAGTTCGCGGAAGTGTAGAAGAGGGCATTTCATTCGTGTTCAGTTCGCGGAAGTGTAGAAGAGGGCATTTCATTCGTGTTCAGTTCGCGGAAGTGTAGAAGAGGGCATTTCATTCGTGTTCAGTTCGCGGAAGTGTAGAAGAGGGCATTTCATTCGTGTTCAGTTCGCGGAAGTGTAGAAGAGGGCATTTCATTCGTGTTCAGTTCGCGGAAGTGTAGAAGAGGGCATTTCATTCGTGTTCAGTTCGCGGAAGTGTAGAAGAGGGCATTTCATTCGTGTTCAGTTCGCGGAAGTGTAGAAGAGGGCATTTCATTCGTGTTCAGTTCGCGGAAGTGTAGAAGAGGGCATTTCATTCGTGTTCAGTTCGCGGAAGTGTAGAAGAGGGCATTTCATTCGTGTTCAGTTCGCGGAAGTGTAGAAGAGGGCATTTCATTCGTGTTCAGTTCGCGGAAGTGTAGAAGAGGGCATTTCATTCGTGTTCAGTTCGCGGAAGTGTAGAAGAGGGCATTTCATTCGTGTTCAGTTCGCGGAAGTGTAGAAGAGGGCATTTCATTCGTGTTCAGTTCGCGGAAGTGTAGAAGAGGGCATTTCATTCGTGTTCAGTTCGCGGAAGTGTAGAAGAGGGCATTTCATTCGTGTTCAGTTCGCGGAAGTGTAGAAGAGGGCATTTCATTCGTGTTCAGTTCGCGGAAGTGTAGAAGAGGGCATTTCATTCGTGTTCAGTTCGCGGAAGTGTAGAAGAGGGCATTTCATTCGTGTTCAGTTCGCGGAAGTGTAGAAGAGGGCATTTCATTCGTGTTCAGTTCGCGGAAGTGTAGAAGAGGGCATTTCATTCGTGTTCAGTTCGCGGAAGTGTAGAAGAGGGCATTTCATTCGTGTTCAGTTCGCGGAAGTGTAGAAGAGGGCATTTCATTCGTGTTCAGTTCGCGGAAGTGTGAATAAATAATTTATTTAAACTAATTATTAGTTTAAACATCTGTTCTTCATAATTATTAACTTACTGATACGATAAATAACTGTTTTAGTAATAAAAGTAACTGGCGTGGGTAAAGTAAAAAAACCCCAGCAAAAAATTAAAAACTAAGGCAAACCGAAAAAACAAAACAATAACAACGAAGGTAAACAGAGGCAAAAAAAAAAGAGGAATAGATACAATTATTAGTTTGTCTTGATCTTTCGTGAAAAATTATAAATATCTTTTCCATTTTCTTATCTTGTTTTACTCCTACTAGAAGCAATAATAAAATAACAAGAAATAAAAACAGACAAAAAGAACCGTTCAAATAAACGTAACTTTTTTTGCACTTATTTCTCCGATTGACATAGCTTAATCAAAAATTTCTTCAGAATCTTTTTTGTTGAGCATTTAGTAAGCTTTCTAATGGTAACCTTTCACTTACCAAGATTCTCAACCCTTTTAGAGATATTAAGGAAAATATACGTATATATATATATTAAGGGGGCCTAATACATATTCATACGGCATCTGAGAATCCCAAGATTCCGTAAAAACAAAATATTGTTTATAATTATACGTAACCTGTTTTATTGACAAATACATTTGACTACTATAAGCAATTATAAAAATAACGAGCAGTGAAAAAAAATTCCGACTCGCAGGAACTGCATCATCTTAGCGCGGTTCCATTCATATCCCTAGTGTCATTTTGTATACTTAGAATAGAAACAGTTATTACAAGGAACCGGATTCTTAGGTTTTCACGTATTTTTTTCTCCTAAACATGATAAAAATCGTTTTTTTATATGATTCGCGTCTTTTGGTATCATTCATGCAAATTTGGAAGAACTTAAAAAAACCTATTCTGCATGATATCACCTAAAACCCAATGGAATGACCTAGACAGACTGGTGACAAAGGGCCAGCAGCTTGACAGGTAACATAGGGCAAGCAGCGTCCCCTTACACCTGGAACACCCTAGAGCCACTGCTACAGACATGAAATTTTTATTTCATTGTTCAATGTATTCAAACTATCAAAATGTTTATAATTTCTAAATTTTTCATAAGATAAATACAATTTAAAATCAACAATTAAAAAGTGAGCTAAACAACTACGAAAACCCGTTCAAAAGAACACATTCAAAGTTTTCATCACCGTTTTCTACGATTGACATCGACTAATCGAAAATCTTCTCAGAATATTAATTATAGAGAATTTAGTAAGCTTTTGAATAGTTTCTATCCACTTATGACGATTTCCCAACTGTTTTCGAGATATTAAGGAAAATATTCGAAGTTCCCAAAACTTTTCATGTATCTTAATAAAATATTTTATTCTAATTCTTTCTTAACTCCAAACGTAACCAAAATTTACACATCTTTGTATGTATGGAATTTAAATATGCAGAAAATATTCTAACCGAATCCCATGATTCTAAGTAACCAAACCAAAAACTTGATTTAACAACTATTTTTCCGATTTTCTCGGACAAGGTTAAAGCTCTCGGCTTAAAAATGGTTTCATTCGTTTTCCTAGCCCAAGAAGCCTATAAAACGAGTACTTACAAGCATATCATCTCAAAAACGTAAGCGTTAAGATTTTTTTGCGCGAATTTTGCCCCAAACGCCATCTTCCAGTGGGCAGATTTTGCTGGTTAACGAACGCGCTAACAATATAAACAGATCTAAGGTGTTACACGGTAGCTGGTGAAAGAAAGAATGAGAAGGTCTCGTATTATAATTCTCTGTATGCAGGGTCTGGTTCCAGATAAAGTCATATACTTTTACTGCCCTTTACCGTTACTCAGAAAGCTCTTTGTGTTTACAAACAAAGGACTCGGTATAGACCACCTGTATTAACCCAAAAGTGATTATATCAGGCTTGATAAACTTCCTCAATTAAATTAAGGAATTTAAGAGTGCTTAAAATAGGTTCTTGATCTAGTCAAAAAATTCAAGGAGAATTAGATCATGAATAGAAAATCTCGGCCAAACAGAAGGAAAATAACAATAAGAAGGATAGTCAAACTTCGTTTTCAATGATTGTTAGTTGAAACACATAAACGGTCACTCATGATTCCAATAAATTAACTGTGAAGGGTGATTACACAAATATTCCTGTTGAGGCTTTAAAGCTTCAATTTAAAAAACATATTAACCCACAGGAATTATAGATAGGCCTAAAAACATAAAATCATTGAAAAAAGGATTTCTTATTATTGAATCAAACAAAAACGATATAGAGGTTATATCAACAGAGTTTTTAAATACATGCAAAGACCTGTTGATCAATAAAATTAAAATAAAAAATAGAGTTCTCTGTAAAAGGTTTAATGAGTTCTATTAAATACATATTTTCCAATTTAGTCATAATTTTAACTATTGGAATTATTATCCAAAGATTCATATAATTACTCAACAATAGATTCTAATTTGAAGCACAGCTATTTTCGATATCTACCTGTTCTAAAACATGAAATCATTTATTAGGCACTTCGGATGACGTCATTGGGTCGACGTCAGAAGCGTGTTTCCTATCTGTGGAGTGAAGCAGGAAACGAGTTAAAAACAGCAACCAATTAAAAGGTGAGGTAAATAGAGGAAAAACGCCGTTCGTGGTGGTAGACAATCTTACAAGGCATTTCTCTCAGAAATCTCCGAAATATTCTTACTAATTTTACGTATCCTGTTTTATAACCAAATAGATTTATATTCTATAATCAATAAGAAAAAACTACTAGCAATAAAAAACTATGGGTAACAGATGAAAATAGGGAGTACCAAGAACAATTCTAAAGAACGAAATCAACACCAGTACTGTAATCTAGATATTCATACGGCATCTTCGAATTCTAACAAACAAAATATTGCTTCTAATTATACGTATCCTGTTTTACAAACAAATACATTTTCCTAACATAAGAAATTACAAAAATAAAAAGCAGCAATAAAAAACCAAGGGAAAGAGACAAAAATTACAAAAAGAAGGACAAAAACCCGTTCATAAGAACAAAACAGACGTATTTGAAGATTTAATCACTTATTTCTCCGATTGACATAACCTAATAAAAAATAGTTTTAGAATCATTTTTGTAGAGAATTTAGTAAGCTTTCAAATAGTTTCTATCCACTTACCACGATTTCCCAACCGTGTTCGAGATATTAATGAAAGTATACGAAGTTCCCAAAACTTTTCATGTCTGTTCATAAAATATTTTATTCTAACCCTTCCTTAACTCCAAACGTAACTTAACTTTTAACATACTAGTTTTAATGAAAGTAGAACATGCAGATAATGTTTCAACTGAATCCCGTGATTCTAAGTACCCAAACCAAAAACGGTATTCAAAAACTATTTTTCCAATTTTCTCGAAAACGGTTAAAGCTATCGCCTTGAAAATGGTATCATTCGTTTTCCTAGCTCAAGAAGCGTATAAAAAGAGTACTTACAAGCTTATGAACTCAAAAAGTCCGACTCGCAGGAACTGCAGCATCTTAGCGCGGTTCCGTTCATGTCCCTAGTGCCATTTGTTATGCTTAGAAAAGAAATAAACTTATTTTTTTTATATATCTCGTGAAAATTGTCAAAATCCTCTCGAACATCTCGAATAAAAGTGATATTAAGGCGTCAGGGACACCGACAGTAGCTAACTTTTACACAGAAGCGGAAATTACAGAATCTGGCTCTCATTCTAAAGCAAAGCTCTATAAATCAATACAAAATATGCCTAATAAAGCCTTTCTAGAGGATACAGAAGGATGGGCGTATATGAGGGGGGGGGCTGAGGGGGCTGCAGCCCCTTCCGAAATTTTGAATTGATGATAAAAACTTCTCGTAAAACCCTTAAAAATAAATTAAATAAGATCACTCAGTTCATAAAACATATTTTATTTTACGTGTAATAGCGTTTTAGTTGCCTAAAACTATTCCAAGCTCTAAATATTAAGTATTCCATACCCTGGAAATGGTCTCAGCCCCCCCCCCGAAATTGTTTTTATGTACGCCCATGTACAGAAGGATCAAGAACAAGTACACAAGATTGAGTAGAATACCCTGCCTAATATAGCCTATATAGAATAATATGCCGAATAAAACGTATCTAGTAAATACACAAGGACAAATAAAAGTCTTGACGAATAACAAGTAAAAAAAAAAACTTTATTTAACAAAATAAAACAAAGTTTAGTTGCCCAACTACAATAGAATAATATACCTAATTAAGTCTATGGAGTAGACACAAATGGACCAAAAACAAGTCTTGTGGAATATTGTTTTTTTTTTCTAATTAAATACTTTTTATCAATATTTAGTATATAACCTTTGTTGAAAACTATTGATTGCTAATTGATGAATCGGTTTACAACTAAGTAGTCTTTATGAATATTCAGTATATAACCTATGTTTGGATCTGTGTTTTTGGGGTGCTCTCCGCCTAGCCTTTGTATTTGTGTCGGCAGATACCTGGGGTATATTTACAGCTCTTGAGGATTAACTCTCAGCAGGTAAATTTCCTGCGGCCCCTTTGTTTCTACGGGCATTGAACCCCGTATATAATAATATTCGCTCATAGTATCTAACCGTTGTGAAGTTTATTTTTTGGATTTAGGACTTAAAATACATATGTAGACTAAATCATAGCAAGAAGTAATTCTCCGTCGTCGGTACTTAACTATGTAGACTCGCTAATGTTATCCAATCTTAGATACATCGTATTTAAAATCCACAGCAAAAACACGACATTTCATCAGAATCCCCTGCTGAATAAAACTTATATAGAATAATATGCAAAATAAAGCCTATCTAGTGGATAAAAATAGAGGAAAAAAGCCGTTCGTGGTGGTAGAAAATCTTAAAAGTATTTCGCTCAGAAATCTCCGAAATATTGTCACTAATTTTACGTATCCTGTTTTATAGCCAAATAGATTTATATTCTATAATCAATAAGAAAAACCTACTAACAATAAAAAACTATGGGTAACAGATGAAAATAGGGAATACCAAGAACAATGTTTTACTGAAAGTAGAACATGCAGTAAATGTTTCAACTGAATCCCATGATTGTAAGTACCAAAAACGGCATTCAAAAATTGTTTATTCCGTTTTCTCGAAAACGGTTAAAGCTATCGCCTTGAAAATGGTTCCATTCGTTTTCCTAGCCCAAGAAGCCTATAAAAAGAGTACTTACAAGCTTATGAACTCAAAAACGTAAGCGTTACGATTTTTTTTGCGCGAATTTCGCCCCAAACGCCATCTTCCAGTGGGCGGATTTTGCTGGTTAACGAACTTGACCTTTCAAATTGGACGATAGATTTTTGTACCAAATTTCATCAAAATCGGACCATCAGGGAAGCCAGAAATGAGCGAACAGACAAATATATATATATATATATATATATATATATATATATATATATACATATATATATATATATATATATATATATATATATACAAATTTGAACCACCGTTATTTTCGGTCTCTAGGGGTTCTGAAACGCGAAATTTTCTTGTCGGCACTTCCGGATTGTTTCATTGTATCAACCTTATAAGCGGGGTTCCTCCCTATGGGGGAGGGAGGAACCGCGCTAAAAACGTAAGCGTTACGATTTTTTCTGCGCGAATTTCGCCCCAAACGCCATCTTCCAGTGGGCGGATTTTGCTGGTTAACGAACTTGACCTTTCAAATTGGACGACGGATTTTTTTACCAAATTTCATCAAAATCGGACCTTTCGTCTTCTACCTAGAGAGCGAACAGACAAATATATATATATATATATATATATATATATATATATATATATATATATATATATATATATATATATATGGTTTCATTCGTTTTCCTAGCCCAAGAAGCCTATAAAACGAGTACTTACAAGCTTATGAACTCAAAAGTCCGACTCGCAGGAACTGCGTCATCTTAGCGCGGTTCCAGTTCATTTTTTTTTTTTTTTTTTTTTTTTTTTTTTTACGGCGCATCTATATGTAGGTCATTAGCGCCGACATCCAGGGTGTAGCGAGGAATTTTACCAGCGAGCCGTGGGATGATAAAATTCCTCCCGGAGGTTGGGAATCGAACCCACCATCTCCCGCTTATGAATCCAAGGCGCTAGCCATTAGACCGCGGGAGACCCCGGTTCCTGTTCATATCCCTATTCTCATTTGAAAAGCATAGAAACAAATAATATTTTCCGCGGCCTTTGTTCAAAGGGTTTTATGGCTATACCTGGGGTCGGGTCCGCAAGACCCTAGAAACCTCTTCTACCAATACTTCATTTCATACGTTTCAATGAATTGGAAAATATCAAATTTTCACATATTCCTGTGTTCTTTTACTATAGTAATAATTCTACAGATAAAATCAATTAAAAAATAAAATAAAAAAACCAACAGCATAAAGGCAATTGAAAATATTCAAAAGACTTCATCGAATCTCTTTCTCTTGGCAAACTATATTTCTAGCAATGAATTGTTTTTCTTATTTTGCCTAATCTGTTTTATTGTAAAATACATTATCCAACTATAAGCAATTAAAAAATAACAAGGAATAAAAACAGACAAAAAGAACAGTTCGAATAAACGAAATCAATTACTTTAATGTTTTAAGCACTTATTTCTCCGATTGACATCGCCTAATCAAAACTTTCATCAGAACATTTTTTGTAGAGCATTTAGTAAGCTTTCTAATGGTATTCTTTTGTTTCCCAAGATTCTCAACGTTTTTCGAGATATCAAGGAAAATATACAAAGTTACCAAAACTTTTTATGTCTGTTAATAAAATATTTTATTCTAACCCTTCCTTAACTCCAAACGTAACCAAAATTTCAACATATAGACTTTTACAATAAAACAGATTAAGTAAAATAAGAAAAACAATTCATTGTTAGAAATATAGCTTGCCAAGAGAAAGAGATATTTTTTTTTATCTCTGTTTACCTTTGTTCTTAATTGTTTTTTTTTTTTTTTCTCGGTTTGCCTTAGTTTTTAATATCTTGCTGTTATTTTGATTGCATTTTTTTTTCAATAAAACATGACAAGTAATTGAGAAGCGTGTATGTATTTTGAATTGACTTTGAGAGTCTTGCTTTAGATTGAGGAATTTCCGCTTCTAACCTTTGGGTGTTAACAGTTTTAATGAAATAATAAAATAAAAACAAAAAAGATTAGTTCTACTTTAAACTTTCGAAATTACAATATGGATGAGAATGGATACGTCTTAAAATGACGCTGTTTCTGCAGAAAGAGAATGTTTAGACTCTGTGTAGGGTCAGACATTTGCCCGGGTCGAGCTACTAGGCAGGCTTCAGGTAGGTTTTATAGCACTTCATAAATCAAGATGCATCCTAGGAGAGATGACAGATATTGTACCTGTAGGAAGTCATAAAGCCAAATGCTATAGTAGAAATATAATTATATTTTGTGGTTGTATGTGGCGTAATACATTAAAATATAACATAATAATACTTTCCCAGTTTCTTGTACAATTTTATTTTGTTTAATTGCATTTAACAGTAAAATGAGTAGTTTAGTGTTTTAATTGTGTTTAGTGTTTTAATTGCATTTAACACTAAAATGGATATGTTAGTAAAGCAAGTTAAGTCAATTAGAAACAAATTCGTAGTAGAGTCTTCGTAGAGAGAAACTTGGGACGGCGGAAAGAGTAATTTCCGCTTAGAATAGTTTCTTGTGCCTTGCCGACAATCTTGCTTTACTTTGGAATATGTGTTTACATTAAGAATGATCTAAACAAAGTAATAACTGTTTCTATTCCAAGGATACAAAATGACACTAGGGATATGAATGGAACCGCGCTAAGATGATGCAGTTCCTGCGAGTCGGACTTTTTTACAAATTTACTATATATGAGGTGAGGACTCCGAAAGCGCAGTCGCCAATCGCGTGGATGCGCGTTGGGGTTACATTAACCTCAATTCACGGTTTGCCAGGCGCATGGTCAGTAAGCTGGACGATCTATTGAATAACCAGAATGAATTGTTGAAATTATTTAAATCACACATCCACAAATTATAAACTGACAATCGCGCTATTTTTTTATTTTTTTTTGTGTTTAACGGCGTATCAACTTTAGGGCTATCAATGCGAAAATATCATGCTATTGTATTCAATCCTGATAAAGAACCATCTGGAGAGTACATTTAATGCACCTGTTGCTGATGACGTTGCTGGAATCGTGGTTGGTGACCGTGCAGCTACGCGAGAAATCTTAATTCGAAGAAGAAATAATAATCTTGAGTCCATTGCTGATACACACCATTCATACGACGCTTTCCAATATCCGCTAATGTTCTGGAAGAGACAAGACGGATATTGCAGAAATATTAAACAACGAGATCCTGTAACAGGGATTATTACTTTACTACCAAAATATTCACTAGAAACGATGTATATTGCAAAACAACGTTTGCCGGGTCAGCTAGTATATATATATATATATATATATATATATATATATATATATATATATATGTATTAATATTTTGCTTTGTTTCTGTCTGTTTTAAGATAAGATGGATAATAAGAAGAGAAAAGCTGAAGTGTTGAACATCCAGGCAGACTTCCTCGAGAGTTGGCCTTGTTTGTTGACAGGATTTGGCGAATCAAGAAAACCCTTCTACCTTCTCTACATAGGGATACTCCTCCTCTTCTTGCTGACCATGCTAGCCACGGCAATATACACTCTCCCTCTAGTATGGAATGACGTCATCTATCTCATAGCCGAGGTTCACTTCACCCTTGCAGTATATTGGGTCATATCCACGCTCATGCTCAGGCTAATCACCGACAGGTAATTTATATATATATATATATATATATATATATATATATATATATATATATATATATACTAGCTGGCCTGGCAAACGTTGTTTTGCCATATAAATGATTTCTAGTGAAGCTTTTGGTAGTCAAATAAAAAACAACTACCTTATTGTAAGCGTGTGTAGACGCGGTCTATCACTGAAAGAGGAATAGAGCGATGTGAATTACGACAGCCTATAAAAAGTCCGACTCGCAGGAACAGCATCATCTTAGCGCGGTTCCGTTCATATCCCTAGTCTAATTTGGAAAGATTAAAATAGAAGCAGTTATTATTTTGGTACCACCAGTGTTTTTTTTAATTAATTATTATAATGGTGTGTCAACCCTTAAGGTCACTAACACCATTCCTGTGTGTAGTAAAGTCTTGAAAGGTCATGATTTACAATCTTACCTGGAAGGGTCGGCTAACACTAGAAACGGTCCCGCTCGTTACAAGGTCTTGGAATCTTGGAAATCTATATTTCTAACAATAAATTGTTTTTGTTATTTTACTTAACCAGTTTTATTATCAAATACATTATCCAACTACAAGCAATTAAAAAATAACAAGGAATAAAACAGACAATTTCGTTCGAATAAACTAAATCAATTAATTTAAAGTTTTAAGCACTTATTTCTCCGATTGACATCGCCTAATTAAAACTTTCTTCAGAACCTTTTTTGTAGAGCATTTAGTAGGCTTTCGAATGGAAATCTTCCGCTTCCCAAGATTGACAACGGTTTTCGAGATACTAACGAAAGTACACAAAGTTACCAAAACTTTTTTTGTCTGTTAATAAAATATTTTATTCTAACTCTTCCTTTACTCCAAACGTAACCAAGATTTCAACATATTAGTGTTGATGAAATTCAAACATGCAGAAAATGTTTCAACTGAATCCCATAATTCCAAGTACCAAAATCAAAGACAAATAACCCTCCCTAGGAAGGACGTTAGACAGTTAAAAAGCTATATCTTGGAAATCCATATCTCTAACATTAAATTGTTTTTCTAATTTTTCTTAACCTTTTTTATTTTCAAATACATTATCCAACTATAAGCAATTAAAAAATAACAAGGAATAAAACATACAAAAAGAACAGTTCGAATAAGCGAAATCAATTACTTTAAAGTTTTAAGCTCTTATTTCTCCGATTGACATCGCCAAATCAAAACTTTCATTAGAACCTTTTTTGTAGAGCACTTAATAAGCTTTCTAATGGTATTCTTTCGTTTACCAAGATTCTCAACCTTTTTCGATATATTAAGGAAAGTAACCAAAGTTACCAAAACTTTTTATGTCTGTTAATAAAATATTTTATTCTAACCCTTCCTAAACTCCAAACGTAACAAAAATTTCAACATATTAGTTTTAATGAAAGTAGAACATGCAGAAAATGTTTCAACTGAATCCCAAAATTCTAAGTACCCAAACCAAAAAAGTCCGATTCGCAGGAACTGCGTCATCTTAGCGCGGTTCCGTTCTTATCTTTAGTGTTTATGAAGGCATAAAATAGAAACAGTTATTACTTTGTTTAGATCAATAGCGAAACACCTATCCAAATGAAATCTCAGACAAACCAGTCTTGAAAGGTCTTGTTTTACAATCTTACCTGTATGGGTCAGCTATCCCATAAGTCGGGCAGAAAGGCCTCCGCTCAGAGGCATTTGGAAAGCCTTGAGATCTCTTTCTTTGAACGCTACATTTTTAACAATAAATTGATCTTCTTATTTCACTTAATCTGTTTTATTGTCAAATACATTATCCGACTATAAGCAATTTAAAAATAACAAGGAATAAAACAGACAAAAAGAACAGTTCGAATAAACGAAATCAATTACTTTAAAGTTTTAAGCACTTATTTCTCCGATTGGCATCGCCTAATTAAAACTTTCTTCAGAACCTTTTTTGTAGAGCATTTAGTAAGCTTTCGAATTTAGTAAGCTTCTGCTTCATAAGATTGTCAACGGTTTTCGAGATACTAACGAAAGTATACAAAGTTACCAAAACTTTTCTTGTCTGTTAATAAAATATTTTATTCTAACCCTTTCTTTTCTCCAAACGTAACCAAAATTTGAACATATTAGTGTTGATGAAATTCGAACATGCAGAAAATGTTTCAACTGAATCCCATAATTCTAAGTACCAAAATCAAAGACAAAAAGAACAGTTCGAATAAGCGAAATCAATTACTTTAAAGGTTTAAGCACTTATTTCTCCGATTGACATCGCCTTTGAACTTTCATTAGAACCATTTTTGTAGAGCATTTAGTAATCTTTCTAATGGTGATCTTACGTTTCGCAAATTCTCAACCTTTTTCGAAATATTAAGGAAAGTATACAAAGTTCCCAAAACTTTTCATGTCTGTTCATAAAATATTTTATTCTAACCCTTCCTTAACTCCAAACGTAACAAAAATTTCAACATATTAGTTTTAATGAAAGTAGAACATGCAGATAATGTTTCAACTGAATCCCATGATTTTAAGTACCCAAACCAAAAACGGTATTCAAAAACTATTTTTCCAATTTTCTCGAAAACGGTTAAAGCTATCGCCTTGGAAATGGTTTCATTCGTTTTCCATTTTGCTGGTTAACGAACTTAACCTTTCAAATCGGGCGACAGATTTTTGTACCAAATTTCATCAAAATCGGACCATTACGGAGGCCAGAAATCCGCGAACAGACAAATATATATATATATATATATATATATATATATATACAAATTTTAACCACCGTTATTTTTGGTCTCTAGGGGTTCTGAAACGCGAAATTTTCTAGTCGGCACTTCCGGATTGTTTCATTGTATCAACCTTATAAGCGGGGTTCCTCCCTATGGGGGAGGGAGGAACCGTGCTAAAACGGTATTCAAAAACTATTTTTCCAATTTTCTCGAAAACGGTTAAAGCTATCGCCTTGAAAATGGTTTCATTCGTTTTCCTAGCCCAAGAAGCATATAAAACGAGTACGTACAAGCGTATGAACTCAAAAACGTAAGCGTTACGATTTTTTTGTTACGCGAATTTCGCCCCAAACGCCATCTTCTAGTAGGCGGATTTTGCTGGTTAACGAACTTGACCTTTCAAATTGGACGAAGGATTTTTGTACCGAATTTCATAAAAATCGGACCATTAGGGAAGCTAGAAATGAGCGAACAGACAAATATATATAGAAATTTTAACCACTATCATTTTCGGTCTCTATGGTTTCTGAAACGCAAAATTTTCTAGTCGGCACTAACCGCGCTAAAATGGCAAAACACTATATAATTATATCTCCATTACTAATTATGAAAAAAAAAAAAAAAAAAAAAAAAAAAAAAGGGCAATAACGAACTCCTAGTGCAATGGAGCGTAAGATATTTTTGGTTAGTTCATCTTTAGCCAAGACAAACAGACTGGATGGTTTACCCACGCACGAACATGCCACGTATAATTGTCCGTGTGTAAAACAAGCCGTGACCAAAACAATGCCAGAAACACCTGGCAACTTATTGATTGTCATTGCGAATCCAAATCTAATTGGAAATTGAACGCGTTTCATTTCAATTGGCACGTCTGAAGGAATAATAATGGCCGAATTCAGTGTAGGGAGTGAGAGATAGCTTATTGTGTGAGAAAGACAGGAGACCGTCCTCATCCTTACTCCGTGCTGTTTACTCGCTGAGAAGTGACACCGGTAGACGTCTGGCGGGGATCGAGTGATACCTGATCAGTTATCGACCTCTAAGGCCTTGCAAGGGTTAAAAATTATTAAAGTACTACTAACGCTATTAGAAAATGGGGATTGGTGGTAGACGGCTTAAAATTGTGGGTTTTATGTATTTTTTTAATGTCAAATCATAAAAAAAAATTTAAAATTAAACATTTTGTCCATAAAATAAAAAAATGAAAATTTGGGGGTGAACCACTCTTATCACCTAGGGGTATGAAAAATAGATAACATCCTATTCTCAGTTCTACCAAATATACACACAAAATTTCATAAGGGTAAATACCTCATACCTGACACAGAAGAATGATTCCCTGGCCTTGTCAAGGTTCGCTCTAGAAACACACTGCTTACTGTTTCTTATTTTCTTTCACTATAATACGCCTAGGTCCAAGCAAACCTATGTAAAGTTTCTTTGTGGACATTTATACTTAAGACACAGTACAAATTAATTAATTAATTAATTAATTGTCCCCTCTACAATTTACAAATAGTCTTAAGTATAAATGTCCACAAACACAGCAGTAGTCTAACAATAAAATAATTTTAGAAACCTTAAGAAAATTACTTTTAGCGTGGTTCCTCCCTCCCTACATAGGGAGGAACCACCCTCATGACGCAATCCGGAAGTGCCGACTAGAACATTTTGCGTTTCAGAACCCCTAGAGAACGAAATAACGGTGGTTCAAAGTTGTATATATATATATATGTATATATATATATATATATATATATATATATATATATATATATATACAACTTGAAATATACGAACTTTACCTTTCAAATTAGACGAAAGATTTTTGTACCAAATTTCATCAAAATCGGACCATTATATGTGTATATATATATATGTGTGTGTGTGTGTGTTATATATATATATATATATATATATATATATATATATATATATATAAGTCCAACTCGCAGGAACTGCGTCATCTTAGCGTGGTTACGTACACCTCGAAGAATTGGAATAGATTAGCATCACAAATCACAGGAAACTCACAGTAGCCAACTTACACAGAAGCGGATAATTCTTATATCGGATGGACCGATTTGGTTGGTTAACGAACTCGATCAATCGTTTGATGGGGGAATACTACATACCAAGTTTCGTATTGAAAAAACAAAAACTCTGGCCTGTATCGTGTTTACGAATACATATATAACTATACAGGTTGATTCAGGTCTAAGTAGCCAAACTCTGGGAGGTGATTATAGACAAAATTTCCTACAAAAAAGTTCATTTGAAGTATGGTCCGATTCCGGAAGGAAAAGGAGCTATGTCCAATTTTCTGTTTGTTTTTTTTTTTTTTTAACGTAGTCATAGTTTTTAATGAATAAGAAAGGATTGCTCAAAAGTCCGACTCGCAGGAACAGCGTCATCTTAGCGCGGTTACATATCGAAGAAATGGAATAGATTAGCATCACAAATCACAGGAAACTGACAGTAGCCAACTTACACAGAAGCGGATAATTCTTAATCTGTATAAGTCAATACAATTATGTACTGATAACGTACTTACTCTTCGACTACTGCTGAGAAGGCTCTATTCTAAACAACCAAAAATTCCTTGTCATTTTAAGTATCTTGTTTTAAAAGCAAATTCGTTTTACTGTTATAATCAACTGTAAATATGTGCTTCATGGCGAATAAAATTCCATTCTGTCGTGGATTAAATCTTTCTATAAAATAAGAAATAACGATAACTTCAGTTAGAGGCTATGAGGAAGGTTATACAGATAGGAGAAATCAAAACAAAGTACGTCATCATGATTAGCCACTGCCATAATGATAACCACAGCCACTCGAACATATTACCAATACCTTTCACCGTTTCTTAACTTATTTTACTACAATAATAATTTTACTGATAAATGCAATTTAAAACAAGACACAACCAATTAAAAAGTGAGATAAACAAAGAGAAATACCCTTTCAAAACAACAAAACAAACTCTTTTTAAGTTTTAAGCGCTTATATCTCTGATAATAATATCTGGATCAACATACTTGATCATTGTACTGTTATCTGTACAGATTTCAAATAAATAAATACGAAATAAAAAAAAAAAAAAAAAATCTCTGATTGACATTGCCCCATCGAATATTGCTTTAGAATCTTTTTTGTAGAGAATTTAGTAAGCATTCGAATGGTCACCATCCACTTACCACGATTTCCCAACCGTTATCGAGATATTTACGAAAAATGAATGAAGATCCGAAAACTTTTCATGTCTATTAATAAAATAATTTTTTTCACATACTTCCATAACTCCAAATATAACCAAAATTTAAACATCTTAGTTGGGACTAATTTCCAAGATGTAGAAAATATTTCAAGTGAATCCCGCGATTTTAAGTACTCACAAAAAAATAATGACTTACAAAAACATTGATTCCACTTTTCTAAGAAACCGTTACAGATATCGCCTTAAAAATGGTTTCACTCGTTTTCTTATGTTAAAAAACCTATAAAACAAGTACCTGCAATCATATAAACTAAAAAACGTAAGCGTTACGATTTTTTTTGCGCGAATTTCGCCCCAAACACTACCTTACCGTGGGCAGATTCTGCTGGTTAACGAACTTGACCTTTCATATTAGAAGACAGATTTTTGTACCAAATTTGAACAAAATCAGGCCATTTTTGAGCTTGCTAGAGCGTTAACAGACAATCATATATATAAATCAACGCGTCCAGCTTTAAAGAGAAGGGGGGTATTGTGAGGAAAAGCGTGGGATAGGAAGGAAGCCAGACACCAGTCAGCAATATTGACCATCAGCAGCTAGAGACCTGCATTGCTCTATAATTCCCAGGATTCCCCAATCCTACCTGCCTATTTAGGCTAAGCTAAATCCTAGCTCACTCTCACTCTCTCTACCAGACTCCACGCTCCACACTCTCCACTCTTCTCTCTCATCCCGTCCAGGCCAGTTGTCCTGTCAATACACGCTACTACTTACAAACTGCCTTTCATTCTCAGCCCCCGAATCTCCATCACAATATATATATATATATATATATATATATATATATATATATATATATATATATATATACACACAAATTTGGACCACCTATTTTTCGTGATCTATAGGGTCTGAAACGTGAATATTTCTAGTCGGCACTTCCGGATTGCGTCGTGAGGTCAACCTCATAAGCGGGTTCTCCCTATGGAGATAAAAATCTTTCGTCTAATTTGAAAGGTCAAGTTCGTTAACCAGCAGAATCCGCCAACCGGAACATGTTTTTTGGAGCGAAATTCGCGCGAAGAAAATCGTTGCGCTTACTTTATATGCTTGCAAGTACTCGTTCTATAGGCTTCTTGGCCTAGGAAAACGAATGAAACCATTTCCAAGGCGATAGCTTTAACCGTTTTCGAGAAAAAAGGCAAAATAGTTGTTGAATAACGTTTTTGGTTTGGGTACTTAGAATCATGGGATTCAGTTGAAACATTTTCTCATGTTCAAATTTCAATCAATGCAGTTAAGGAAGGGTTAGAATATAATATTTTATTAAAAAGACATGTAAAGTTTTGGGAACTTCGTATATTTTCCTTAATATATCGAAAACGGTTGGGAATCTAGGGTTGCGGAAGGCTACCATTCGAAAGCTTACTAAATGCTCTGCAAAAAAGGTTCTAAGGAAAGTTCTGATTAGGCGATGTCAATCGGAGAAATAACTGCTTAAAACTTTGAAGTAATTGATTTCGTTTATTCGAAAGGGTCTTTTTGTCTGTTTTTATTTCTTAGTATTTTTTAATTGCTTATAGTAGGAAAATGTATTTTACAATAAAACATAATATGTAAAATAAGAAAAGAAATTTATTGTTAGAAATACAGCTTTCCAAGAGAAAGAGACTCGATGACGTCTTTCGAATATTTTCAACTGCCTTTATGCTGTTGGTTTTTATTTTTATTTTTAATTGCTTTTATATGTAGAATTATTACTATAGTAGAAGAACACAAGAAAATGTGAAAAATTTTGATGTTATTCAATGCATTGAAACGTATGAAATAAGTGTCTCTAGAAGAGGATTCTGGGGTCTGGCGGACCTGACCAGGTAAAGTCATAAACCCCTTTGAAGAAAGGTCGAACAATATATTATCTGTTTCTATTCTAAGCTTTTCAAATGACAATAGGGAAATCCCAGCAAGTTAGGAATTCCGATCCCTTGTGCAACTAATAGGAAGAGGCTTTACTTGCATTGGACTCCCTGAGCCCAGCTCCATCATTGGAAAAATAGAGCTTCTTAGCCCACCAATCCTTTCTGCTCTGAGGGTACCATGCATCTCCACTCAAGATCTGAAGGATCAAAGCCACTCTTGCATCTCTTATCCTTCTGGTCACAGTCGCTGAAGAAAACGCAGCCCTCGCCTGAACCAATCCAGATCTCTCCAACCGAAGAAGTCGCCCCAGTGTCAACGCAAGAACGAGGGCGCTCATACAAAACAGGCCAAACCCCCCACTCCCACATGACGCATGAAAATATCCCAGGGGCACATATCTGGGCAGTTTTAACCATCTCCTAACCGTAGCTATGACCTTTATGCTTTCTTAGCATCTGACCCGGTGAACCTCCGATCACCATGTCATGAACATAACACGGAAGAAGGTGGTTTCTAAGAGCGACTAACTTCTGCTGTGGCTTAAGAGGTGCCTGCCCAATTCTTTGGAGTGGTACATCTAGGCTTACGTCAGGCCACTGGTACCTCATCTGTCCAACAAGAGCTCCACCGATGTAAAACATAACGTCCTCAATCACCTTTATCTTGTGCGTCATGGGAGCCGGCATCAGAGAGAGGGTTTGGCACTTGCTCGGACCAAGCTCCATTCCTAACTTGGTGACGGTAGACTCCACTCTGGAGAGAGCAAAGCGCTCCTTCCTTTTAGTTCTGGCTTCTCTGATCACCGCGTCCAGAATCGCAGTGTTCTTTGCTGTTCCATCAGCTGCAATAAAAACCCTCTGTCCACTCTCATGAAGGTCCAGTTCTTTCAAGCGCGATGCTAGTATTTTATGAAGCTGTCTTAAACGAACGGACGCAACCGTGATAGGACTGTAGTCATTTGGCAACACCGGAAATTCCTTCTTGGGGACAAAGACTGTCCACGCACTAATTTTTCACTGTCTGTCTGGATTCCGATTAATGCATATTCAGCCTCACGCCGAGCTAGAAGCCGTAGCTCCTCCTCCCTCCATCGTGGCATTACAGCAGTAGGGATTGTCCTGTTAAACACTTCCGGGTGTGTGTACTTAATGTGCTGACCTAGACCTTCAGTACTTCTAAATCCTCGGTTGCAGGTACTATAGAGATACGTCTCGAGATGAGATTCCATAGTCAGTCGTGTCACGTATCCAACCAAGTGTAGCCAAATATATTGGACAGGTTTTATTACCAACAGCGTGTTGTTTATCCTTTAGATTGCACTCTAGAAAAGAATCACCGTCTTCACCACAATGTCCACAGGTAAATGATTTCTGTAAACAGCTTTTCCCAATGTGTCCGAATCTCTGGCACTTAAAACATCTAGTGGCCTCAATATAGTCTCTGACGCTACAGTAAAAGCTTCCGATGTACACTCCACCAGCCTCCAAGAGAAGGGTCCTAAGCCGAGGGTTCACTTCTAATACCAGAGTACAAAAATCTCCAGATTTCTTACCCGTTCTGAACAGAAGTTTAACTGCAGTAGCTAGGCTCACATCCCCACCGAAGTTTTGCCCCCTCAGACAATCAGTAAGTGTAGGGGGGGGGGGTCAAGACTACTGCCGTCCACAGCCCTCGGTACACGGCTTATGAGGATTCTAGGTTTCAGGAGGGGGTTTTCGCTTACTTTCACGTTAAGTGACGCATAAGTCTGCATCCCCTAGTATCCTTCGTTTGTCCTCTCCTCGTTCAGCTTCTATTAATACCCCGCCAGTTCAAGTTTTGCACGACTTTGCAATGTTGCAGACATTTCTTAACAGGATCAAGGGCTTTTAAGACATAATTCTTTAATTCCTGCAAAATCCTTATACTTACTATTGTTTTTTGGGTTCTATAAATATAGAGCAACCGGATCTACGCTGCTCGATAGATTCTGAGTTGCTCATTCCAGTCCTACTGTTGGTTTCAGCTACTGTAGCAAATGTCACCTCCTTGTTCTTCTTACCGCCCGTACCTGCGCTGCAACTCAGAACTGCCCCAGCCCCTAACGACACCCCAACAGTACTACTCCCGACATTAACCAGCCTAGCCACAAGAGCATTCTCTGAGGTCATGAAAGCGTTAATGCTTGCATGTTCTAGGACCTGATGCTTAAGTTTAATGACTACAGAATGGCTTTCCTTGAGGTCAAAATCTGGAGCTTTAATTGCAACCAGAATGATTTCAACTTGTTGTGACGATATTGTCAATAACGGATCACAGTCCGCGGGACAGTTGCGATCCGAGGCCAACCTTCTCCTGATCTTGGCTCAGAGACGCACGGATAATTTCCCTATCGATATCTTCATCCGTTACTGAATGGGCTTCAGTATTATTTTCCGAGGTACAATCCTCTACTAATATCATGAAGTGACTTGGGAAGAGAATCCTTCGCTAGGCTGGTATGTAGGAGGCTTTCTGATGAGCTGTACAGCCATTGTTGGTACTCCCAGAAGTGGGTAAACAAATATTTAAACGATCACAATGGGATCGGCTATGTTAATTTATCTCGGGGCCACTGTCTTCTAAACCGCTTGGGACGATTGTCTGGATAGGATTGGGAAGATAAGGACAGACCTTCAGGATCAGGATGGTGAGACAATTCGGAGTGGAACATTTTGAAACGGGTTTTAGCAAGGTCGAGGCAAATGGGATGTTAAGGTCATTGTGAAGGATTTTGTTGGAGACATAGAAAGGGAAATTTACAATTTTACTGGAATGCCTGTATTCTGTCGATGTTAAATGTTTTTGTACATCCCCAGGGTACAAGTCCGTATGTCCATATTGGTCGAATGATTGTTTTGCATGTCGTGTGAGGCTTCCATGTCAGCCGGCAGTCGAGGTATAATCCTAGATATGGAACCATGATCTCCGGTTGAGAGTGAATGTTCCCTGTTTGCATTTTTCTGTATTTATTCTCCACTTTTCGCTCCAATGTTCTATTGCGGCAAAATGTTCCTGCAGGCGTTGGGATGCTACTGAAGGATCAGGGGTAGTTGTTAGGATGGCAGTATCATCTACGTAGGTTGTTAGTAGGGTTTCGGGGTGTGTGGGGATAGCTGCAGTGTAAAGGAGGAAAAGGAGAGGACGAATAATACTCCCTTGGGGGACGTAATGGGGTCACATACCTTCCGCAATTCTAAAAATAAATGTTTTTTTTTTACAACGCAACGACGTCTAGGCCATTAGCGCCAAAATTCAGGATGAAGAGAGGAATTTTCCCAAGAGCAACTTAAAATAAATGTTGGATAAGAAAGGTCTGAAAGTTCTAATAACCTATTTATTTGTTTGTTGTAATAGATCGCTGAAGGAAATGATGATGATGATGAAGCAAGGGATTTATAACTACGAGAATGAACATTACAACCAAACTCATCAACAGATCAAAACCGATCTAACCAACGGCCTCAAGAAAAGAATCAATATCTACAAATCTGTCTATTTGACAGCCTACGTCTCGGTAATGTTCCTCTCTCCCATCTTGTCGTATCTCTTCATACCGGAGACATCGCGATTCTACAACGACGATGTCGTCAACAACTACCTTCCGCACATATTCTACACTCCATTTGACAACAAGACGCTCTTAGGATTCGCCATTGCCTATCTCATAGATCTGACATTCTGGACGATCGCTTGCTTCTTCACCTTCTCTACAATGCTCCTCATGACTATTGGTATGATCCAAATAGAGCTCCATTGCAAAATCCTCAACTACTCTATCAGCAACATCCAGACTCGTGCCCTCAGACTGTACGAGAAGAGGTTCGCCATCACCGGAGAGAGACCTTCCATCGAACAGCTGTTAAACAAGAAGGAATTCCAAGATTGCCTCTATTCCTGTCTCAGGGACAACATTCGTCATCATCACGCTTTAATCATGTAAGGAATCTTATACAACCACTCAATACATTATTTAATAACCCCCCTCCTCCCCCTCCATTCGTCATCATCACGCTTTAATCATGTAAGGAATCTTATACAACCACTCAATACATTATTTAATAACCCCCCCCCCCTCCTCCTCCATTCGTCATCATCACGCTTTAATCATGTAAGGAATCTTATACAACCACTCAATACATTATTTAATAACCCCCCTCCACCCCCTCCATTCGTCATCATCACGCTTGAATCATGTAAGGAATCTTATACAACCACTCAATACATTATTTAATAACCCCCCCCCCCCCCCCTCCTCCTCCATTCGTCATCATCACGCTTTAATCATGTAAGGAATCTTATACAACCACTCAATACATTATTTAATAACCCCCCTCCTCCCCCTCCATTCGTCATCATCACGCTTTAATCATGTAAGGAATCTTATACAACCACTCAATACATTATTTAATAACCCCCCCCCCCCGCTCCTCCTCCATTCGTCATCATCACGCTTGAATCATGTAAGGAATCTTATACAACCACTCAATACATTATTTAATAACCCCCCCCCCCCCTCCACCACCATTGGTAATCATCACACTGTAATCATGTAAGGAATCTTATACAACCACTCAATACATTATTTAATAACCCCCCTCCTCCCCCTCCATTCGTCATCATCGCGCTTTAATCATGTAAGGAATCTTATACAACCACTCAATACATTATTTAATAACCCCCCCCCCCTCCTCCTCCACCCCCACCATTCGTAATCATCACACTGTAATCATGTAAAGAATCTTATACAACCACTCAATACATTATTTAATAACCCCCCCCTCCTCCTCCACCATTGGTAATCATCACACTGTAATCATATAAGGAATCTTATACAACCACTCAATACATTATTTAATAACCCCCACCCCCACCATTCGTAATCATCACACTTTAATCATGTAAAGAATCTTATACAACCACTCAATACATTATTTAATAACCCCCCCCCCCCTCCTCCTCCATTCGTCATCATCACGCTTTAATCATGTAAGGAATCTTATACATTCACTCAATACATTATTTAATAACCCCCCCCCCCCCCTCCTCCTCCATTCGTAATCATCACGCTTTAATCATGTAAGGAATCTTATACATTCACTCAATACATTATTTAATAGCCCCCCCCCCACCATTCGTAATCATCACACTTTAATCATGTAAGGAATCTTATACAACCACTCAATACATTATTTAATAGCCCCCCCCCCCCACCATTCGTAATCATCACACTGTAATCATGTAAGGAATCTTATACAACCACTCAATACATTATTTAATAACCCCCCCCCCACCCCCACCATTCGTAATCATCACACTTTAATCATGTAAAGAATCTTATACAACCACTCAATACATTATTTAATAACCCCCCCCCTCCTCCTCCATTCGTCATCATCACGCTTTAATCATGTAAGGAATCTTATACATTCACTCAATACATTATTTAATAACCCCCCCCCCCTCCTCCTCCATTCGTAATCATCACGCTTTAATCATGTAAGGAATCTTATACATTCACTCAATACATTATTTAATAACCCCCCCCCCCCTCCTCCTCCATTCGTAATCATCACACTTTAATCATGTAAGGAATCTTATACAACCACTCAATACATTATTTAATAACCCCCCCCCCCACCATTCGTAATCATCACACTGTAATCATGTAAGGAATCTTATACAACCACTCAATACATTATTTAATAACCCCCCCCCACCCCCACCATTCGTAATCATCACACTTTAATCATGTAAAGAATCTTATACAACCACTCAATACATTATTTAATAACCCCCACCCCCACCATTCGTAATCATCACACTTTAATCATGTACAGAATCTTATACAACCACTCAATACATTATTTAATAACCCCCCCCCCACCCCCACCATTCGTCACCATCACGCTTTAATCATGTAAGGAATCTTATACAACCACTCAATACATCACTTAATAACCCCCCCCCCCTCCACTACCATTCGTCATCATCACGCTTTAATAATGTAAGTAATCTTATACATTCCCTCAAAACATTATTTCATAACCCCGCCCCTCCTCCATTCGTAATCATCACACTTTAATCATGTAAGGAATCTTATACAACCACTCAATACATTATTAAATAACCCCCCCCCCTCCTCCTCCATTCGTCATCATCACACTTTAATCATGTAAGGAATCTTATACAACCACTCAATACATTATTTAATAACCCCCCTCCAACCCCTCCATTCGTCATCATCACGCTTTAATCATGTAAGGAATCTTATACAACCACTCAATACATTATTTAATAACCCCCCTCCTCCCCCTCCATTCGTCATCATCACGCTTTAATCATGTAAGGAATCTTATACAACCACTCAATACATTATTTAATAACCCCCCCCCCCTCCACCATTCGTAATCATCACGCTTTAATCATATAAGGAATCTTATACAACCACTCAATACATTATTTAATAACCCCCCCCCCTCAGCCATTCGTCATCATTACGCTTTAATCATGTAAGGAATCTTATACAACCACTCAATACATTATTTAATAACCCTCCCCCCCCCCTCCATTCGTCATCATCACGCTTTAATCATGTAAGGAATCTTATACAATCACTCAATACATTATTTAATAACCCCCCTCCTCCCCCTCCATTCGTCATCATCACACTTTAATCATGTAAGGAATCTTATACAACCACTCAATACATTATTTAATAACCCCCCTCCTCCCCCTCCATTCGTCATCATCACGCTTTAATCATGTAAGGAATCTTATACAACCACTCAATACATTATTTAATAACCCCCCTCCTCCCCCTCCATTCGTCATCATCACGCTTTAATCATGTAAGGAATCTTATACAACCACTCAATACATTATTTAATAACCCCCACCCCCACCATTCGTAATCATCACACTTTAATCATGTACAGAATCTTATACAACCACTCAATACATTATTTAATAACCCCCCCCCCCACCATTCGTCACCATCACGCTTTAATCATGTAAGGAATCTTATACAACCACTCAATACATCACTTAATAACCCCCCCCCCTCCACTACCATTCGTCATCATCACGCTTTAATAATGTAAGTAATCTTATACATTCCCTCAATACATTATTTAATAACCCCCCTCCTCCCCCTCCATTCGTCATCATCACGCTTTAATCATGTAAGGAATCTTATACAACCACTCAATACATTATTTAATAACCCCCCTCCTCCCCCTCCATTCGTCATCATCACGCTTTAATCATGTAAGGAATCTTATACAACCACTCAATACATTATTTAATAACCCCCCTCCTCCCCCTCCATTCGTCATCATCACGCTTTAATCATGTAAGGAATCTTATACAACCACTCAATACATTATTTAATAACCCCCCCCCCCCCCCTCCACCATTCGTAATCATCACGCTTTAATCATATAAGGAATCTTATACAACCACTCAATACATTATTTAATAACCCCCCCCCCCCTCAGCCATTCGTCATCATTACGCTTTAATCATGTAAGGAATCTTATACAACCACTCAATACATTATTTAATAACCCTCCCCCCCCCTCCATTCGTCATCATCACGCTTTAATCATGTAAGGAATCTTATACAATCACTCAATACATTATTTAATAACCCCCCTCCTCCCCCTCCATTCGTCATCATCACACTTTAATCATGTAAGGAATCTTATACAACCACTCAATACATTATTTAATAACCCCCCTCCTCCCCCTCCATTCGTCATCATCACGCTTTAATCATGTAAGGAATCTTATACAACCACTCAATACATTATTTAATAACCCCTCCTCCTCCTCCATTCGTCATCATCACGCTTGAATCATGTAAGGAATCTTATACAACCACTCAATACATTATTTAATAACCCCCCTCCTCCCCCTCCATTCGTCATCATCACGCTTGAATCATGTAAGGAATCTTATACATTCACTCAATACATTATTTAATAGCCCCCCTCCCCCCCTCCATTCGTCATCATCACGCTTTAATCATGTAAGGAATCTTATACAATCACTCAATACATTATTTAATAACCCTCCCCCCCCCTCCATTCGTCATCACACGCTTTAATCATGTAAGGAATCTTATACAATCACTCAATACATTATTTAATAACCCCCCCCCCTTCCTCCTCCATTCGTCATCATCACGCTTTAATCATGTAAGGAATCTTATACAACCACACAATACATTATTTAATAACCTCCCCCCCCTCAGCCATTCGTCACCATCACGCTTTAATCATGTAAGGAATCTTATACATTCAATCAATACATTATTTAATAATCCCCCCTCCTCCTCCTCCTCCATTCGTCATCATCACACTTTAATCATGTAAGGAATCTTATACATTCAATCAATACATTATTTAATAATCCCCCCTCCTCCTCCTCCTCCATTCGTCATCATCACACTTTAATCATGTAAGGAATCTTATACAACCACTCAATACTTTATTTAATACCCCCCCCCATCCACCATTCGTAATCATCACAATTTAATCATGTAAGGAATCTTATACAACCACTCAATACATTATTTAATAACCCCCCTCCTCCCCGCTCCTCCTCCATTCGTAATCATCACGCTTGAATCATGTAAGGAATCTTATACAACCACTCAATACATTATTTAATACCCCCCCCCCTCCTCCTCCTCCTCCTCCATTCGTCATCATCACACTTTAATCATGTAAGGAATCTTATACATTCACTCAATACATTATTTAATATCCCCCCCTCCTCCTCCTCCATTCGTCATCATCACGCTTTAATCATGTAAGGAATCTTATACAACCACTCAATACATTATTTAATAACCTCCCACCCCTCCACCATTCGTAATCATCAAACTTTAATCATGTAAGGAATCTTATACAACCACTCAATACATTATTAAATAACCCCCCCCCCCCGCTCCTCCTCCATTCGTCATCATCACGCTTGAATCATGTAAGGAATCTTATACAACCACTCAATACATTATTTAATACCCCCCCCCCTCCTCCTCCTCCTCCTCCATTCGTCATCATCACACTTTAATCATGTAAGGAATCTTATACATTCACTCAATACATTATTTAATATCCCCCCCTCCTCCTCCTCCATTCGTCATCATCACGCTTTAATCATGTAAGGAATCTTATACATTCACTCAATACATTATTTAATACCCCCCCTCCACCATTCTTCATCATCACGCTTTAATCATAGGACTACTTCCAGCCATATTTTAGCCTGTATTTGTTTGCAGATACAAGGACTACACCCAGCCATATTTTGGTCTGTATTTGTTTTCAGATGCAAGGACTACTTCCGGCCATATTTTAGCCTGTATTTGTTTGCTGATACAAGGACTACTTCCGGCCATATTTTAGCCTGTATTTGTTTGCTGATACAAGGACTACTTCCAGCCATATTTTAGCCTGTATTTGTTTTCAGATACAAGGACTACTTCCGGCCATATTTTAGTCTGTATTTGTTTGCAGATACAAGGACTACTTCCGGCCATATTTTAGCCTGTATTTGTTTGCTGATACAAGGACTACTTCCAGCCATATTTTAGCCTGTATTTGTTTGCTGATACAAGGACTACTTCCAGCCATATTTTAGCCTGTATTTGTTTGCAGATACAAGGACTACTTCCAGCCATATTTTAGCCTGTATTTGTTTGCTGATACAAGGACTACTTCCGGCCATATTTTATTCTGTATTTGTTTGCTGATACAAGGACTACTCCTAGCCATATTTTAGTCTGTATTTGTTTGCAGATACAAGGACTACTTCCAGCCATATTTTAGCCTGTATTTGTTTTCAGATGCAAGGACTACTTCCAGCCATATTTTAGCCTGTATTTGTTTGCAGATACAAGGACTACTTCCAGCCATATTTTAGCCTGTATTTGTTTGCAGATACAAGGACTACTTCCAGCCATATTTTAGTCTGTATTTGTTTTCAGATACAAGGACTACTTCCGGCCATATTTTAGTCTGTATTTGTTTGCTGATACAAGGACTACTTCCAGCCATATTTTAGTCTGTATTTGTCTTCAGATACAAGGACTACTCCCAGCCATATTTTAGTCTGTATTTGTTTGCTGATACAAGGACTACTTCCGGCCATGTTTTAGCCTGTATTTGTTTGCTGATACAAGGACTAGTCCTAGCCATATTTTAGTCTGTATTTGTTTTCAGATACAAGGACTACTTCCGGCCATATTTTAGTCTGTATTTGTTTGCTGATACAAGGACTACTTCCAGCCATATTTTAGTCTGTATTTGTTTGCTGATACAAGGACTACACCCAGCCATATTTTAGTCTGTATTTGTTTGCAGATACAAGGAATACTTCCAGCCATATTTTAGGCTGTATTTGTTTGCTGATACAAGGACTACTTCCAGCCATATTTTAGTCTGTAGTTGTTTTCAGATACAAGGACTACTTCCGGCTATATTTTAGTCTGTATTTGTTTTCAGATACAAGGACTACTCCTAGCCATATTTTAGTCTGTATTTGTTTTCAGACACAAGGACTGCTTCCGGCCATATTTTAGTCTGTATTTGTTTGCTGATACAAGGACTAGTCCTAGCCATATTTTAGTCTGTATTTGTTTTCAGATACAAGGACTACTTCCGGCCATATTTTAGTCTGTATTTGTTTGCTGATACAAGGACTACTTCCAGCCATACTTTAGTCTGTATTTCTTTGCTGATACAAGGACTACTTCCAGCCATATTTTATTCTGTATTTGTTTGCTGATACAAGGACTACACCCAGCCATATTTTAGTCTGTATTTGTTTGCAGATACAAAGACTACTTCCAGCCATATTTTAGCCTTTATTTGTTTTCAGATACAAGGACTACTTCCAGCCATATTATAGCCTGTATTTGTTTTAAGATACAAGGACTACTTCCGTCCACATTTTAGCCTGTATTTGTTTGCAGATACAAGGACTACTTCCGTCCATATTTTAGCCTGTATTTGTTTGCAGATACAAGGACTACTTCCAGCCATATTTTAGCCTGTATTTGTTTGCAGATACAAGGACTACTTCCAGCCATATTTTAGCCTGTATTTGTTTGCTTATACAAGGACTACTTCCGGCCATATTTTAGTCTGTATTTGTTTGCAGATACAAGGATTACTTCCAGCCATATTTTAGCCTGTATTTGTTTTCAGATACAAGGACTACTTCCGGCAATATTTTAGTCTGTATTTGTTTGCAGATACAAGGACTACTTCCGGCCACATTTTAGTCTGTATTTGTTTGCTGATACAAGGACGACTTCCAGCCATATTTTAGCCGGTATTTGTTTGTAGATATAAGGACTTCTTCCAGCCATATTTTAGCCTGTATTTGTTTGCTGATACAAGGACTACTTCCGGCCATATTTTAGTCTGTATTTGTTTGCTGATACAAGGACTACTTCCAGCCATATTTTAGCCGGTATTTGTTTGTAGATACAAGGACTTCTTCCAGCCATATTTTAGTCTGTATTTGTTTGCAGATACAAAAAATACTTCCAGCCATATTTTAGTCTGTATTTGTTTTCAGATACAAGGACTACTTCCGGCCATATTTTAGTCTGTATTTGTTTGCTGATGCAAGGACTACTTCCAGCCATATTTTAGTCTGTATTTGTTTGCGGATACAAGGACTACTCCTAGCCATATTTTAGCCTGTATTTGTTTGCAGATACAAGGACTACTTCCAGCCATATTTTAGCCGGTATTTGTTTGCTGATACAAGGACTACTTCCAGCCATATTTTAGTCTGTATTTGTTTGCTGATACAAGGACTACTTCCAGTCATATTTTAGTCTGTATTTGTTTGCAGATACAAGGACTACTTCCGGCTATATTTTAGTCTGTATTTGTTTGCTGATACAAGGACTACTTCCAGCCATATTTTAGTCTGTATTTGTTTGCAGATACAAGGACTACTTCCGGCTATATTTTAGTCTGTATTTGTTTGCTGATACAAGGACTACTTCCGGCCATACTTTAGTCTGTATTTGTTTGCTGATACAAGGACTACTCCTAGCCATATTTTAGCCGGTATTTGTTTGCAGATACAATGACTACTTCCGGCCATATTTTAGTCTGTATTTGTTTGCAGATACAAGGACTACTTCCAGCCATATTTTAGTCTGTATTTGTTTCCAGATACAGGGACTACTTCCAGCCATATTTTAGCCTGTATTTCTTTGCTGATACAAGGACTACACCCAGCCATATTTTAGTCTGTATTTGTTTGCTGATACAAGGACTACTTCCAGCCTTATTTTAGTCTGTATTTGTTTGCTGATACAAGGACTACTTCCGGCTATATTTTAGTCTGTATTTGTTTGCAGATACAAGGACTACTTCCGGCCATATTTTAGCCTGTATTTGTTTGCAGATACAAGGACTACTTCTAGCCATATTTTAGCGTGTATTTGTTTGCAGATACAAGGACTACTTCCAGCCATTTTTTAGTCTGTATTTGTTTCCAGATACAAGGACTACTTCCGGCCATATTTTAGCCTGTATTTGTTTGCAGATACAAGGACTACTTCCAGCCATATTTTAGTCTTTATTTGTTTGCAGATACAAGGACTACTTCCAGCCATATTTTAGTCTGTATTTGTTTGCTGATACAAGGACTACTCCTAGCCATATTTTAGTCTGTATTTGTTTGCAGATACAAGGATTACTTCCAGCCATATTTTAGCCTGTATTTGTTTTCAGATACAAGGACTACTTCCGGCCATATTTTAGCCTGTATTTGTTTGCAGATACAAGGACTACTTCCAGCCATATTTTAGTCTGTATTTGTTTGCTGATACAAGGACTACTTCCAGCCATATTTTAGTCTGTATTTGTTTGCTGATACAAGGACTACTTCCAGCCATTTTTTAGTCTGTATTTGTTTCCAGATACAAGGACTACTTCCGGCCATATTTTAGCCTGTATTTGTTTGCAGATACAAGGACTACTTCCAGCCATATTTTAGTCTTTATTTGTTTGCAGATACAAGGACTACTTCCAGCCATATTTTAGTCTGTATTTGTTTGCTGATACAAGGACTACTTCCGGCCATATTTTAGCCTGTATTTGTTTGCAGATACAAGGACTACTTCCAGCCATATTTTAGCCTGTATTTGTTTGCAGATACAAGGACTACTTCCAGCCATATTTGGGGCCCTCTCTGTTCTCCATCTACTGCGTTGTGGTTTCTGTTATTTATGCAGCTCTTCTGTACTTACTACTTCAGGTAATGAAGGCGATTCAGGCTTATCTTTCACTAGCTAAGCAAGCTTAATTCAAGATTTCACAAGTTAACTGTTTTCTCTCTCTCTCTCTCTCTCTCTCTCTCTATATATATATATATATATATACTATTTTATTTTTGGCGCGCCCTACATGTGTCGTGGCCTTTACTAAATCCTCATGTGTGGTTAGCTCGCCACCCATACTAAGACTATGAGACTAAGAAGTCTCAGTATGTGTGGCGAGCTAACCACACATGGGGATTTTGTGGCCCCTGAGGAGGTGGCATAAAGGCCACGAAACATGTAGGGCGTGCCAAAAATAAAATAGTACATAAATTGGAGTACTATTATTTCGACCTGTGCCATATTTATAAAAAAAATAAATAAATATACATAAATAAAGGTCAGAAATCGTGGAATTATATATGTATAACTCCAAGGCGGAAAAAAGGAGGGACGAAGAACTCTACTTTGAGATTCTGAATATGAATATTGACAAGAACGGAATGAAGGAATTGTATAAACTAATAAATATTATTACGAAAAATGTTAAAATTAGGATTAGAATTAAATTTTTAAAAAACTGTAAAAAAAACAAAGATTTTTCCAAAATTTATACGAAATAAAACAGACAATTTATTTTACATTTTTGACAAAACGTTTTATGGTTATAAGAAATTTGTTGGTGTTATTAAAAATTTTAGATATAAAATACTTGATCTTGAAATGTTAAGAAATTACAAAATATTAAGAGAAATGAATAACATGGAAATTGTATGTAGAGGGAAGCTCGTTACCTATATAGATAAAATTGAAATTCAACAAGCCTTAGACACATATATCGAGTTATATAAGAAAAGGATACAATTATTATTTGAAAAAAAATGGAGTCTTAGTATGGGTGGCGAGCTAACCACACATGGGGATTTAGTGGCCCCTGAGGAGGTGGCATACAGGCCAAGAAACATGTAGGGCGTGCCAAAAATAAAATAGTACATAAAATGGAGTACTATTATTTCGACCTATGCCATATTTATAAAAATAAATAAATAAATATACATAAATAAAGGTCAGAAATCGTGGAATTAAATATGTATATATATATATATATATATATATGTTCCCGCAATCAAATTTAGCAATAGCAAACTCGTCGACAGGAGCTGAGTTACTCGGCCTGGGGAAGTGGGAAATATTATGAAAATAGGCTTATCGTTGAGAAGACGAAAAACTCACGGATTTGAAATCATCTCTGACTGTTGATTATCACGGGAATAGTCGGGGAAAGGAGTGAGTGAAGGAGAGGTTTTTCCAACCAAGCATTAAGTAGACGGTGATATTAGAGGATCAAGGACGGTATCATAAAGCTGTAGTGATAACGGAAGGGAGGCAGGTATGAAGGGTTTTATTGCTGACGGTATAGAGTTTTATAAGGATGTTTTGAATAAATAGAAAATGTCGAAGTAGGTACAGGAGATGACTTCTTTATCAATTTTGTTATTTAATGTTTTTTTTTTTTTTTAAGGTGGATAAATATTGATTGAGAGAGGAGGCGTCTTGTAGATTAAGAATATTGATTGAGAGAGGAGGCGTCTTGTAGATTAAGAATATTGATTGAGAGAGGGGCGTCTTGTAGATTAAGAATATTGATTGAGAGAGGAGGCGTCTTGTAGATTAAGAATATTGATTGAGAGAGGAGGCGTCTTGTAGATTAAGAATATTGATTGAGAGAGGGGCGTCTTGTAGATTAAGAATATTGATTGAGAGAGGAGGCGTCTTGTAGATTAAGAATATTGATTGAGAGAGGAGGCGTCTTGTAGATTAAGAATATTGATTGAGAGAGGAGGCGTCTTGTAGATTAAGAAAATGGCGAAATGCTTGTGGAGCATTTCCTGTTTTGAGCATAACTTCTGCAAAGATCTTTAGGATATGAGATATTTTAAAATACTTTAGAGTTCATTTTAGAACACCTCCGGAATTCGGAGAAGTATCAAGGGATATTTAGTATAGTATTAGTAAAAATCAAAAATTAACATATATTAACTATGTAATGTCCAATTTCAGCCCTTGCCTATCGGTATGAAGCTGAAATACTTGTGGATGCTCATCTCAGAAGACTTAGCTGCGTTCATAGTCAGCATCTGTGGTGATGATGTAATAAATGAGGTAGGTTTAACAAGTTCAATATTTCCTTGGATATTCATATTTCCAATGTACAGCAGCACAGGGTTTGGAAGTTAGCCGCTTTTAGAATTTCCAACTTATCTCAAACTAACACAACAGACGTACATTTGTAACACAACAAACGTACGCGCAAAGAGTATGTTTCAATTTCCCTCTGGAGAGTAAATAACATAAAATTGACTTGACTTTGACATAATTTAAAAAGACGAATACTCTTCCTAAATCCCAGACTAGATGCAAATATTTAACGCATACAAACACAGATATATTGTACCTCTTCACTGATGGATCTAAGACGAATGATGGTGTCGGTGCAGCTTCTATCATAAATCAAGAAAAATATCTCGTCACTTTACCGAATAGCACGAGTATATAAACCGCTGAGCTGCATGGTAATCTCGAGATACCCTCCTAAGGGAGATAAAAAGCTGTACATCCGAATGGCAAGCCTCATGGTACAGTACACGAGATACCCTCCTAAGGGAGATAAAAAGCTGTACTTCCGAATGGCAAGCCTCCTGGTACAGTACACGAGATATCCTCCTAAGGGAGATAAAAAGCTGTACTTCCGAATGGCAAGCCTCCTGGTACAGTACACGAGATACTCTCCTAAGGGAGATAAAAAGCTGTACTTCCGAATGGCAAGCCTCCTGGTACAGTACACGAGATACTCTCCTAAGGGAGATAAAAAGCTGTACTTCCGAATGGCAAGCCTCCTGGTACAGTACACGAGATACCCTCCTAAGGGAGATAAAAAGCTGTACTTCCGAATGGCAAGCCTCCTGGTACAGTACACGAGATATCCTCCTAAGGGAGATAAAAAGCTGTACTTCCGAATGGCAAGCCTCCTGGTACAGTACACGAGATATCCTCCTAAGGGAGATAAAAAGCTGTACTTCCGAATGGCAAGCCTCCTGGTACAGTACACGAGATATCCTCCTAAGGGAGATAAAAAGCTGTACTTCCGAATGGCAAGCCTCCTGGTACAGTACACGAGATAACCTCCCAAGGGAGATAAAAAGCTGTACTTCCGAATGGCAAGCCTCCTGGTACAGTACACGAGATATCCTCCTAAGGGAGATAAAAAGCTGTACTTCCGAATGGCAAGCCTCCTGGTACAGTACACGAGATATCCTCCTAAGGGAGATAAAAAGCTGTACATCCGAATGGCAAGCCTCCTGGTACAGTACACGAGATATCCTCCTAAAGGGAGATAAAAAGCTGTACTTCCGAATGGCAAGCCTCCTGGTACAGTACACGAGATACCCTCCTAAGGGAGATAAAAAGCTGTACTTCCGAATGGCAAGCCTCCTGGTACAGTACACGAGATATCCTCCTAAGGGAGATAAAAAGCTGTACTTCCGAATGGCAAGCCTCCTGGTACAGTACACGAGATATCCTCCTAAGGGAGATAAAAAGCTGTACTTCCGAATGGCAAGCCTCCTGGTACAGTACACGAGATATCCTCCCAAGGGAGATAAAAAGCTGTACTTCCGAATGGCAAGCCTCCTGGTACAGTACACGAGATATCCTCCTAAGGGAGATAAAAAGCTGTACTTCCGAATGGCAAGACTCCTAGTACAGTACACGAGATACCCTCCTAAGGGAGATAAAAAGCTGTACTTCCGAATGGCAAGCCTCCTGGTACAGTACACGAGATATCCTCCTAAGGGAGATAAAAAGCTGTACTTCCGAATGGCAAGCCTCCTGGTACAGTACACGAGATATCCTCCTAAGGGAGATAAAAAGCTGTACTTCCGAATGGCAAGCCTCCTGGTACAGTACACGAGATATCCTCCTAAGGGAGATAAAAAGCTGTACATCCGAATGGCAAGCCTCCTGGTACAGTACACGAGATATCCTCCTAAGGGAGATAAAAAGCTGTACTTCCGAATGGCAAGCCTCCTGGTACAGTACACGAGATATCCTCCTAAGGGAGATAAAAAGCTGTACATCCGAATGGCAAGCCTCCTGGTACAGTACACGAGATACCCTCCTAAGGGAGATAAAAAGCTGTACTTCCGAATGGCAAGCCTCCTGGTACAGTACACGAGATATCCTCCTAAGGGAGATAAAAAGCTGTACTTCCGAATGGCAAGACTCCTAGTACAGTACACGAGATATCCTCCTAAGGGAGATAAAAAGCTGTACTTCCGAATGGCAAGCCTCCTGGTACAGTACACGAGATATCCTCCTAAGGGAGATAAAAAGCTGTACTTCCGAATGGCAAGCCTCCTGGTACAGTACACGAGATATCCTCCTAAGGGAGATAAAAAGCTGTACATCCGAATGGCAAGCCTCCTGGTACAGTACACGAGATATCCTCCTAAGGGAGATAAAAAGCTGTACTTCCGAATGGCAAGCCTCCTGGTACAGTACACGAGATATCCTCCTAAGGGAGATAAAAAGCTGTACTTCCGAATGGCAAGACTCCTGGTACAGTACACGAGATATCCTCCTAAGGGAGATAAAAAGCTGTACTTCCGAATGGCAAGCCTCCTGGTACAGTACACGAGATATCCTCCTAAGGGAGATAAAAAGCTGTACTTCCGAATGGCAAGCCTCCTGGTACAGTACACGAGATATCCTCCTAAGGGAGATAAAAAGCTGTACTTCCGAATGGCAAGACTCCTAGTACAGTACACGAGATATCCTCCTAAGGGAGATAAAAAGCTGTACTTCCGAATGGCAAGCCTCCTGGTACAGTACACGAGATATCCTCCTAAGGGAGATAAAAAGCTGTACTTCCGAATGGCAAGCCTCCTGGTACAGTACACGAGATATCCTCCTAAGGGAGATAAAAAGCTGTACTTCCGAATGGCAAGCCTCCTGGTACAGTACACGAGATATCCTCCTAAGGGAGATAAAAAGCTGTACATCCGAATGGCAAGCCTCCTGGTACAGTACACGAGATATCCTCCTAAAGGGAGATAAAAAGCTGTACTTCCGAATGGCAAGCCTCCTGGTACAGTACACGAGATACCCTCCTAAGGGAGATAAAAAGCTGTACTTCCGAATGGCAAGCCTCCTGGTACAGTACACGAGATATCCTCCTAAGGGAGATAAAAAGCTGTACTTCCGAATGGCAAGCCTCCTGGTACAGTACACGAGATATCCTCCTAAGGGAGATAAAAAGCTGTACTTCCGAATGGCAAGCCTCCTGGTACAGTACACGAGATATCCTCCCAAGGGAGATAAAAAGCTGTACTTCCGAATGGCAAGCCTCCTGGTACAGTACACGAGATATCCTCCTAAGGGAGATAAAAAGCTGTACTTCCGAATGGCAAGACTCCTAGTACAGTACACGAGATACCCTCCTAAGGGAGATAAAAAGCTGTACTTCCGAATGGCAAGCCTCCTGGTACAGTACACGAGATATCCTCCTAAGGGAGATAAAAAGCTGTACTTCCGAATGGCAAGCCTCCTGGTACAGTACACGAGATATCCTCCTAAGGGAGATAAAAAGCTGTACTTCCGAATGGCAAGCCTCCTGGTACAGTACACGAGATATCCTCCTAAGGGAGATAAAAAGCTGTACATCCGAATGGCAAGCCTCCTGGTACAGTACACGAGATATCCTCCTAAGGGAGATAAAAAGCTGTACTTCCGAATGGCAAGCCTCCTGGTACAGTACACGAGATATCCTCCTAAGGGAGATAAAAAGCTGTACATCCGAATGGCAAGCCTCCTGGTACAGTACACGAGATACCCTCCTAAGGGAGATAAAAAGCTGTACTTCCGAATGGCAAGCCTCCTGGTACAGTACACGAGATATCCTCCTAAGGGAGATAAAAAGCTGTACTTCCGAATGGCAAGACTCCTAGTACAGTACACGAGATATCCTCCTAAGGGAGATAAAAAGCTGTACTTCCGAATGGCAAGCCTCCTGGTACAGTACACGAGATATCCTCCTAAGGGAGATAAAAAGCTGTACTTCCGAATGGCAAGCCTCCTGGTACAGTACACGAGATATCCTCCTAAGGGAGATAAAAAGCTGTACATCCGAATGGCAAGCCTCCTGGTACAGTACACGAGATATCCTCCTAAGGGAGATAAAAAGCTGTACTTCCGAATGGCAAGCCTCCTGGTACAGTACACGAGATATCCTCCTAAGGGAGATAAAAAGCTGTACTTCCGAATGGCAAGACTCCTGGTACAGTACACGAGATATCCTCCTAAGGGAGATAAAAAGCTGTACTTCCGAATGGCAAGCCTCCTGGTACAGTACACGAGATATCCTCCTAAGGGAGATAAAAAGCTGTACTTCCGAATGGCAAGCCTCCTGGTACAGTACACGAGATATCCTCCTAAGGGAGATAAAAAGCTGTACTTCCGAATGGCAAGACTCCTAGTACAGTACACGAGATATCCTCCTAAGGGAGATAAAAAGCTGTACTTCCGAATGGCAAGCCTCCTGGTACAGTACACGAGATATCCTCCTAAGGGAGATAAAAAGCTGTACTTCCGAATGGCAAGCCTCCTGGTACAGTACACGAGATATCCTCCTAAGGGAGATAAAAAGCTGTACTTCCGAATGGCAAGCCTCCTGGTACAGTACACGAGATATCCTCCTAAGGGAGATAAAAAGCTGTACTTCTCACTTTTTCCTTTTGTTTTGTATTTTTGGGTATAAGGAATGTAATAGTGTTTCTAATACACAAAGCCCTTTAGAGTTAGTATTTAATCCTCCTTATACTCAGTCTATTTGTCTCAACCCTCTCACCTTATAAAATGGGCACAAAATCAATTGATCCTAAACCTCCAGATATCTCACGTCTTCAATTTAATATAACTCCGCCTAAAGGCAAATGGAATAAACTATTTATCTTTATGTCCTTGGGTAAAAATTCACTGAATAAAACATTTAATGACTATCGCCCATTTAAAATATGTAAATATATAAAAAGCGTATCTCCCCTTGTCAAAATTAAATTTCTCAAATCCGGATCGATACTGTTAGAAGTTACCTCAGAAAAAGACCTTTTAAATTTAAAAAATATAAAAGCATTTGAAAATGATGAAGTAGTTTTTAGCCTTCATAGAACTTTGAATTTCTCTCAGGGAATAATTACGTGTGATGAACTCCGTTCATGCACTGAAGAAGAAATAGTAGAAGAGCTTGGCCATCATGGTGTTATCAAAGCAAAAAGAATTTTCAGGAACGGAAATAAAACTCGAATTCCAACTTCTTCAGTCATATTAACATTTCAACGTCCGGATATTCCTGAAAGGATAGTTGTAGATTTTCTTAATATCAAAGTCAGGCCTTACATACGTCCTCTCCAGTGTTTCCGATGCTATGGTTTTCGTCACGGGACAAGAACGTGTCCACAGCAGATACAAGTTTGCGGAAAATGCTCCGAGGTACATGAAGGCGAGTGTAATAACACACCTAAATGCATTAATTGCAGTGGGAGCCATCCAGCTTGGGTCAGATCCTGTCCTATCTATAAAAAAACAAATACAAATCGAAGAAATTAAAAATAAAAATAAAATTTCCTACGCTGAAGCAGAAAAATTAACTGCAACATCATCTCCAAAAATCAACTGAAACTGATATCCCATCTTACTCTAATATTGCTAACTCGCCAAAATCATCTCCTGAAATGTCAGAAAAATTGGAAAAATTAACACAAATCATTGAAATGCTCTCTCAAAAAGTGAGCCACCTGGAAGAAGCTCTCTCCAAAAAATCAGGTACTAAATTTATAAACTCAAAAAAATCAATGGTCACAGAAACTAATGAAACAGACGGAAAAAAAAACAATGGATGGACTGTGGAAAGAATGGATCTCTCATCCAATCAAAACTCTGATAAAAGAATGAGGCCGGATTTACAAATTAATCAAGCATCTTCAAGCAATTTAGATATTCCCAACCCCCCCCAGTACAAAGGTACCTCAAAACTCTCATAATAATAACGACAAACTCAAAAAGTCTTACAAAAATAAATCAAAATGATAATTTCACAGTGGAACATCAACGGTATCAAATTACATATATCAGATCTCATAATCTTATTACGAGATACCAATATTGACATAATAGCAATTCAGGAAACTCACCTAAAAGAAATTGATATTTCATTGCTCACTCTGATGTGCCGTGCATCGATATCCCACTACGAACAAACCTACAGGCAGTTGCTGTTCAAGTTTCACAACCAACTAAGTTCTCTATTTGCTCAATATATTTACCACCTGGACACTCAATCACAGCAGACCAATTAGAAGAGGTTTATCACCAACTACCCCAGCCAGTCTACATACTCGGTGACTATAATAGTCATAACTATATGTGGCATTCTACAATCACTGATAGTCGAGGCAGAGCAGTGGAAGCCTTCATGGAAATCACCTCGCTAGGAATATTCAATGATGAAACCCCAACACACCTGAACTATTCCACTGGTTCATTATCCGTTCTAGACTTATCCCTAGCAAGCCCTTGTCTCCTTCCCCGAGCAACATGGAAGGTACTTCCTGATCTCTACGGGTCAGATCACTATCCAATAATAATTGAGACGCTGGATAGAGCTCCTCGCCCCTCTGGAAACATAAGATGGGACTTAAAGAACGCTGAATGGAATGAGTTTCAAATTCTAGCTAATCTAACAGATGTGAACTTAGAATCCTCCACAACTAATGATGCAATAAACGCTATTAATAACATCATACTGACAGCTGCCCAAGCCACCATCCCTCACAAAAGCTGCACTACGAGAAGAATTGCCGTACCCTGGTGGAACGGAGACTGTGAAAAAGCAGTGAAAGAGAGGAAACGAGCATTAAGAAAGTTCAGGACTAATCCATCTTCGGAGAACCTAGAAATGTATATGAATACCAGGAAAGATGCTAGGTACAAAATTAAAACAGCCAAAAGAAATTCCTGGAGAGATTATATCTCTACAATAAACCACCAAACTCCTATCACTGAAGTCTGGGACTCAGTTCGAAGAATTATGGGCCGCCCGAGAATAAATTTAGTAAATGTCATTAAAGCAGGAAACACATATATTTCGAACCCCACAGAGATTGCAAACTATTTTGGACAACATTTTCAAAGAGTGTCATCAGATTCCAATTTTTCCACAGCGTTTATCCAAAAGGAACTAAAAGCAGAATCCATACCCATAGTCGCTGAAATCGCTCCCTTGGACCCTTTAAATAGTCCGTTTACGTTCTTAGAATTCCAAATTGGAATAAATTCCCGCAAAGATTCTTCTCCCGGCCCAGATAATATTAACATTGCTATGATTAAGAATCTGTCGTACCAAAACAAAAAAATTATCCTAAATGTTCTAAATAAACTTTTTCTATCTGGCGAATTTCCGGACATCTGGTCAAAATCCATATCAATACCAGTCTTAAAAAAAGGAAAACCACATCAAGAAACGTCTAGCTATCGAATCATCTCACTGACCTGCAGCCCTTGTAAGCTAGTAGAAAAAATGATCATGAATCGCTTACACTGGCACATGGAGACGAAAAACTTGTATGAAAGGTGGCAAAGCGGTTTCAGGCCCGGAAGAGGTACGAGAGATAATTTGATTCGTCTAGAAACAGACATCAGAGAAGCCTTTAGTCAACGAGAGAAAGCTCTAGCTGTATTTATAGATGTAGAAACAGCCTTCGACAAAATCTGGCGAAGATTCATAATAGATTGTCTTGTCGAAATAGGTATAACTGGTCACATTCTTCAGTTCATTTTAAATTTTCTTAAAAATAGAACATTTAGAATCCGTAATGGCGGCCATTTATCAGACGAATATACTCAAGAAAATGGTGTTCCTCAAGGTAGCGTAATAAGTGCATTCCTTTTTACCATTGCAATTAATAAACTGCTAAAATGCATACCTACTCCAGTCAAAGCTATGATTTATGCTGACGACCTCGTCATATACACAGCCAATACTTCAATAGATACCCTCCAAAATTCAATTCAAAATTCGTTGAACATCGTTAGCACTTGGTTGGCGGAGCATGGTTTCTCGGTTTCAGTTAGTAAAACAGTTGGAGTATTATTTTCCTCAAGAAAAGTAAATGCTAACATTTCTCTAACCATTAATAATCAACCCATAGATATCAGTGAGCAGGCTAAATACCTTGGAGTTATCTTTGACAGATCTTTAACTTGGACACAGCACATTAAAGCCCTCAAAACAACATGCCAAAAAAAAAATGAACATTTTGAAAACCATGACAGCCAATTCTTGGGGAGCTGACCGAAAAACCATGCTCATGCTATACAGAAGCTACATTCGCTCCAGCCTTGATTACGGGTGCACAGTTTACGGCTCCGCATCACCTCGAACATTAAAAATCCTAGATGCCATTCACCACAATGGAATCCGTATTGCAACGGGTGCTTACCGATCTAGCCCAATAGCCAGCCTTTGTGTTGAAGCAGGAGAGCTTCCACTTCATTTGCGACGAGAACAAATACTCCTAACAAATTTCATAGGAATAAAAGCAACTACATCCCATCCACTCAATCAATATCTCAATTGCAACCCCAATCGCTCCTATCCGTACAACAGAAAACCCTTCTCCGTCCGAACTACTCAGCTCATCACAGAATCAAGAATCGACACCCAAAATATGATCCACAACGTCTCCGCTTCAAAACCACCTTGGACATTAACAGCACCTAAAATGAATCTGTCTCTTACCAAATTTAATAAAAAAGACATAGATCCTTTGATTCTGTTGACTGAATTTAGAAAACTAAAAAGTGAGCTCCCGGAAGGACGAGATGCCTATACGGATGGCTCGAAGGACAAAAATGGGGTTGGTTCCGCCATTTATTCAGAAGATAGAGGATACATGTACACTTTAACACCTAACTGCAGTATCTATACGGCCGAAGTATTAGCTATCAACAAGGCTCTTAATATAGTAACTCCAAAAGATGGCAATATTAATATTTTTACAGACTCCCTATCAGCACTACTAGCCTTGAATAATCCATTTACCAAACATCCACTGACAATAGACATCTTAGAATCACTTGATCAGCTAAACCACCAAAACCAAAATGTTACATTTGTCTGGATCCCCAGTCATTGCGGCATAAAGGGCAATGAAGCAGTTGACGAGCTGGCTAAAAAGGCCATAGGAGAAGGAATTGAATACCCCAGGATACCTCAGGATGATGTTCTGAACTATGTGAAGCATACAATTCTAGAAAAGTGGCAACAAACCTGGGACTCTGTAACTGATAATAAATTACGAATTATAAAAAAACAAGTAACACCTTGGCAAACATCAACTCGGCCAACTAAAATAGAAGAACGCATCCTGACTCGCCTTAGGATCGGCCATACAAGATTATCCCACTCATATCTAATGTCCCGAGGCGCCCCTCCAATTTGTGAAAAATGTAACCAAATCATCACCGTTCACCACCTGTTGATTAATTGTAAAATCTATGAGAAACAAACAAGAGAAGCCCAGCTATCTGATAGAATTGAGGAAATATTAGCGGATCATCACAAACAGATCAATAAGCTATTCGAATTTTTAACATCAAGTGAACTAATAAATAATATCTAAAAATATAAATTAAATATAAATACATAATCAAATATGTGACACCATAACAAATATCATAATCTAAATATTTAAATCACCTCAAAAATATCGTAAACAAGGAAACATTAAAATTAAAATCATCCGAAATAATAACCTTCAAATAAAATTAAAATTCCATTCCCCCACTCTTTCTGGTTAATTTCGCGGAACGCCAATAGAATCAATTAAACAAATAAACATCTATAATCTTGTGTTTAATGACCCCACAGTGGTTGACGACACATTAAACAAATAAATAAAAAAAAAAGCCTCCTGGTACAGTACACGAGATATCCTCCTAAGGGAGATAAAAAGCTGTACTTCCGAATGGCAAGCCTCCTGGTACAGTACACGAGATACCCTCCTAAGGGAGATAAAAAGCTGTACTTCCGAATGGCAAGCCTCCTGGTACAGTACACGAGATATCCTCCTAAGGGAGATAAAAAGCTGTACTTCCGAATGGCAAGCCTCCTGGTACAGTACACGAGATATCCTCCTAAGGGAGATAAAAAGCTGTACTTCCGAATGGCAAGCCTCCTGGTACAGTACACGAGATATCCTCCTAAGGGAGATAAAAAGCTGTACTTCCGAATGGCAAGCCTCCTGGTACAGTACACGAGATATCCTCCTAAGGGAGATAAAAAGCTGTAAACCGAATGGCAAGCCTCCTGGTACAGTACACGAGATATCCTCCTAAGGGAGATAAAAAGCTGTACTTCCGAATGGCAAGCCTCCTGGTACAGTACACGAGATATCCTCCTAAGGGAGATAAAAAGCTGTACTTCCGAATGGCAAGCCTCCTAGTACAGAACACGAGATATCCACCTAAGGGAGATAAAAAGCTGTACTTCCGAATGGCAAGCCTCCTGGTACAGTACACGAGATATCCTCCTAAGGGAGATAAAAAGCTGTACTTCCGAATGGCAAGCCTCCTGGTACAGTACACGAGATACCCTCCTAAGGGAGATAAAAAGCTGTACATCCGAATGGCAAGCCTCCTGGTACAGTACACGAGATATCCTCCTAAGGGAGATAAAAAGCTGTACTTCCGAATGGCAAGCCTCCTGGTACAGTACACGAGATATCCTCCTAAGGGAGATAAAAAGCTGTACTTCCGAATGGCAAGCCTCCTGGTACAGTACACGAGATATCCTCCTAAGGGAGATAAAAAGCTGTACATCCGAATGGCAAGCCTCCTGGTACAGTACACGAGATACCCTCCTAAGGGAGATAAAAAGCTGTACTTCCGAATGGCAAGCCTCCTAGTACAGAACACGAGATATCCTCCTAAGGGAGATAAAAAGCTGTACTTCCGAATGGCAAGCCTCCTGGTACAGTACACGAGATATCCTCCTAAGGGAGATAAAAAGCTGTACATCCGAATGGCAAGCCTCCTAGTACAGAACACGAGATATCCTCCTAAGGGAGATAAAAAGCTGTACTTCCGAATGGCAAGCCTCCTGGTACAGTACACGAGATACCCTCCTAAGGGAGATAAAAAGCTGTACTTCCGAATGGCAAGCCTCCTGGTACAGTACACGAGATATCCTCCTAAGGGAGATAAAAAGCTGTACTTCCGAATGGCAAGCCTCCTGGTACAGTACACGAGATATCCTCCTAAGGGAGATAAAAAGCTGTACATCCGAATGGCAAGCCTCCTGGTACAGTACACGAGATATCCTCCTAAGGGAGATAAAAAGCTGTACATCCGAATGGCAAGCCTCCTGGTACAGTACACGAGATACCCTCCTAAGGGAGATAAAAAGCTGTACTTCCGAATGGCAAGCCTCCTAGTACAGAACACGAGATACCCTCCTAAGGGAGATAAAAAGCTGTACTTCCGAATGGCAAGCCTCCTGGTACAGTACACGAGATATCCTCCTAAGGGAGATAAAAAGCTGTACTTCCGAATGGCAAGCCTCCTGGTACAGTACACGAGATATCCTCCTAAGGGAGATAAAAAGCTGTACTTCCGAATGGCAAGCCTCCTGGTACAGTACACGAGATATCCTCCTAAGGGAGATAAAAAGCTGTACTTCCGAATGGCAAGCCTCCTGGTACAGTACACGAGATATCCTCCTAAGGGAGATAAAAAGCTGTAATCCGAATGGCAAGCCTCCTGGTACAGTACACGAGATATCCTCCTAAGGGAGATAAAAAGCTGTACTTCCGAATGGCAAGCCTCCTGGTACAGTACACGAGATATCCTCCTAAGGGAGATAAAAAGCTGTACTTCCGAATGGCAAGCCTCCTAGTACAGAACACGAGATATCCACCTAAGGGAGATAAAAAGCTGTACTTCCGAATGGCAAGCCTCCTGGTACAGTACACGAGATATCCTCCTAAGGGAGATAAAAAGCTGTACTTCCGAATGGCAAGCCTCCTGGTACAGTACACGAGATACCCTCCTAAGGGAGATAAAAAGCTGTACATCCGAATGGCAAGCCTCCTGGTACAGTACACGAGATATCCTCCTAAGGGAGATAAAAAGCTGTACTTCCGAATGGCAAGCCTCCTGGTACAGTACACGAGATATCCTCCTAAGGGAGATAAAAAGCTGTACTTCCGAATGGGAAGCCTCCTGGTACAGTACACGAGATATCCTCCTAAGGGAGATAAAAAGCTGTACATCCGAATGGCAAGCCTCCTGGTACAGTACACGAGATACCCTCCTAAGGGAGATAAAAAGCTGTACTTCCGAATGGCAAGCCTCCTAGTACAGAACACGAGATATCCTCCTAAGGGAGATAAAAAGCTGTACTTCCGAATGGCAAGCCTCCTGGTACAGTACACGAGATACCCTCCTAAGGGAGATAAAAAGCTGTACTTCCGAATGGCAAGCCTCCTGGTACAGTACACGAGATATCCTCCTAAGGGAGATAAAAAACTTTACATCTGAATGGCAAGCCTCGTGGTACAGTACACGAGATAACCTCCCAAGGGAGATAAAAACTGTACGTCGGAATGGCAAGCCTCCTGGTACAGTACACGAGATATCCTCCTAAGGGAGATAAAAAGCTGTACTTCCGAATGGCAAGCCTCCTGGTACAGTACACGAGATACCCTCCTAAGGGAGATAAAAAGCTGTACTTCCGAATGGCAAGCCTCCTGGTACAGTACACGATATATCCTCCTAAGGGAGATAAAAAGCTGTACTTCCTAATGGCAAGCCTCCTGGTACAGTACATGAGATATCCTCCTAAGGGAGATAAAAAGCTGTACTTCCGAATGGCAAGCCTCCTGGTACAGTACACGAGATAACCTCCCAAGGGAGATAAAAACTGTACGTCTGAATGGCAAGCCTCGTGGTACAGTAGTACATAAGATAACCTCCTAAGGGAGATATGTCAATTTCAGAGCATTCGTAACTTGATAAAATAGATTTATTGTAAATAAATTTGTTACTTTTAGGACAGTCTCTTAAATATTCGACTCCTATTCCTTTCCATTTTGTGTGACCATTCTTCGAAATCTTTTTCATCTTTTAGCGCGGTTCCTCCCTCCCCCATAGGGAGGAACCCCGCTTATAAGGTTGATACAATGAAACAATCCGGAAGTGCCGACTAGAAAATTTTGCGTTTCAGAACCCCTAGAAACCGAAAATAACGGTGGTTCAAATTTGTATATATATATATATATATATATATATATATATATATATATATGTATATATTTATATATATATATATATATATATATATATATATATATATATATATATATATATATTTGTCTGTTCGCTCTCTAAATAGAAGACGAATGGTCCGATTTTGATGAAATTTGGTACAAAAATCTGTCGTCCAATTTGAAAGGTCAAGTTCGTTAACCAGCAAAATCCGCCCACTGGAAGATGGCGTTTGGGGCGAAATTCGCGCAGAAAAAATCGTAACGCTTACATTTTTGAGTTCATAAGCTTGTAAGTACTCGTTTTATAGGCTTCTTGGGCTAGAAAAACGAATGAAACCATTTTCAAGGCGATAGATTTAACCGTTGTCGAGAAAATTGGAAAAATAGTTTTTGAATACCGTTTTTGGTTTGGGTACTTAGAATAACGGGATTCAGTTGAAACATTATCTGCATGTTCTACTTTCATTAAAACTAATATGTTGAAAGTTATGTTACGTTTGGAGTTAAGGAAGGGTTAGAATAAAATATTTTATGAACAGATATGAAAAGTTTTGGAAACTTCGTATACTTTCATTAATATCTCGAACACGGTTGGGAAATCGTGGTAAGTGGATTGAAACTATTTGAAAGCTTACTAAATTCTCTACAAAAATTATTCTAAAACTATTTTGATTAGGTTATGTCAATCGGAGAAATAAATGCTTAAAACTTCAAATACGTCTGTTTTGTTCTTATGAACGGGTTTTTGTCGTTATTTTTGTAATTTTTGTCTCTTTCCCTTGGTTTTTTATTGCTTTTTATTTTTTTAATTTCTGATGTTGTATTTGTAAGGAAAATTTATGTGTGTGTAAAACAGGATAGGTAAAATGAGACCAATTTTCTGTTGTCAGAAATAATGAAAAGTTTTGGTAACTTTGTATACTTTCCTTAATATCTCGAAAAAGGTTGAGAATTTGGGAAACGGAAGAATACCATTAGAAAGCTTACTAAATGCTCTACAAAAAAGGTTCTAATGAAAGTTTTGATTAGGCGATGTTAATCGGAGAAATAAGTGCTTAAAACTTTAAAGTAATTGATTTCGCTTATTCGAACTGTTCTTTTTGTCTTTGATTTTGATACTTAAAATAATGGGATTCAGTTGAAACATTTTCTGCATGTTTGAATTTCATCAACACTATTATGTTAAAATTTTGGTTACGTTTGGAGCTAAGGAAGGATTAGAATAAAATATTTTATTAACAGACATGAAATGTTTTGGGAACTTCGTATACATTCCCTAATATCTCGAAGACGGTTAGGAATATTGGTAAACGGAGGGTTACCATGCGAAAGCTTACTAAATGTTCTACAAAAAAGATTCTGAAACAATTTTTGATTAGGCTATGTCAATCGGAGAAATAAGTGCTTAAACTTTGAAGTAATTGATTTCGTTAATTCGAACGGTTCTTTTTGTTTGTTTTTATTCCTTGTTACTTTTTAATTGCTTAAAGGTGGATAATGTATTTGACAATAAAACAGATTAATTAAAATAAGAAAAACAATTCATTGTTAAAAATATATCAGGCTGTACCGTATGAAATGTCAGTTTTGGATTTTTCGATTTCCTTCAAATGTCTTGAAACTGTCGAGGCTCCTACTCCGAGTTCTTTGGCATATTCCCTAGTGTTTTTAATTGCTTATAGTAGTCTAATGTATTTGTCAATAAAACAGGATACGTATAATTAGAATCAATATTTTGTTTGTTAGAATTCGAAGATGCCGTATGAATATCTAGATTACAGTACTGGTGTTGATTTCATTCTTTAGAATTATTCTTGGTATTCCCTATTTTCATCTGTTACCCATAGTTTTTTATTGTTAGTAGGTTTTTCTTATTGATTATAGAATATTAATCTATTTGGCTATAAAACAGGATATGTAAAATTAGTGACCATATTTCGGAGATTTCTGAGCGAAATACTTTTAAGATTTTCTACCACCACGAACGGCTTTTTTCCTCTATTTTTATCCACTAGATAGGCTTTATTTTGCATATTATTCTATATAAGTTTTATTCAGCAGGGGATTCTGATGAAATGTTGTGTTTTTGCTGTGGATTTTAAATACGATGTATCTAAGATTGGATAACATTAGCGAGTCTACATAGTTAAGAACCGACGACGGAGGATTACTTCTTGCTATGAGTTAGTCTACATATGTATATTAAGTCCTAAATCCAAAAAATAAACTTCACAACGGTTAGATACTATGAGCGAATATGGCAGTTCAATGCCCGTACAAGGGGGCCGCAGGAAATTTACCTGTTAAGAGTTAATCCTCAAGAGCTGTAAATATACCCCAGGTATCTGCCGACACAAATACAAAGCCTAGGCGGAGAGCACCCCAAAAACTCAGATCCAAACATAAGGTTATATACTAAATATTCATAAAGACTACTTAGTTGTAAACCGATTCATCAATTAGCAATCAATAGTTTTCAACAAAGGTTATATACTAAATATTGATAAAAAGTATTTAATTAGAAAAAAAAAACAATATTCCACAAGACTTGTTTTTGGTCCATTTGTGTCTACTCCATAGACTTAATTAGGTATATTATTCTATTGTAGTTGGGCAACTAAACTTTGTTTTATTTTGTTAAATAAAGTTTTTTTTTCTTGACTTGTTATTCGTCAAGACTTTTATTTATCCTTGTGTATTTACTAGATAGGTTTTATTCGGCATATTATTCTATATAGGCTATATTAGGCAGGGTATTCTACTCAATCTTGTGTACTTCTTCTTGATCCTTCTGTACATGGGCGTATATAAAAACAATTTCGGGGGGGGGGGGCTGAGACCATTTCCAGGGTATGGAATACTAAATATTTAGAGCTTGGAATAGTTTTAGGCAACTAAAACGCTATTACACGTAAAATAAAATATGTTTTATGAACTAAATGATCATATTTAATTTATTTTTAAGGGTTTTACGAGAAGTTTTTATCATCAATTCAAAATTTCGGGAGGGGCTGCAGCCCCCTCATATACGCCCATGCTTCTGTATCCTCTAGAAAGGCTTTATTAGGCATATTTTGTATTGATTTATAGAGCTTTGCTTTAGAATGAGAGCCAGATTCTGTAATTTCCGCTTCTGTGTATAAGTTAGCTACTGTCGGTGTCCCTGACGGCTTAATATCACTTTTATTCGAGAGGATTTTGACAATTTTCACGAGATATATAAAAAAAAAAAAAGTTTATTTATTTTCTAAGCTTATCAAATGGCACTAGGGACATGAACGGAACCGCGCTAAGATGCTGCAGTTCCTGCGAGTCGGACTTTTTAGTATTGTGTTCTTTGTCAAGCTGGAAGATGTTAATGATCAGTCTATTGGCACATTCTGTCGCTTCTTTAGAGTAGTTAAACATTGGCTGGAACTGATCATCGGACACTCAATCTTGCTTCTGAGCGATAGACCAATGTTGGAGTGGTGCTTCTTAAAGACACCGTAACAACGCAAGGCCTCGGTACCGTCTTGGAGCATACATTATTGTGCTTCAAGTATAAGACCAAGAGCAGAGATGTTCCACCTTAATAAAAGCCCATGTCGAAAGAAGAAGAAGACACTTTCCATTTCCTTGCAGTCTGTCCTGTTCTGAAGGAATATTATGCGAAAACATATTTCAGTAAGGAAGAATTAGTAAAGGAGCAAAATGGGAGAAACTGGGAAGTCCTCTGCAACTGCCTCGATGCCATTTATAAATACAGGCAATTTTTAATCCAGCAATTTAACTATTAGTATGATTTATGTTTTCATTTATTTATATTTTGGTATACATTTTTTCATATTATATTAATGCTATTGTTTCTTAAATCCACTCCAGTTGATGGGCCTTGCCCAAGCTCTTTTGTAAATATTAATTAATTCTTGATAGAGCAATGTACATTATGAATCCACTCCAGTTGATGGGCCTTGTCCAAGCTCTTTTGTAAATATTAATTAATTCTTGATAGAGCAATGTACATTATGAATCCACTCCAGTTGATGGGCCTTGCCCAAGCTCTTTTGTAAATATTAATTAATTCTTGATAGAGCAATGTACATTATGAATCCACTCCAGTTGATGGGCCTTGTCCAAGCTCTTTTGTAAATATTAATTAATTCTTGATAGAGCAATGTACATTATGAATGAAACATATGTTTACTTTATTCATTCACTCATGTTTATGACCAATGTTCTTTGAGTATAAGCAATTTCTTACTTCTAGGCATAATGTTTCTTTAACATGAAATTTTGTTATTTATTTGCCCTGAAAAGAAGTATTAATATACATGGTGAGCTTAGTATGGAATAATTACTGGGCATAGGTATATACTGGGCATAGATGTATACTGGGCATAGGTATATTCTGGGCATAGGTATATACTGGGCATAGATGTATACTGGGCGTAGGTATATTCTGGGCATAGGTATATACTGGGCATAGATGTATACTGGGCATAGGTATATACTGGGCATAGGTGTATACTGGGCATAGGTATATTCTGGGCGTAGATGTATACTGGGCATAGGTATATTCTGGGCATAGGTATATACTGGGCGTAGGTATATACTGGGCATAGATGTATACTGGGCATAGGTATATTCTGGGCATAGGTATATACTGGGCATAGGTATATACTGGGCATAGGTATATACTGGACATAGATGTATACTGGGCGTAGGTATATACTGGGCGTAGGTATATACCTAGATCTGGAAAAGGGGTAAACTAATAGAAAATAAAACTGACTCCAAAATTATTTTATTGCTAATAAAGTAAGAATCAAACTGTTGGAAGCAGGAAGACACTCGAGGCAAAAGAACACAGCTTCTCTTTTTTGTTTGAAGTTCTGTGGTTTAACCCTCAACTGGTAACATACGTCTGAGAGACTCCTAGGTATAGTATTTTCCCGCATTGTGGTGCTTAGAGCTGTTTGTAAAATTAAACCCCCAGTGTATGCTCACTTTAGATAACGTAAAAAATGTCAGTGAAATTTTAACCCGATCAATTGTATTTTGTGGTAGTAGTAAGGCACTAACTAAAAAGTACAATGTCTGGTAGACGCGTGTTACTAATAGCACTCATTTTCATGTTCGTCTCACAGACGTGTATTACTTGAAACTTATTTATTTACTACGATTGAGGTACGCAGCAAATCAACAATAACAATTTAAAACAAAATTTAATTATTTTTCCTCTTTATTTATATTTTATTCCGAAACCAATTGCACATTTCATTCCCAACATTATTGTTCTCAATGAGTTTTCTTCATTTGAAATAGTAAATGAATAGATCAACATAATTTGAATCATTGGCATGATACGAAAAAAAAGGGCAATTCCACCTAAAATTCTGATAAAAAAAGGTGATGTCGTCTGATAATTGTTGAACATCCAAGATGGCCTCGAGGAAATGGGACGAGATATTCTTGGGCTTGGGGATCGTGAAGAAAAAATTGGCAGGTTTTAGGAAATTTGTGATTATTTTTCCAAATATTAAACACACCGCTAAATTCCATACTCAAAAGGAACACAAACAGCTTACAATGCATAAAATCTTGAATCCATTATGGCTAGAGTCTTCAACAAAAGTCTGCAATACTTGAGCTCTTAGAGCGATGAATGTTTGCTTATTTTTAGACCTGATTTTAATACGTAGCGAAGAAAATTATTTTTGAATTATTTTAATAAACTATACTTTTATTATAAACAGTTTTTTCAAAATATTTGCACCCAAAAACATTTTTTACCATGCACACGTCTCACAGACGCATGTTACTTATAACGTACAAAATTTGGATGTTACCAGTTGAGGGTTAAACAATTTTTTTTTATTTAAAAAGATTGTACATGAATAATACATGGTTTGAATAAGTATATGCTTTAAGTTAAAAATCATTATAGTTCTCTTATTGATAGGAATTAACATCAATTGAATATAAACATATTTTTTTGCATTTTAATATACTTGTTCAAAAATCCAATAATAGCAATTTAAAAATTTATTAAAATGAATAATAAATACAATTGAAAGGAAAAATAAAATGATTTTCAATTTGGGTAAATCTTTTTCCATAGAAAATGAACTATTGGTAATAGATCACTTATATCTACGTCCAGCCAATACTCTAAATACGCAAAAAGTTCTTCTGGTAGATCTGAAAACCGAACATTTGCCAGCTCCAAAAGGCTAGATAATGTAACAATTGCAGCAACAAAAGAACGATCACCATTAGCAAATAGCCACCTAAATTAAAAAAAGAACACGAATCAGAGAAGTATGAATAATACAATGCATGAGAGATTTCTGCTTTACCAATTCAGAGAAGTATGAATAATACAATGCATGAGAGATTTCTGCTTTACCAATTCAGAGAAGTATGAATAATACAATGCATGAGAGATTTCTGCTTTACCAATTCAGAGTTTGACCAATTTTTGTTATAATGAATGCAGATGTAGATAGGTTTTTGATACAAGGATTAATGTATTTTGTACCATTTTAGCGGGGTTCCTCCCTCCCTCCATAGGGAGGAACCCCGCGCATAAGGTTGACCTCATGAAACAATCCAGAAGTGCCGAATAGAAAATTTTGCCTTTCAGAACCCCTAGAGAGCGAAAATAACGGTGGTTCAAATTTGTATATTTTTAGTGTAGATGGAGATAGTTAGCCGCTGTAGAGATACGAAGACAGGTATAGTTGGGATTCGGCTAGGAGAAAAAACGTCAGACTTTCAAAAAGAAATCTGTATTTTGGACGTTTATCCCATGAGTCCTTCCACACTGAAAACCTGAATAAAGCTACCGAAATATTAACACTGAATCAATTCCCCCCCAACCTCATAAACCGGCTTATAAAACAAATAAAATCCCAATCCTTCAATGCCACCTCCCCCATTACCTCCCTCGAATCCTCCCTCCAGATATTTCGTTCCCTGACATACACACCAGGACTGACTGAAAAACTTACAAAGACTTTAAAAAAAGCCCTCCCGTCACTAAACTTTGGGTTAAAAACCACTAACAAACTTACTACACTGTACACCAAACTCAAAGATCCCCTTCCCTATGACTGCGCCACCCACGTTGTTTACCAAATACCCTGCCAAACCCCCTCTTGTAATGCTGTATACATAGGTGAAACCAAAAATTATATTCACTCCCGCATAACACAACACAAACGGACAATAAAAAACAAAGAAATCCACAAATCCGCCCTCGCAAAACACGCCATAACTAAAAAACACACTTTCAACTTTGACGACACTAAAATACTTTCCACTGAACGAAACACCACTAAACGACAGATTTCCGAATGCGTCCACATTAACTTAAACCCCAATAACATTAATTACAAAACCGACAAACAAAACATCTCCCCTGCTTACTCCTCCATCTTCCATAAATTGTCCTGACCTCCTTTTATCTTTGTTCCCAGGCTCCAGACAATTTTGTACCTGTGTGTCCCAAAGCTCCTAACACCTCTTAAAACTGGGTTTACAACCCGCCTTTTACAACCCAGCCTGATCCTTTCATCTTCACCGATTTCCCGCCCCCCCCCCACCCCTTTTCTTAACTATAAAGACCCCTTGTGTATTAGCGGTCGTTCATACTTCCAACCATGGTTACCTGAGTTGTCATCGAGGTCTTCCTCCCTCCCCCCTAGGCATTCTCTAGTGGTATGTATCTATATATTAATTGTTAAAAATTGTATTCACTTATAAAATAGATTTTGTTTTTCACTACATAAAAAATGTTCGTTGTTTTTACTGTTTAATTTTTTTTCTCACTGTTTTTACCAACACTTTCTACATGTTGGTTATTTTCCAACTACTGTATTTTTCATTGTTTTTTTTAAAAAATAAGATTGGTTAACATTTATTGTATTGATATATATACTCCGCTCATTTCTGCCTGTCTTTTACTGATTAGTTGTACAATTTCTTTACTTATAAGTTGTATATATTTTTTAGCTGAAGAAGGCTGCCATCGTTGCAGTCGAAACGTCCAAAATACAGATTTCTTTTTGAAAGTCTGACGTTTTTTCTCCTAGCCGAATCCCAACTATACCTGTCTTCGTATCTCTACAGCGGCTAACTATCTCCATCTACACTATGAACTTCCCGGGACCGTGCCAACGTGCACCAAAAGACGCGAAACCACTAATCAACCGGATCTCCAAATTAGCGAAGAATTTGGTTAAGAAGAAAGAAGGTTTGATATTCCTCCTAAAGTGTAAGTCGCACCATTTTTTACCGTCACACATTTCTACAGCCACCAACCACATTAACCCATGCAACAACTTCTCTCCAGCTCATAAGCAGTTTGTAAACGCCAAATTACAATTTCAAAAAAAAATTGCTTAACGTAGAAATAGCGAACTTAAATTATGAAATAAGAAAATTGGAACATCTATTAGAATCCCAATACAATTTGTTAAGAGGGGAAGTTGACCAAACCCTTTTCGATGAAATAGTAATTTTTGTCTCTAACATAACCAACAATTTAAAATCTAAATTAAAAATCAAGTTATTCCAAAAATTTAATAAAACTTACCAAATTAACGTCCATCATCCCAAAGGTAACACAAAATGGGTAAAGAATATATCCTCGGTCAACCTCCCCCCACATGTTAATCATATTCTTAGTCTAGGAGATAAGTTTTCACTGCCCCCTAGTTCTAATAATAATAATATACCTAAAATAATCACAGACGTAGAGTATATATTAAAAACCCTACCATGTAAGGAGGAAGACTTAACCCGTTCCCAAATAGTTAACTCCATCACTAATTTCCTACAAACTCCGTCCCCTAATCCCACCCACCTTTCCACTGACTTCTACAAAGATCTGAAAGCCACCAGAACTTTCCTACACTCACACGACAAACAGATTATTTGCACCAAAGCTGACAAAGGGAACGTGACGGTCATAATGGACAGAACTGACTACGACAACAAAATGAACAACTTACTTAACGACACTAATACGTACACACCTATCCCCAAAGACATCACCCTCAGACTGGAAAGACAATTTAATGAACATACCAAACAACTCCTACAGGTGAAAGAAATAGACAGAAAGACCCACCGCCTATTAATTTCTCACAACTCCCTCCCGCCCCGTGCTTATGGCCTCCCTAAAATTCATAAACCTGGAAACCCCCTCCGACCCATCATTTCGAATATTAATTCTCCCTCTTCCAAATTGAGTAAATTTTTGCTCCCCGCGTTACAAGCCTTAAGCCATAATAACCCGTACGATATAAAAAATTCTTACGATCTTATATCAAGATTATCTAATTTCACTGTACCCCCCGGACATATCCTGATCTCATTTGATGCCACATCCCTTTTTACCAACGTCCCTCTAACAAAAACGTTAGAAATTATCCAAAATAATTGGTCCTCTATAGAACCGCACAGCCCCCTATCTTTTCAATATTTTGTTGACAGCCTCAAATTATGCGTCAACAGTGGTTTTTTCAAATACAACGGACAATTTTACCAACAAATCGAAGGGTTAGCTATGGGAAACTGCCTTGCCCCAGACTTATCCTCGATCTTTCTTACTGACTTACTCAACACTTTCGTCCCACAGTTCCCCCAGGACATATCTTTCATTTGCAAGTATGTAGATGACCTCCTGCTAATTATCAACCCCGATAGACTAACTGACATACTAGACTGCTTCAACTCCTATCATCCCAGACTACAATTTACGGTGGAGACTGAACAAGACCAACAACTCCCCTACTTGGACGTTCTACTTATCAGACAGACTGACGGCACTATCATCACAAACTGGTATACTAAGCCCACTTATTCTGGACGTTTACTCAATTTCCACTCTTCCCATCCTTACCACATGAAAATCAATATAGCTCGGAACCTTCTTCGCCGCACCCTCTCCTTATCCCATGAGTCCTTCCACACTGAAAACCTGAATAAAGCTACCGAAATATTAACACTGAATCAATTCCCCCCCAACCTCATAAACCGGCTTATAAAACAAATAAAATCCCAATCCTTCAATGCCACCTCCCCCATTACCTCCCTCGAATCCTCCCTCCAGATATTTCGTTCCCTGACATACACACCAGGACTGACTGAAAAACTTACAAAGACTTTAAAAAAAGCCCTCCCGTCACTAAACTTTGGGTTAAAAACCACTAACAAACTTACTACACTGTACACCAAACTCAAAGATCCCCTTCCCTATGACTCCGCCACCCACGTTGTTTACCAAATACCCTGCCAAACCCCCTCTTGTAATGCTGTATACATAGGTGAAACCAAAAATTATATTCACTCCCGCATAACACAACACAAACGGACAATAAAAAACAAAGAAATCCACAAATCCGCCCTCGCAAAACACGCCATAACTAAAAAACACACTTTCAACTTTGACGACACTAAAATACTTTCCACTGAACGAAACACCACTAAACGACAGATTTCCGAATGCGTCCACATTAACTTAAACCCCAATAACATTAATTACAAAACCGACAAACAAAACATCTCCCCTGCTTACTCCTCCATCTTCCATAAATTGTCCTGACCTCCTTTTATCTTTGTTTCCAGGCTCCAGACAATTTTGTACCTGTGTGTCCCAAAGCTCCTAACACCTCTTAAAACTGGGTTTACAACCCGCCTTTTACAACCCAGCCTGATCCTTTCATCTTCACCGATTTCCCGCCCCCCCCCACCCCTTTTCTTAACTATAAAGACCCCTTGTGTATTAGCGGTCGTTCATACTTCCAACCATGGTTACCTGAGTTGTCATCGAGGTCTTCCTCCCTCCCCCCTAGGCATTCTCTAGTGGTATGTATCTATATATTAATTGTTAAAAATTGTATTCACTTATAAAATAGATTTTGTTTTTCACTACATAAAAAATGTTCGTTGTTTTTACTGTTTAATTTTTTTTCTCACTGTTTTTACCAACACTTTCTACATGTTGGTTATTTTCCAACTACTGTATTTTTCATTGTTTTTTTTTAAAAATAAGATTGGTTAACATTTATTGTATTGATATATATACTCCGCTCATTTCTGCCTGTCTTTTACTGATTAGTTGTACAATTTCTTTACTTATAAGTTGTATATATTTTTTAGCTGAAGAAGGCTGCCATCGTTGCAGTCGAAACGTCCAAAATACAGATTTCTTTTTGAAAGTCTGACGTTTTTTCTCCTAGCCGAATCCCAACTATACCTGTCTTCGTTTGTATATTTTTATTTTTCTTTATTAGGAGATACAATCCACTTACATATTTATCATACACTGTATAAAAGACACATATTCGGTCAACTTAACAATTGGGTGTGTCCTTCACCCTCGTTATTTAGGCTTGAAAACATCAAGCCCAGTTGCTGTCAGACCTAAATCAAAATTCGTACACATCAGTTTTATCAGTACATCATGAAAATTAATGAGAAATAAAAATACATAAATATATAAATAAAAAGCAATAAAAAATAGCTAAATAAACATAAGAAGTCAGTGTACACTACAAAATTTAAATTAATAATTAAAAAAACTTGTTTAATAGGTTTATTGGCCTAGAAAAACGAATGAAACCATTTTTAAGGTAATAGCTTTAACCGTTTTTGAGAAAAATAATTGTTGAATAAAGTTTTTGGTTTGGGTACTTAGAATCATGGGATTCAGTTAAAATATTTTCTGCATGTTTGAAATCTAGGCGCACGGTAGTGCGCCAGGCCAAGTTCCGGCCTAAGCATACTGTGTGTATATTACAGGCGGTCTTAGAGCCGATTTTTACCCTCTCATAACTTTGAACCAGGTAAAGATAAAGTTATGAAATTTTACACAGGTATTATACTACTAGATGTGAGTAAAACTAGAAATTTTCATAATTCTACATCGAATAGTTTCTGAGATATAAGCGATCGAAAATCGGGATTTATAGGACTCACTCACTCACTGACTCATCAAAATTATTAGGCACTTCCCATGATGCTAGAGACTTGAAATTTTGCATGAAGATAGATATGAAGACTTTATTAAAGGAAAAAATCGAAAAATCGCGAAAAGTTGCTTTTGACTCCGCTTCCGGGGCGGGGGCGTGCCAGTTTTGTACTTCCTTCGGAAACCCATCATTCCGTCCGAAACCCATGATGTGGGGTATCAAATGAATTGTCTCGGTATGAAGAACCTATATTTGATGTTTTAAGAAACAATTAGACACATATAGGCTCGGTAAAAATCTTATACCAGCTGTCTGTCTGTATGTTTGTTCCTCTTACAAATCCGTACCGTTTGACCGATTTTGACCAAACTTGGGACACAGATGGGTCTTGATACGGGGAGAATCATAGGCTAGGTTAAATTGTCTATCAACTGTCTGTCTGTTTGTTCCTTATACAAATACACACCGTTTGACCGATTTTGACAAAATTTGACACACATTTCGGTCTTTCTCCGGGTAGTTTCATAGGCTAGTCAAAATCGTCTATCAGCTGTCTGTCTGCATGTTTGTTCCTTACACTAACTAAACATTGCCAAGTTTAAGATTATACCTGGTTGAGGAAAGTGATATTTTAGTAACTGGATATAAGTATTTTTATTGTTGTTTTTAAAGGTCAGTTGAAGTGTCTTTACAGTTCTTAGTAAGTAACTATGAGGTCTTCCAAGTAATGAACTTGGACATTTCTTTCTTGTATTGGCAAATATTTTTGGTTGAATTAATACACCAACTCATACTACTTTTTTGGAGTGTAGAATGGTAAGGCGTTTTTGGCGGGTTTTAGGAGGGGATATTTTTGAGGAAGGGAGTGTTTCTTTGTGGGGGCAGGAACTTGGCCTCTATTTCACATTTATGTTTTTTTTGGGGATTCATATTAACAAATATGTTTAAATTTTGGTTATGTTTGGAGTTAAGGAAGGATTAGAATAAAATATTTTATTTTTAGACATGAAAAGTTTTGGGAACTTTGTATATTTTCCTTAATATCTCGAAAACGGTTGAGAATCCTGGTAAGCACAAGGTTACTATTCGAAAGCTTACTGAATGCTCTACAAAAAATATTCTGAAGTAATTTTTGATTAGTATATGTCAATCGGAGCATTAGAAACATTTAGATTAATTAGATATTTTTGAATACATTGAGTTATGAAATAAGAATTTCATGTCATGTCTGTAGCAGTGGGGCCAGGCCAAGCCAGCTGGAGGGTGTTACTGGTAAAAGGGTGCGCTGGCCCTTTGTCACCGGTCATAAAACTTTTCAAGAAAAGTCTAACCAAAATCAAAAGTGTTTCTATTTCAGTCTTTCCAAATGACACTAGGGATAATAACGGAACCACGCTAAGATGACGCAGTTCCTTCGAGTCGGACTTTTTGTTATGAAGAATACAAATCAGAGGTCAGTTTAGAGTAAATAAGTGCTGATTGTGGAGATTTCTTGGAAGTTTTTTGAAGGTCTTACAAATGACTAGCTAAAATGTAATATTTTAATAAACTATTAATTGTAATTGTAATAACCTGAGGAAGGTTTACGATTCAGACTGAAATGTTGACAAAAAATATCAAATTTTTACACAACTTCAAAACCTAATTTTGACTACTCCTTCTTGTGACAATCTAACAGGAATAAATATACTCACACAACTTAAATATTAACTCACCAATATATTTTTTTATCAATGGAAGCCTCATTTCCAATCTTTGATTTAATGATATGATAAATATGTTTCCTAAACATGTAATAGAGGTCGGTGAAAGATATTATTACATCCTCAAGATTCTCAAGGCTGATCAGCTCAGGGAATTTGTAAGAAATCAGCATATAAAGATGAGATGATACATTCACAATAGAAGGAAAAGTCATCTGAAATAAATTTGTTAAAATTATCAGAGAACTTTTCCAATAGTATCATCAATGATATTTTTTTTATTGTGTTGGCAAAAGGCTAATAAAACAAAATTAAAATTAATAGATTTCAATTTATTATTAATAATCAGGAGCCCAAAAATAAATACAGCCTAATATAAAATAAACAAAATTTCGGCTACAAACTGGCTACGTCATAAACCTCTTCATTATACAGACCTATGAGGCACACCTATCAGGTGAACCTGATAGTCTGTGGCTGGCCCTAAAGTGGTTAGTGGTTAGGCTGGCAAATGAATATTCTATGCATCCATAATTGAGAAGAAACCTGGTGTAAGATCAATAAAATGTAAGCATTGTGCAACTGTCAGCGCCCCATTTGGTATTACTAAGGATTCTTAAAAAATTCAATGATTTTTTGCATTTGTTTCAGGTGGCGCAACCATGTGTAGTTTTGTCATTGATTGTCTGATGTAATGTTAGGCGGACTATTTGATTGACTCAAAAATAGAATAATTAAATAAATAGAGTTTACATTAAATTAAGTCATAAAAATTTACTTTTTTGAGGTATTCCAATGGCTGTACTATGTTGTGACTGTCATCTGTGAGTAGTTCGTTCATGTTTTGTGGAAGGATATCATTTTGTCTCAGCCTACAGTTGTCAGGATGTGCTTAATGTTAAGATTTGTATTACAATACCTATATGTTGCATTACAGTTCCTCTGTCATGTCTAGTCATTATGTATGAGTGAGCCAATCGTGAATGGCCTATCCTTAGCCGACAGAGGATGACTTCTGCTACTTCAAGTCCATTCATGAATTGTGTCTTTAATCTCTCTTAACCATTTCCTTACTAAAGACTTCTGTAGAAGTCGAGAGCTGCCGTGCCCCAGGAACGAAGGACTTGACTAGCAATCGAGAGCTGCCGTGCCCCTGGAACAAAGGCCTTGACTAGCAATCGAGAGCTGCCTTGCCCCTGGAACGAAGGACTTGACTAGTAGTCTAAAGCTGTCGTGCCTCTGGAACCTCCCTCTCTAGTTTACCAGCTCCCTAAGGCTGACTTTTCCGGTAGTTCGACCTTGGTGCTATTAAGCAAGGCCTGAGGACAGCTTTAGCTATTTCTTTGAATTGAAGGGGTCGGGCAAAATAGTAAGCAACATTTTTAACAAAACCCTACTGTAGCTGCTTTATGTGGGATATTATGTGGGGCAACAAGTTGAAATGGTTAGGGACAAAAGATTAAGTAGCATACAGAGCTTGTAGTCATATTTTAGTAGTATTTGCATCATATACTGATATTCTCACATGATATCTAACATAAAGCAGCAACCAGGGTGTCAATGATTTAAATAAATTGATTTAAATCAGTTGCTTTTTTTAAAAAAATAATTGATTTAAATCAATTGACTTCATTAAAAAAACATTGATTTTATTAATAAAATTATTGGTACGATTTTTTTTCACTTTAGAAATGTTCTTAAAATTTAAATTCAACTAGTTCTGCCTTTTTTTTTTTTCAGTCATTTCAACTTTTTTTCTTTATTTTTGTCCCTAGTGTTACTTGACAATTCTTATCTATTCAAAGACATCTGCTTTGAATAAATCCTTTAAAAGCAGATATCGTCGATACAAATGCAAAGTATCGAATGTGAAAATCACCAGTTTGCAGAGTGAAAATACTTTTATTTATTACTTTGCTTTTGGACAGTCAAACAGTCAGCAGATTCGACTTTTTGATAGTGGTTATATTACCCTTTCACTGAGTGAACTTAGAGTCAAGAGTTTGTTGTCCAACAGCAATCGGTAAAGATTAAAAATAAAAAATGCGTTTTTTCATATTCAATACTTTGCATTTGCAACAACGATATGAAAAGGCTTTGAAACCAATATATTTCTTGGTATATCTATTGTCCCCAAAATGTCTGCCAAAAAATTGAAGTAAAAAAGAAAAAGATAAAGCAATTGACACATTCGGGGCAAAATAATGCCAAGCTACATTTTTAACAAAACTTATCTGTAGCAGCTATATGTTGGATATTGTGTGAGACTATCAGTCTATGATGATGCTACTAAAATATGACTACGAAATGCACGGAATGGTATGCTACTTAATCTTATTGCCCCGAACCATTTCAACTGATAGTCCCACATAATATCCAGCATGAAGCAGCTACAGTTGTTTTGTAAAAAATGTTGCTTGGCACTATTTTGCCCTGACCCCTTCAATTGAATTTGACGAAAAAAAAACTATATAAATACATCTATAATGACCATTCTTTTGAAATTTATTGTATGTGCAGAGCCTTTTAACGAACTCTTATTTGAAGATAAGGCAGTGGCAGAAGTGAATGCTTTAAATTGGTGGAAGTCTTTGTCAGCCTTAAAAGATTGCATTTCCTCACAAGAATTGTTAATAATAGAGCAGCTTATGACAGCAAATGCCATATCTGCAGGGGTTGGAAGAATGTTTTCAAGCCTTGGTTTTGTTCACAGTTAAATGAGAAACCAGTTAGGGGTGGAAGAGCTGCCACACTGGGATTTTTGTTCAAAGCTTTAAATAAATTATATTACTGTTATTGCATGTGATTAATATTTCTGTAAAGCTTCATTTCTAAAATTGTTGCTTTAAAATTTGAAAATTAAGTCATTATACAGGGTGTCCCCAAAATAAATGGTTACACTTCGGGAATCAATGCAGGATAAAAAGAAAGAAAAAAAGTCCTTTGGCATATTTCTCGTGGTGGGGCTGGGTGGGTGAGTGGAGGGGGTAGACAATAAAATATCTACTTTTAATGTTTTGTATATAGGCATTAGGAAAGAACGGCTATTTACAATTGTGATTTAGTTATTTGCGTTTTTCTCAGAAACAAAGAAAAAACCAGAGATATCTGCCAACTAATTGTTTTTCTTTCTTTTTTCATCCTGCATTGATTCCCGAAGTGTTGCCGTTTATTTTGGGGTCACCCTGTATATACATGGGTCCAAGTTGTCCTTTATTTTGAGATCGGAATTTAAAATTACAGAAATTTTTATCTCGACGATCGAAATTTCGACCCCTATATATATAATGACTTAATTTTCAAATTTTAAAGCAACAATTTTAGAAATAAAACTTTACAAAAATGTTAATCACATGCAATAGCAGTAATATTATTTATTTAAAACTTTTTAAAAATCTGATTTTGCCATTTATTTATTTTTATATCCAATTTTAGAAACAAATCGGTATAAATGAAAAAAGTCCGATTTAAATCAGAAAAATCTGATTTAAATAAAAAAAAAATAGATTTTTTTTAAAAAAATCATGATTTTTTACACCCTGGTTCCTTTGTGATTAATATTTCTGTAAAGCTTCATTTCTAAAATCTTTGTTTTAAAATTTGAAAATTAGGTCATTATATATACAAGGGTCGAAATCGTCCTTATTTTTGAGACCAGACATTTAAATTTAATGTCTTTAATCGCCGAAAATTAAAGATTTTCATCATGATTTGGCACTATTTTGCCATGACCTCTTCAATTATTCAAACTCTAGTAATTTTAAAAGTATATCTATATGTATATTATTTGTATTAAAGCAAAATAAGTTGAAAACAGCAATCTTCTGTTCCTGAGTTAGTTTTGTCCAGTACTTCTTAAGGATCGTTGCTTTAACTAGAGGATGTTTCCTGAAAAAGTCTAGGTCTAGATGTTGATATGCTGTACTTGGCCCACTAGTCTCTTGGGTCTGCTAGTATCTTCCAGAGTCACCTGCTTTTATAGGATCCACCACATAGCGATTCCTTACTAACAGTTTATCTAACATTTCAATTCGTTTGTTGAATTGTCCTATTAATCCACTCAGCTTGTCTACTGCATTTATATCATTGAATGTACTTCTCCCTATCTTGGCATATGTATCTGTCCGTGTTCCTTTTACCTGCCTTCTCGAGTTCATCTTCCAGAAATAATATTTCCCCTGTGAATTTCTAAGGAATTCCACATGAGCCTCACATTCTCAGAATTACTATTTGGGCATATTAACAACTCTTAAGATGGTGTTTGAGCCTTCTTAAGTGAAGGCTCACATACCTTGCATGTGCATGTATGTAATTTGTATAATATGCCCGAGTGAGTACAGTATTTTTCTGTTTATTTACCATCTGTCTTCAAGTAACCTAAGCACACATCCCTTCATGAACGCAGGCACACATCACTTGCTCCTCTTATACATCACTAATCTTCTAATAACATCGCATCAAGAGAGTTGAAAAACCATGTAGCAATAGAGATGAGTCGAGGTCTCACTCACTCCACAAAGATATTTGTGTCTAAGGTACTTATAATATATCAAGTAAAATAAGAACACATCCCTTCATGAACGCAGGCACACATCACTTGCTCCTCTTATACATCACTAATCTTCTAATAACATCGCATCAAGAGAGTTGAAAGACCATGTAGCAATAGAGATGAGTCGAGGTCTCACTCACTCCACAAAGATATTTGTGTCTAAGGTAATTATAATATATCAAGTAACCTAAGCACACATCCCTTCATGAACGCAGGCACACATCACTTGCTCCTCTTATACATCACTAATCTTCTAATAACATCGCATCAAGAGAGTTGAAAGACCATGTAGCAATAGAGATGAGTCGAGGTCTCACTCACTCCACAAAGATATTTGTGTCTAAGGTAATTATAATATATCAAGTAACCTAAGCACACATCCCTTCATGAACGCAGGCACACATCACTTGCTCCTCTTATACATCACTAATCTTCTAATAACATCGCATCAAGAGAGTTGAAAGACCATGTAGCAATAGAGATGAGTCGAGGTCTCACTCACTCCACAAAGATATTTGTGTCTAAGGTAATTATAATATATCAAGTAACCTAAGCACACATCCCTTCATTAACGCAGGCACACATCACTTGCTCCTCTTATACATCACTAATCTTCTAATAACATCGCATCAAGAGAGTTGAAAGACCATGTAGCAATAGAGATGAGTCGAGGTCTCACTCACTCCACAAAGATATTTGTGTCTAAGGTACTTATAATATATCAAGTAACCTAAGCACACATCCCTTCATGAACGCAGGCACACATCACTTGCTCCTCTTATACATCACTAATCTTCTAATAACATCGCATCAAGAGAGTTGAAAGACCATGTAGCAATAGAGATGAGTCGAGGTCTCACTCACTCCACAAAGATATTTGTGTCTAAGGTACTTATAATATATCAAGTAACCTAAGCACACATCCCTTCATGAACGCAGGCACACATCACTTGCTCCTCTTATACATCACTAATCTTCTAATAACATCGCATCAAGAGAGTTGAAAGACCATGTAGCAATAGAGATGAGTCGAGGTCTCACTCACTCCACAAAGATATTTGTGTCTAAGGTAATTATAATATATCAAGTAACCTAAGCACACATCCCTTCATTAACGCAGGCACACATCACTTGCTCCTCTTATACATCACTAATCTTCTAATAACATCGCATCAAGAGAGTTGAAAGACCATGTAGCAATAGAGATGAGTCGAGGTCTCACTCACTCCACAAAGATATTTGTGTCTAAGGTACTTATAATATATCAAGTAACCTAAGCACACATCCCTTCATGAACGCAGGCACACATCACTTGCTCCTCTTATACATCACTAATCTTCTAATAACATCGCATCAAGAGAGTTGAAAGACCATGTAGCAATAGAGATGAGTCGAGGTCTCACTCACTCCACAAAGATATTTGTGTCTAAGGTATTTATAATATATCAAGTAACCTAAGCACACATCCCTTCATGAACGCAGGCACACATCACTTGCTCCTCTTATACATCACTAATCTTCTAATAACATCGCATCAAGAGAGTTGAAAGACCATGTAGCAATAGAGATGAGTCGAGGTCTCACTCACTCCACAAAGATATTTGTGTCTAAGGTAATTATAATATATCAAGTAAAATAAGAACGATAAATTCCAAAACATTTTGAACAACTTACATTGTAGTCAAGTTTTGCAAATATATACCACTGTCTAACTTTTATAAACTGTGAAGAATAGCTACGACCAAAGCACTCACATATGGAAGATATTTTGCTGATTGGTAATTCCTCCATCTGTAGAAAAATGCAAAGCAATATTAATCAATAATCTCTTCTATATTTAATAATTAGATACTATAATAACTGCACACATAAACTCTGAAAGCCCTCCACTCATGAGACGAGAGAGATTCAAACTCGAAGAGATCCCCCTTCTATTCGACTTCCTAACAGACCTGTGCCATAGAAACAAGAAATACTGGAACTTGGAGAGATTCTACCTCCTTCCAACTTTTATAGAAAAATACAAGGACTTAAATCAATCTGTTTCTTAATGGATAATATGAAGTCAATGATACATTAAAGATTTTGTTATTCTTTTTTTGTTATTTATTTATTAAATACAATTAATGTATTTTCTTTGCTCATTTTCGTTAAATTTATTAGGATTATTTCTAGGTCATATGTGGGATTTTAAACGTCATTATTATTATTATTTGATTGTTCACATATTTGTATATCTCAAACTAAATTACATTTTATATTTTTTCTTAAACACATACTCCTTAGCAAAGATCTGTCTGGAATCAACCTTAGAGGTCATTCCTGCATTCTTTCACACCTTCTGATTCTGTAAAAATAGAGCATAATAATATCTTCCCCATCACTTGTACTTTTGTATGCTTGTTACGCATAACAGCTACTCGCCACATAGCGGGAAGGCCTAAGTCTCTTATATTAAGATAGAGCCCATACTTCTTATCAACAGAAAGAACTGTTTACTTACTTCAGCTACTCCAGCAAAACTTATCACCAATGACACTGATAAAATCATGTCCAATAACACATTGCTTGAGAATTGAGCAATTACATCCTCAATCTGAAAAGTAGCCGAATTTTCATTTAACTGCTGCCTGCATGTTTGAACAAATCTGGAGAGAAAGAATACCCTTCTGCATCAAATATCTTTGTTCTTTACTAATACTAGACTAACTAAATTGTATAATTACTTCCTAATGTTATGAAGTTTTAAACTGCTTAGCATTAAATAAAAGAAAAAAATGTTGTGTGTGTGTGTGTGTATATGTATATATATATATATATTATATATATATATATATATATATATATATATATATATATATATATATATATATATATATTGTAATGATATTTTACATTACATATTTAAAAGTTTTAAAATGAACACAAAAAATTCGGAAAATCAAAAAGCTCATTGATATGTTAAATTCATTGGGATGAACAAATATTATTTGTTATATTTGTCTAGCATTGGATACTCTACTCTAGTAGAGTCGGTTACAAGCCAGTCTGTAAAAAGGTGGCCCCAGTCTCATATATCAGTCTATTGAAAGCAGTTTAGTGTAATGGAAGATACAGACACATAAAGTTGAAGTCTGTTAAAGGAAGCGTTAGTCTCATGTCTCATCTCTACAATTCAGTTTACAAGAAGATACAGTCTCATAAATGCAGTTCAGTAAAAAGAAGATACAGTTGTAAAGAAGATCCTGTCCTATGCAGTTAATACCGAGCTGGCTTTATATCAGGTAATGCTTGTTTATCTATGCCTGGATGTGAATTATCTATGAGTTTTTTCTTCTTTTGTTTTGGTTTTTTATTATTTAAAATTATCTTTGTTTTACTTTACTGGACTCGAACCCGACCCCTGAGAATAAGAGTTTTTAGATTTAAATATTATACCTTTTGTCGACCCAACGTGGCGCAATTATCTAATTAAAAATATTTTAAATAATTATTTTATTTTAATTATAACATTTTGGCACATCAACGTGTGGCTATTAAAATATTTTATTTTTATTATAACAATATATAAATATATATATATATATATATATATATATATATATATATAAATATATATATATATATATATAAATATATATATATATATATATATATATATATATATATATATATATATATTGTTATGATTAATTTTTTATAAAATGATTCGCCACGTTGGGCGTCATTAAATGTAAAGATTAATTTTTTATAAAATGAAATACGATTTTAATTACTTTAATAAGTTTTATTATATTAAATTAATTTAATCTCAGGGATAAAAGTTCCGAGTGAATGAAGAATATAATATTTATTTTTAGACAATTCCAAAATACAAAACAATATTAAAATATATACAAATAATAATAAAAGAATTAACAATTACAAAAAAATAATTTTACTTCTGAATTAACTTACTTCCAATAAAACTTCAATATACTGTGCTTCAGTAATTCCTTCTTCAAGGTGATACGCTTTCTTGCCAGGTCTTGTGCATAGAATGGATATCTTGAAATTCTGGATGTTGTTGTCTTCTCACTTCGTCCTCTATGATAAATAACGATAGACTGCACTCTGTATTCTCTGTGGCTAGCGATAGACTCTAGCTCCGCACTATTCGGTGGCTATCGACAGACTTGACTCCGTACTCCTCGGAGGATAGCTATAGACTGACTTGACTTGACTCCGTACTTCTCAGAGGATAAACTTTAGCTCTTCACTCCAAGACTGCTATCAATAGACTGACTCCTTGCTAGCGGGAAAGTTGGCGTCCTTTTTTTCCAAACTTCCGCATTTTTGCCGGTTTATATATAGAAATAATAATTATATTTTTGTAATACCAAATAATTAATTTATTATCATCTGAATGTACATTTAATATATGTATATTGTACATCAGTATTGTCTAAAATATTATTAATTTAAAATGTATATAATACGATGTTATTTGTATTTTATGGTTTGTGCTTTGCGCGGGCTTTTCAAACTATCGATGGTTATTTGAATTTTAAAAATATTTTCGTGAATGTAATATATCATTACATTTGCACTCCTGTAAAAAAAAAAAAAATAAATAATAAAAAAAAAATGATTTATGCTCGGTTTCAAAATAAAAAATATAATTCAAAATTTAAATTTGGTTATCGAGATTAGATCTATTGGTCAGCCTGTTATTATTTATTCCAATTTTCAAAAACTTATTTCGTTACATAATTTTTATTCATTATCATTTCTCAATTTAAATTATCATTTTTCATTGTTCATTTTTAAAAATTATCATTATCAAAACTATCTTATCCTAAACTAATATGAATATTAAATTTATGATAAATTTTTAAATATTATTATTATCAATTAAATCTTATATTAATATAAATCTTATTTTATTAAAAAATGCTAAACTAATAATTTTTATAAAAACACACTAATCTAATAGGTACTAATTTTAAATTTTTTCATGAATTTATTCCTGGTCGTTAATATTTTCTTTGCAGCAGTCCAATTTCTTTCTATAAAAGTGTTTTATTCTTTTCCTTGGAGGCCGATTTAGATTTGAAATTTTTTCTATTCCAAGTTGTCTTTTATATTTATAAAGAATTTTTATTTGATTTCCAAATTTGACATTCAAAATCTTTAAATTATTATCATTATTAATATTTCTATTCAGTTCCTTCATTGGTATATTTCCACTTCTTTTATTACAACTCTTTTCATTTATTTTGAATTTATAGTTATCAGATAATTTTTCAATTTTATTTTGTTTCATCATTTTGTTTATAAATTTTGTCCTTATTTTATTTTTGAAATTATCATTTATTAGCTTATTATTTATTTTATTATTCTTAACCTCATTTTCATTACTTAATTCACTTAATAATTCTTGAATTTTATTATCTTGATAGGTTAAACAATTATAGTCATTTATATTTTTATTTTCTATAAATATTTCATCTTCTTCAAATATTTGGTCATTACTACCATCATTACTATTTAAACTGTATTTTATTGTTTCATTTAAATTGTCATTATTTATTAATGTATCGTCATTTTCCGTATTTTTAATTAAATTTTCGTTATTATTTTCATTAATCTCAATAATTTCTTCACTACTTATATTATTTTTATTAAAAAGGTTATTATTCGATTTTTCCAACTCTATCGTCTCTTCATTTTGATTTTCACCCATATTATTTAAATATGCACATAAATCGTCCAATTTTTTATTTTGTTCCATTCTATTCGCGTCTATTTTACTTTCTAATATTTTATGGTTTTTACTTAGCTCAACCATATTTTGAGCACTAAACTCTTGGAATTTGTCTGTTAAAAATCTCATGAGTTGGTCCATGCACCTAGGCATCTCATTATTTTTAGTTAAATTGTCTTTGCTTTTCTCATTTTTTATTATAATTCCCTTATTCAACTTTTCGTCATTTGATTGTTTGGTATTTTGACAAAAACTCTTCCTTTCACCCTCAAAAATATCTAAGAAAGAACTACTTCCGGTTACAACAAATAAATTCTGGAATTTTTTATAGATATATTCTGCTTTGTTTCGAATAAACTCATTATCCTTGTATAAGTTTTGTTTTTCTTTATCATTTAAAAATACTGGGACTTTTCCACGGTATCGACTAACTTTTTCAATAGTATAAACAATATCGTAATGTTTCCTCAACATATTAGCAGTAGGTGTTAAATCATTTAATTTATGTAATAATTCAATACATCTACACGTATCTGGATTGTCCATGATAAGGGAATATTTTATATTATGATTAAGCTCTACGAGTTGATTTTCTATTTTTAAATATTCACTTTTATTCATTTCCTCCATTTTATTATTCAATTCTGATATAAACTTATATTTTCCTATATACGCGGATGTATCTCATTATCCATTTTCTGAGTTCAATTCCTGTTATCTAACATGATATCCTAGTGACACGGTAGCAGATCCTGGAACGAGCTGCCGCCATTTCTATACAATCGATTTTCAATTGCATCATCCATTATTTACTTTTTATTATTTTATTTAAAATTTATTGTTATTAAGATATTTATTTAACGTTTTTAACTTCAATTCACTCGGCCGTCTACATTGGGCACCAATAAATGTTACGATTAATTTTTTATAAAATGATTCGCCACGTGGGGCGTCATTAAAAGTAAAGCTTAATTTTTTATAAAATGAAATACGATTTTAATTACTTTAATAAGTTTTATTATATTAAATTAATTTAATCTCAGGGATAAAAGTTCCGAGTGAATGAAGAATATAATATTTATTTTTAGACAATTCCAAAATACAAAACAATATTAAAATACATACAAATAATAATAAAAGAATTAACAATTACAAAAAAATAATTTTACCTCTGAATTAATTTACTTCCAATAAAACTTCAATATACTGCGCTTCAGTAATTCCTTCTTCAAGGTGATACGCTTTCTTGCCAGGTCTCGTGCATAGAATGGAGATCTTGAAATTCTGGATGTTGTTGTCTTCTCACTTCGTCTTCTATGATAAATAACGATAGACTGCACTCTGCATTCCCTGTGGCTAGCGATAGACTCTAGCTCCGCACTATTTGGTGGCTATCGACAGACTTGACTCCGTACTCCTCGGAGGATAGCTATAGACTGACTTGACTTGACTCTGTACTCCTCGGAGGATAAACTTTAGCTCTTCACTCCAAGACTGACTCCTTGCTAGCGGCAAAGTTGGTGTCCTTTTTTTCCAAACTTCCGCATTTTTGCTGGTTTATATATAGAAATAATAATTATATTTTTGTAATACCAAATAATTAATTTATTATCATCTGAATGTACATTTAATATATGTATATTGTACATCAGTATTGTCTAAAATATTATTAATTTAAAATGTATATAATACGATGTTATTTGTATTTTATGGTTTGTGCTTTGCGGGGGCTTTTCAAACTATCGATGGTTATTTGAATTTTAAAAATATTTTCGTGAATGTAATATATCATTAAAATATATATATTGTAATGATATATTCAAATATATATATTTTTATGATATATTCAAAATATTTATATATTTTCATATATAAACCAGCAAAAATGCGGAAGTTGGGAATAAAGGACGCCAACTTTCCCGCTAAAAAGGAGTCAGTCCATAGCTATCCTCCGAGGAGTACGGAGTCAAGTCAGTCCATAGCTATCCTTCGAGGAGTACGGAGTCAAGTCAGTCTATAGCTATCCTCCGAGGAGTACAGAGTCAAGTCAGTCTATAGCTATCCTCCGAAGAGTACGGAGTCAAATCAGTCCATAGCTATCCTCCGAGGAGTACGGAGTAAAGTCAGTCCATAGCTATCCTTCGAGGAGTACGGAGTCAAGTCAGTCTATAGCTATCCTCCGAGGAGTACAGAGTCAAGTCAGTCTGTCGATAACCACCGAATAGTGCGGAGCTAGAGTCTATTCCTAGCATTCGTAGAGTGCAGTGTTCAGTCCATTGCTGTCTATAATAGAGGACGGTTTGAGAAAATGGCGGAATCCGGAACATCAGATATCCATTCTATGCACGAGACCTGGCAAGAAAGCGAAAGCGTATCACCTTGAAGAAGGAATTACTGAAGCACAGTATATTGGGGTTTTATTGGAAGTGAGTTGGTTCAGAGGTAATATTATTTTTTTGTAATTGTTAATTCTTTTATTATTGTTTGTATGTATTTTAATACTGTTTTGTATTTCGGAATTGTCTAAAAATAAATATTATATTATTCATTCACTCGGAACTTCTATCCCTGAGATTAAATCAATTTAATAAAATAAAACTTATTAAAGTAATTAAAATCGTTTTTATTTTAAATAATAAATAATCACAACATTATTGGCGACCCAACGTGGCGAATCATTTTATAAAAATTAATCTTAACAATATATATATATATATATATATATATATATATATATATATATATATATATATATATATATATATATATATCCTCTTTTAGCTTTCTAGGTCGAAGGTTTATTTATTTATTTTTTTTTTTTTTATGGAAACTTGTAAATTTTTGGGTCATTTATGAAATGTTTTGGTGATCTTTTTAGAATGATTATTCCTATTTGTTTGCATTATATAAATATGGTTATACATATTTTTGTGACTAATATTATTTATAAGATTAACCCTTAGGCTGCTATGGATTAAATATATCAGTCCGGTGGTTGGAGTGCCCCGGGTGCTACGGACTAACATATCGCTTCGTCTTCTATTGCACTGCTACAAGCTATTATATCAGTCTTTCTACTATTGCCATCTGTAGGCTGTTTATAGAAACTGAAGTGTCCTTCAGTAGGCACAGGATTTCACTTTTGTCACTTTACCTTCTAACTACTCAGCCTACTTGTAAGTATACCAGCTACCTCCCTTTTTTTACTGTCGAAAAACGTTTCTCATTTCCTGGAATTTACTCTTCATATTTCTCTAGTATATTTTGAGCTTTTCAAGTGAACAATTGTTTGCGTAAATATTTCTAGGAAAATTTATTCTGAACAAGAATTGTTAGAACTTTTGACAAGTGTGAGCGAAAGTGAAGCAGAGTTTTCTTCGGATGACAATGAGGGTTGTGTTAATTTATCACAAAATGTTTCTGTTGGAGAAACACCTGGAATTAGTGGAATGCAAAGTACAAGAGAAGAGGGAAGAGGGAATCTTCCGAGGAAACATCGTGTGAGGAAAGTATTCAGCACATAGGGCACTCCAGGCGCTAGGCCTAAAGGTTATTACGAGTATTACTCAGCCTAAAGGTTAATATAATTTTTAATATAAAATGATTATCAATGTTCTCTATAACATTACTTATTATATATTATAATGTCTACTATATTTAAAAGATACCTGCCATATGTGTCTATTGCATCGTGAATCAGATGTGGTGATAAATTACATTTTTTACCGAAGTGTGTAAAAAATTCTGTTGAGAGAGGTTGGGAAATATTCTCCCAGAAATGAGGTTGATCAATTACAGTTGTAAATAAGTTTTTTCTTGAGACATATCTTGCATATATAACATACTGTAGCAAGTCATTATAATAAGATTGACCATCTGAAAATGGAATAAGAAAAATTATATATAAATATCTTCTCTGCTAACTCAGCCTCAACAATATTTTTATAGAATTCATCCTTCCACTGGAAGTATAATTTTCCCACTTGCTGAATAAATGTAGCTATTCAAGTTTGCTCTGATATTTAAAAAAAATTCTTCAAATCTTTGTCGATCCTAACTACTAGATACCGAAAATGACCCCTCTTAAAATGGGATCTCTCTCACTCGCTGATATATATATATATATATATATATATATATATATATATATATATATATATATATATATAAGGTTTTTCAAATACATAAGTGACCGGTTCTAACTGAATTCTGTGTAACGACCAATGATGAGGGATAAATAATCACCACCCTTATTAGTAACACCTCGATGGATAGTGACTCTTTGGGGCTGCTACTTTCTGAGGAGGTTACCAAGAAAGCCGGTGAGGTGATAGTGAGTGCCCAGTTTTGTGAAGATACAAAAGATGAATAAATAAACGCATGCCAATTGTAAATAAGTGCACCTTACTTTTAATTCCTTATGTAAATCCATGGTTAATTTATATTATTATGGTTTTTATTATTCGCTAGCATGAGAGCTCTTATTTATTTATCCTTTGCTTCTAGAATGTAATGAATTGCTCTTTTAACGTTATTATTATTATTACTATATTAAGTTTTATATAATTTTGTTATGTTTAAATAAATGCTTGATCAGTAAATATTTAGTGAGTGAAACCTTCTACCCGGCATTTATAGCCAGTACCAAACGAGGTTAAATCTCTAATGTGGCGTTTTCTCTAATTAGACTGTACCCCCCCCCCCCATATTCATATTACTACGAAGTAGTAAGATCTTTTTTTATGATAGTTGGAATATCACTACAATATATATATATATATTGTAATGATATATTACATTCACGAAAATATTTTTAAATTCAAATAACCATCAATATTTTGAAAAGCCCGCGCAAATCACAAACCATATATACAATTAACATTGTATTATATACGATCAAAATTAATAATATTTTTGGGCAATACTGGTATACAATATATCCATATTAAATTTACATTCAGATAACAATAAATTAATTATTTGAAGTTACGAAAAACATAATTTTTATCTTTGTATATGAACGAACATAATGCGGAAGTTAAGAAACAAGGATGCAAAGTTTTCCCTCTAGCAAAGCGTCAGTTGATTCTCAGCAGCGATAGAGAGAAGAGGTCAGTTGATTCCCAGCAGCCCTGGAATACGGAGCGTCTCTCTATTCTCAGCGTTGGTCGCGTGCGGAGCTTGAGTCCATTAATTGCTGAAGCGCAGTGTACTGAGGCTTTGTTGGAAGCGGATTGGGTACTTACGTATTAGCGTCAAAGCAGGTTAAAGAGCCGGGTCTCAGAGAACTGGATCTACACCGTGTCAGAGATCTGGATCAAGGAGTCAAATCAGATTTCGCCAATATGGCGACGGGATTATCAACGATTTAGGTTAACTAGAGTTTTGATATAATCTTTAGCTAGCGAAAACGCGTAGCACTTATATTAATAGCATAATTGCTATGCGTTTCCGCTCGCTAAAGATTATATCTAAACTCTAGTCAATCCAAATCGTTGATAATATAGATCAAGGATGGTTTTTCGCTGGATAATGGACTGATAAACAATTTGGCATCGCTTCGAAAAAGTAGCTTTCATCCTAGCTAGTCTGATGTCGCTATCTCGCACAGAAACTGAAATCGCGTAGCAGAAAAAAAGAACAACAATTGCGTGGGTAAATAAAGCACAAATGAAATGCGTTTAAGTTAGAAGGGATTGAGTTAGAAGGGATGGTTAGGGATGATCTACTAACTCAATGGTTAAAAAGACAAAGGGAACAAGATGGTTACTATAAACACAATAGATATCTCTGATAGTGATTGACCAATAGAAATGCGTTATCCATGATCCAGATCTCTGAACGAGACCCGCCTCTTTAACCTGCTTTGACGCTAATACGTAAGTACCGCGGATTGATTTAGAGGTAAAAATTGTTTTGTTTTTTTTTTTAGTTGTTGATTCTTTTATTATTATTTGTATGTATTTTAATATTGTTTTGTATTTCGGAATTGTCTAAGAATCAATATTATATTCTTCATTCACTCGGAACTTCAATCCCTGAGATTAAGTTAAATGAATATAATAAAACTTAATCAAGTAATTAAATCTTTTTATCTTTTTATCAAAAATTAATCATAACATTTATTGGCGCCCAACGTAGACGGCCGAGTGAATTAAAATTAAAAACGGTAAATAAATATTAAAAATAAAATTTTAAAAATAATTTTTTTTTTTATATAATAAAAATGTCTGACGTAAATATTGAACAATTTCAAAATAACGGTGAAGAAAATAATGTAGAATCACCGGAATACGTATTTTTTACGCCAGGAGGAATAAATATAATAGTCGAAATACGTGAAAATGAATTGCAGGAGGATGATGCAATAGCAATCAGAGAATCGTCGGCGGGTTCCTTAGGAACGGAAATTATATCCAATGGCGGGAACCGTACTTCCGAGAGGGTTAATGAGATGCATCCTCAAGGCCTAGAACATTTGATGAGGCTATTATTGGAACAAAATAAAAAATTGGAAAATAAAATTGACGCAAATAGGATCGAATTAAGTAAAATTGACGCAAATAGGATCGAACAAAATAAAGAACTAAAGTTCGAATTAAGTAAAAATAATAAAATATTGGAAAATAAAATAGATGCGAATAGAATAGGACAAAATAAAAAATTGGACGATTTATGTGCATATTTAAATAATATGGGTAAAAATCAAAATGAAGAGACGATAGAATTGGAAAAATCGAATAATAACCTTTTTAATAAAAATAATATAAGTAGTGAAGAAATTATTGAGATTAATGAAAATTTAATTAAAAATACCGGAAATGACGATACATTAATAAATAATGACAATTCAAATGAAACTACAAAATACAGTTTAAATATTAATGATGGTAGTAATGACCAAATATTAGAAGATAAAATATTGATTGAAAATAAAAATGACTATAATTGTTTAATAAATGAAGATAATACAATTCAAGAAAAAATATTAACTGAATTAAATAATGATAATGAGGGTACAAATAAAATAAATAGTAAGCTAATAAATGATAATTTCAAAAATACAATAAGAACAAAATTTATAAACAAAATGATGAAACAAAATAAAATTGAAAAATTATCTGATAACTATAAATTCAAAATAAATGAAAAGAGTTATAATAAAAGAATTGGAAATATACCAATGAAGAAACTGAATAGAACTATTAATAATGATAATAATTTAAAGATTTTGAATGTCAAATTTGGAAATAAAATAAAAATTCTTTATAAATATAAAAGACAACTTGGAATAGAAAAAATTTCAAAGCTAAATCGGCCTCCAAGGAAAAGAATAAAACACTTTTATAAAAAGAAATTGGACAACTGCAAAAGAAAATTTAAGGACCAGGAATAAATTCAAGGCAATTGTTAAACTTAGCTTTAGATTAGTGTGTTTTTATAAAAATTACTAGTTTAGCGTTTTTTAATAAAATAAGAGTTATATTAATATAAGTTTTAATTGATAATAATAATATTTAAAAATTTATCATAAATTGAATAATCATATTAGTTTAGGATAAGATAGTTTTGATAATGATAATGTTTAAAAATGAACAATGAAAAATGATAATTTAAATTAAGAAATGATAATGAATAAAAATTATGTAACGAAATAAGTGTTTGAAAATTTGAATAAATAATAACATGCTGACCAATAGATCTAATCTCGATAACCAAATTTAAATTTTGAATTCTATTTTTTATTTTGAAACCGAGCATAAATCATTTTTTAAAAAAATTTTTTTTTTAGACAGGAGTGCAAATGTAATGATATATTACATTCACGAAAATATTTTTAAATTCAAATAACCATCAATATTTTGAAAAGCCCGCGCAAATCACAAACCATATATACAATTAACATTGTATTATATACGATCAAAATTAATAATATTTTTGGACAATACTGGTATACAATATATCCATATTAAATTTACATTCAGATAACAATAAATTAATTATTTGAAGTTATGAAAAACATAATTTTTATCTTTATATATGAACGAACATAATGCGGAAGTTAAGAAACAAGGATGCAAAGTTTTCCCTCTAGCAAAGCGTCAGTTGATTCTCAGCAGCGATAGAGAGAAGAGGTCAGTTGATTCCCAGCAGCCCTGGAATACGGAGCGTCTCTCTATTCTCAGCGTTGGTCGCGTGCGGAGCTTGAGTCCATTAATTGCTGAAGCGCAGTGTACTGAGGCTTTGTTGGAAGCGGATTGATTTAGAGGTAAAAATTGTTTTTTTTTGTAGTTGTTGATTCTTTTATTATTATTTGTATGTATTTTAATATTGTTTTGTATTTCGGAATTGTCTAAGAATCAATATTATATTCTTCATTCACTCGGAACTTCAATCCCTGAGATTAAGTTAAATGAATATAATAAAACTTAATCAAGTAATTAAATCTTTTTATCAAAAATTAATCATAACAATATATATATATATATACAGGGTGTCCCGTAAATGTCTAGTCATATTGAGAGGGGTGATAGAGGACCCTTAGGGGAACAAAAAATGTTCTATGACGATTTCCCGAATTCTCACCCATAAGGGAGAAAACGTTGTTTTATTGTTTTTTCGAGACAAACGTGGTTTTTAGAAACATAATCGTTGTAGCTCCATCCCAGAAGGTACTACTAGAAAGGGAGTGAAACCAATCGAAAGCTGAGTAAATTTACTATAAGACTAGTTGGAAGTAAACGTAAAAATGAATGAATGTAAGTATGTATATCTTGCCAAAAGAAAGCAATTCTAAATTTCCTGACATTTTATTGATATTTCTTTCCAGCGTTACTCCTCAATGGGCAAGATCTGAGATTTCCGGGTTTCAGAAAAACTTCCTTATTTAACCAGCTTTCCATTTATGTATCACAACCCTGTGTTCTTGAAGTATTTGAACCGTTTAAGAACAAAAGTTTAAAAAAAAACATGGATCTGTGAAAAGAAAATTATATTTCTTTCTTCACTTTATTCAAAAAGCTGAAGCTTATATCCGTGGAAGTATTTTTTTTTATTGTTTTAAGTAAATAGTTACTTAATATTTATGTAAACATTTATAAAAAAATATTTCCCTTCAGCTTTTTGAAAGTAAGATTATCACTCCAGCGCCCGTAGCAATTGTTCACCAGCTTAAATATTTCCGACTTCATTTCTGAGGCAAGCTGCCAGACTTTCTCCAAATTCTTTTAAATGCCCAAGTTATTCTCGTCCATTTTGCCTGCTGTGGACGGTAACGTTGGAAAACAAACTTTCTTCCGTCCACAATACCCGCTGGAGGTAGTCTGGATGACGTTTCAACATGTCCAGCACCCACCTGCAAAACAATGCTCTCTGCTCCCCAAGCCTCAACTCCTGAACTTGCTGTAATCTGAAGGAAGAATTTCTTCCCGAAGGAAGTTCTGGTCCTCCAATGATTGCCGCTGTGAGGGCCGTTGTTCAATATACTTACATTATTTTATACTGGAAGATGCTTTTTTAAAAAAAAAATCAAACAAGGTATTTTTGTGTAACGCAATGTTAGTAGAACATACTAAAGAAAGAAAATTATCAAAATCATCCACCATTTGAGGGTTGTAATGGAATGGCCCACATATATGCTGTTAATAGTCACTTTAACCATAAGGAGTCATTTCTCACCTATGGTGCCGTTGACTTTTTTCTTCCTCATGACTCGCAGTTTCGAAATATGCAATAAAAAAAATTGACCTTGAATAACATTTCAAGGTCAATTTTGCGGGGGTTACTATGGGGGTTATTTTTTCCGATCTCGCATTGGAGAATCAACTGGCCAACGGATGACCATTATTTTGTGAGACCCTGTACCTGGTATTGACATAGTACATATACAGCCACCTTCTTGGAATTAGAAAAATCATAGTTACCTAGACTCAATGGGTGAAGTTTTATTTTCTTTCTCGGTTTTCCTTTATTTCTTCAATTACAAAATAAAAAGAATATTAAAATATGTAGCAAACATATGTATATATGGCAAAATATGTAAAAATATGGAGTTTTGACAAAATATGTAAAATAAAAAACTGTTTAAATACTTTTAAAACGTGCAGAATTACATCAATACTTAGGATTTACGAATCAGAAAAGAATATGTAAATAGAATTACTTCTGTTCCCTAGTGATTAATATTTCTGTAAAGCTTAATTTCTAAAATTGTTGTTTTAAAATTTGAAAATTAAGTCATTATGTAAACAGGGGTCGAAATCGTCCTATATTTTGAGACCAGAGTTTCTGTACATTTAAATTTAATCGCTGAAAAGTAATGATTTTTGTTGATTTAAGTATTTAAATTTACAGAAATTCAGGTTTCAAAATATAGATCAACTTCAATTCCTGTATTTATGATCCGTCAATTCTGCTATGCTCCGAAAATTATCCACTTAAGACCCACCACTTTAGAATAGTTATTTTAATTTGCATTTTAAATAAACAAATATTTTAGTTACAGGTTTATATAATGAACAACTAGGTAATAACCAGCTCTCTATATAGTACTAGATACATTTATAAAGTCTGATTTTAGCACTTTCCTCCGAAGGAAAGTAGCTATTGAGGTTGGACTCATGACGGAATTTTTGAAAAATTTCTTCAAATCTTTATCGATCCTACCTAGTAGACACCGAAAATGACCCCCGTTAAAATTTATATATATATATATATATATATATATATATATATATATATATATATATATATATATATATATATGTGTCTGTTAACACGATAGCGGCCAGAGTTTTTGTTTTTTCGTCACAAAACTTGGTATATAGCATTCAATTAGCAAACGATTGAACGAGTTCGTTAACCACCAAAATCGGTCCACCGGAAGGGGGGGTTTACCCCGAACCCAAAACACTAATTTGACCATTTCAGCCGTAATATTTGTTATATTTCAACGAAACTTGGTATTCGTACTGTAATATAGAGAGAAAAGTGAGATATAAAAATAAACTAAATCGGTTCATACGGAGGGGGGGTTTACTCCGGACCCACAATACCAATTCGCCACTACCAGCCGTGATTTTAGGTGTATTTCGACGAAACTCGGTATTCATAGTGGTAATCTACAGGTAAATATGTGTTGTAATAATAAACTAAATCGGTGCATTAGGAGGGGGGGTTTACTCCACACCCACAATACCAATTCGCCACTACCAACCGTGATTTTTGGTATATTTCGATGAAACTCGGTATTCGTAGTGGTAATCTACAGGTAAATATGTGTTGTAAAAATAAAATAAATCGGTTCATTAGGAGGGGGGGGGGGGTTTACTCCGGACCCAAATTACTAATATACTCATACCGGTCGTAATTTCTGCTGTATTGTAACGAAACGCGGTATACGTCGTGGGTAACTCATGAGAAAGAAGTGTTGTAAAAATGAGCTGAATCGGTCAATCGGAAAGGGGGGTTTACTTTGTAATATACTTCAATAGAAAAGCCAGCCAGACATAGGTTCACAAAGGCGCCGCAAGGAGCGCTAGAGGGACTGTATCCGGTTCCTGCGTTAGATCAAAATACGATAATATGAAGATTTTGTATTTATTACGTAGTGTAGTAGGTACCATGTGTAAACATAACTCTGGAAGCAAATTAATAATTTATCAGTTACTCATTACAAAATTAAAAGAGAACTATTCATGTTTTTATTTTATTTATGTAGGATATTTTAAGCAAATTGTTCTGGAAAGCAGTCTACACTACCCAAATTCTGAGGAAAGTGCTTAGTTATGCAGCTCCTGCGTGACGGACTTTTTTTTTTAAAGCCGGTTTTAGAAAAAAAAAATTCAATTTAAATAAAAAAAATTCAATTTAAATAAAAAAAATCCAATTTAAATAAAAAAAAATCTGATTTAAATCAAATAAATCCGATTTTTTTTATTTTTTTACACCCTGATAATAATATATACAAAAATTAATTACAAATAAAATTAAAATAAATAAATAAAGAGAAAAGAAATACGAAAAAAAAATTAATAAAGAAAAAAAAACAACATAAAAATAAATACTAATGAAAAAAAAAATAAATAAAGGACTTTGGAAGAAGCGAATCAATATTGACACTTCCTAATTGAGAGATTTTATTTGTCCTTTAATTACATAATTGATCACGAGGCGAAGATCTCTTTAGTCTCCTAGGAGGGTTTTTGGGGTGGGATTGAGAGGAGAGGGATTAAGCTCTGGGATTGGGATGGGAAGATAGTTTAGAGTGGAAAGTTAGGAATCGGGATTTTGCAAGTTCTTGAACAAAAGGGATGTTGAGGTCATTATGGAGGGTTTTATTGGAAACGTAGAAAGGGGCATTAACTATTTTGCTTAGGACTTTGGATTGGAATGCCTGTATTTTCTGTAGATTTGAAGTTTTGGTTGTTCCCCATAGTTCAAGTCCGTACATCCAAATAGGTCTGATGATGGTTTTGTATATAGTGAGTTTGTTCTGTGCTGTCAGTTTTGATGAAGGTCCCAATAGTCGTCTTAAGAGTCCTTATCTCCTGTTCAGTTCCTGTCTTTTCAGTCGGGTGTGTGGGTTCCAAGTGAGTCTACTGCCCAGTAATAATCCAAGGTAGCGCACCTCATTGGATATAGGGAGTTTGTGGCTGAATATGCAAACAGGAGGACAAGTCCTCTTATTAAGGAATGTTATTTGGCTGCATTTCTCTGGATTCACCTTGATTTTTCACATGTTGCACCAATCCTCGACAGACTCTAGATGTTCCTGCAGGTGGGAGGAAGCAGTTTCAGGATCAGGGGAGGAGGAAAAAATAGCTGTATCATCAGCATAGGTAGTTAAGTGTGTATTTGGATGGATAGGGATGTCGGAGGAGTACACAAGGTACAGGATAGGACCGAGGATACTTCCTTGAGGTACACTGGAGAAGATTGGACGGGATCGAGACAATGTGGAACCAGATCTTAAGACGGGTTTTCTCTGAACCCAAATTACTAAATTACTGGATGCCAAGTCCAGCTAATGAGGAAAAGGAAAATCTAAATAGAATGATTTATTGTAAATATAAATATAGACACACTGCTATAGGATATTCTGAAGGAATGTGCCATCAACTAACAACCTTCCAGAGTTTTTAATTAAGCAGCTCCTATTTTACCTTTTAAGAAAACTTGTTAAACATGAGAAAATATTTTTGACTTAAAATAGATTGTACATAAGTACAGTAGAAACTCGATTATCCGGACTAATTGGGACCAAGGTCAGTCCGGATAATCGAAAATCTGGATAATGGAATATTAAAAAAGTTTCAAAAACTATAAACTCTTTATTGAAAATTTAAAGCAATATAATAGTTAATAATATTTTTATGTATGTAAATGTAATAATCTATGTTCACAGTTAAGTACAGAAACTAATTTAAAACAGTTAGGAAGGTTTAAAAAATCGATTATTTTTGTTTGCTTCTTTGCCTTCCATTTCTTGGACACCGCCATATCTCGAAGTCGCTGGAGTTGTAGAAGCTGCACAGCTTCTGCCTCTTCTTGTCTCTCAAGCCACCTGAACACCATGTCAATGGCCTGATGAGCTTCTGCATGAGAAGGACCTGGCATTACTGTCGAGGGCTGCAGCCCCCTCCCCCTGAAATTTTGATTTGAAAATTTCATAAAACCCTTAAAAATAAACTAAATAAGATCATTTAGTTCATAAAACATGTTCTATTTTGGGTGTAATAGCGTTTAAGTTGGCTAAAACTCTTCCAAGATCTAAATTGTTATTATTCCATACCCTGGAAATGGTCTCAGTCCCAGTTTTTGAGGCAAGACTCCGAGATTTCATCGTCCGTGAGAGTCTGAAATCCAGGGTCATTTAAATCAGAATTTAGCCACTCAATTACATCTTGTTCATCACTTTCTCCTATGAGTTTGCCATTTGCAAATTCTCCAGGCATAAATTTTCAATATTCTCCTGGGTGACTTCAGGGGTTGGGTCATCACTTTCTTTTTCTGACTCGAAATATGGTTTTAATAACTTATTCTATGATCTCCTTAAGGTTTCTGATGAAACTGACTCCCATGCATCCACCACCATGTACGAACAATCCTTAAGATTAAGGTTCTTGAATGCACTATAGGCACTGTCACCGTCTTCTTCATCATGAAACAGTAAACGACGTAAAAGTTGTTTCCTGTAGTTTCTTTTCAAAGTTTCAATCACACTCTGATCCATGGGTTGGAGGATTGAAGTTACGTTTGGAGGTAAAAATATCACTTTAAATCCATTGTGCTTTAAAGCTTCTGCATTAGGATGGGACAGGGCTTTGTCCAGTACTAGTAAAACAACCTTGTCTACCTTCATCACTGCCCAGCTTGCTTGCAAATGTCAAAATAGAAGATGATTGCTTCTTAATGTCGGAATTGGTCGACGTTCCCACTCCGTATGCGCCATGTGAAGGTACAGTTACGTAGAGGAGGGGGTAAGGTAGCCATGGTAACCCTTTTGCGCCCCCTCTACCTCCTGCGCCTCCTCATGACCACCCCTCGCTAGTAAAATCTCCTCTCGCCCCTCCTCTAATGCTTCGTCCTGTCGTCCGGATAATCGAGTTTCTACTGTACATTTATATCAACTGAAGGATAACTGCCCTAGATAAAAATCCATAGACACTTTTAAATAGAGAAATCTCACAAAAAATATTTCATACCTGACATGAGAAACATAACTGCAGGTTACACCTCAAAATGGCTGGTTGATAAATCCTACCTAAGTAATATCTTGGCAACAACCGAACTGAGATCCTGAAAAGAAAATATATGGTTAAGTTTACATGGAAATCAAAAACAATACTTGCCAAGTATTGGCTTGGGGAATAATTTTGTAGCGTTTTTATATTTTCATTTTTTAGATAGCGATTTGTTTGTTGTTCCAGAAAGCATTTAGTATTCATTTGATAGAGCTCTTTCTGCTATACAACACTCTCCTAATTGTCTTTTTGTGTAATTTAAGTTTTTATTACTTTTCAGGCTTATAAATATCCATGAGCTACAACCTGCTTTGTAACACCTTTGCTGCGGCAGCCGTAAAACTGAATTCCCTTAATTTACGAGCCTTTCGAATCTAAAGGGAAAAGTAATGGAGGAGTGTCCTTCCAAAAGGACGCTTGTAAGCGGGTAAGATGGCTAGTGTCCTTCTGGAAGGACACCCGCAGTGAAAGTGTTAATGCCTGCTTTTCTTCGGGCTTTTCATACAGGAGAAATGGTTTGACATGTTTAAAAATGGTGATTTTCCGACCCCCCCCTTCTAGCCAGGATAGGGCGTTTTCTTGTTTCTAAATAATATCATTTCTTAATTCAGTAAAATAACTTTTACTGAAGTAAAGCAGATATTACTGAATAAAAAAGACAATAATTGTTACTAAAAAAGACAATAATTGTTACTCCACTTAAAGGAAGAGGAAAATAATTAAGAATAAAAACAAATCTACATATTATAAATATCTTGAAGTGGAATACATAGTCAAATAAACGGCCTTTTCCATTTTTTTGTTTTAAGCCCTAATGAAAACGCGAAAGTCAAGGCGAAACATTGGCAATAAAACTCATTTTTATTTAAAAACATATTTTAATTAACAATCATCACCAAACACCAACTATTTACACACTGATAAGTAGCTAAAAAATATTATTTCTAAACTTACATTTGTTTCAAGCATATTTCTGATATGTTTGATGTTTTAGAAGAGAACTACTACTAGATAAGAATGTAAACTAACAACTTTAGATACGAATGTAAAGCAACAAGTTAGACATGGATAGAATATAATTGTGGAAACAGCTAAATTACCTTTGTTTTATTGTGGAATCTTGCGGCATTCCACCACAGGCCTTGGCACTACAGGTTTGCCAACATATCCTCACTGTACTACCACTGGCAGTGGCGGCTAAAGGGGAATGAACATTCACAATCTTTTTTGATTAAATTAGAAAAATATTTTGTTTAGGTAAATTAATTGTAATAAGTTATAATTAATATATGTTCTTGGTTTATCAAATACCTCCTTTATGGTTTCCAGGTGCCAGGTTATAAACAATTGATTCTACACCCCCAGGCTCGGCCCATCCTAAATTAGCCCTCCCCCTAGAAATGTTTGTCTAGATCCCCCTATGACCACTGGTATATTTGTTTCTTAGTTGTTTTTTTTTTTTTTTAAGTGTTGTTTTTATGGGAATTTAAATAGATATCTGTGTGCCCTATTTATATTGTTCCATTCTCAGTCCTGCCTTCCACGTCCTCACAATAACTCCACATTCACTCTCTTTTAAATAATTTGTACCAACTCTTTTATAAATGGTTATTATAAATGGAAAGACCAAAATGACTAAAACTCTATGACATATTGAAAAAAGTCCGCCTCGCAGGAACTGCATCATCTTAGCGCGGTTCCGTTCATATCCCTAGTCTAATTTGGAAAGATTAAAATAGAAGCAGTTATTATTTTGGTTCCACCAGTCTTTTTTTTTAATTAATTATTATAATGGCGTGTCAACCCTTAAGGTCACTAACGCCATTCCTGTGAGTAGTAAAGTCTTGAAAGGTCATGATTTAGAATCTTACCTGGAAGGGTCGGCTAACACTAAAAACGGACCCGCTAGTGACACGGTCTTGGAATCCTGGAAATCTATATTTCTAACAATAAATTGTTTTTGTTATTTTACTTAACCAGTTTTATTGTCAAATACATTATCCAACTATAAGCAATTAAAAAATAACAAGGAATAAAACAGACAATACCGTAAAAGAAAAAAAAAATTAAGGACAATATACGAAGATTCCGAACCATTTCATGTCTGTTAATAAAATATTTTATTCTAATCCCAATAACGCAACACTTATACACAAATAAACTTTTTTTAGGTATCTATTTACCTATACGTATAAAATAAGATTATAATGAGCAATCCGCTGTGGCATACACCAAGTACTACCACCGTGTGGAGTGCAACTAGTATAGACCGGTACGTCAGTACAACTGTGGTATGTAAAGAGCGGCTGTTCTGATATTGGCAAAAATTAGAAATCCTACATTCCTACAGTTGTTTGGAGGCTTATCTTTATGACTCTAGAAAGGGACTTACAGATGACGAGGGTACACTGGGCGACACCTGTACTGGGAATGCCCTCCACCCTAAGCCTCCTAGCTCCTCACCTTCGAATTCATATGATTTCGTTCAATGAATTTAAAAAAAAAAAAAAAATAATAAATAGATAAAAACTTCTGAAAATAGGGAATACCAAAAACAATTCTAAAAAACGAAATCAACACCAGTACAGTAATCTAGATATTCATAGGGCATCTTCGAATTCCAAGATACCGTTGAAACAAAATATTGTTTCTATTTATACGTATCCGGTTTTATTGACTAATACATTTGACTACTATAAGCGATCACAAAAATAACGAGCAGAGAAAAAAAAAACTGTAGGAAACACACAAAAAGATTCGTTCAAATGAACGAAATTACCTTTGTTTTAAGCACTTATTTCTCCAAATATGACCATCCCATCGCAAATGTCTTCAGAACATTTTTTGTAGAAAATTCAGTAACCTTTCGAATGGTAATCTTTTGCTTGCCAAGATTCCAAACCGTTTCCGTGATATTAATGAAAATATACGAAGTTCCCAAAACTTTTCATGTCTAAAAATGAAATATTTTATTTTAATCCTTCCTTTACTCCAAACGTAACCAAATTTTCAACATATTAGTTCTGATAAAATTCAAACATGCAGAAAATGTTTCAACTGAATCCCATGATTCTAAGTACCAAAAACAAAAAGAACAGTTCGAATGAGCGAAATCAATTACTTTAAAGTTTTAAGCACTTATTTCTCCGATTGACATCGCCTAATCAAAACTTTCATTAGAACCTTTTTTGTAGAGCACTTAATAAGCTTTCTAATGGTATTCTTCCGTTTCCCAAGATTCTCAACGGTTTTCGAGATACTAACGAAAGTATACAAAGTTACCAAAACTTTATTTGTCTGTTAAGAAAATATTTTATTCTAACCCTTCCTAAACTCCAAACGTAACAAAAATTTCAACATATTAGTTTTGATGAAAGTAGAACATGCAGAAAATGTTTCAACTGAATCCCATGATTCTAAGTACCCAAACCAAAAACGGTATTCAAAAAATTGTTTTTCCAATTTTCTCAAAAACGGTTAAAGCTATCGCCTTGAAAATGGTTTCATTCGTTTTCATAGCCCAGGAAGCATATAAAACGAGTACTTACAAGCTTATGAACTCAAAAGTCCGTCTCGCAGGACTGCATCATCTTAGCGCGGTTCCGTTCATATCCCTAGTCTAATTTGGACAGATTAAAATAGAAGCAGTTATTATTTTGGTTCCACCAGTCTTTTTTTTTTAAATTAATTATTATAATGGCGTGTCAACCCTTAAGGTCACTAACGCCATTCCTGTGAGTAGTAAAGTCTTGAAAGGTCATGATTTACAATCTTACCTGGAAGGGTCGGCTACACTAGAAACGGTCCCGCTAGTGACAAGGTCTTGGAATCCTGGAAATCTATATTTCTAACAATAAATTGTTTTTCTTATTTTGCCTAATCTGTTTTATTGTAAAATACATTATCCAACTATAAGCAATTAAAAAATAACAAGGAATAAAAAACAGACAAAAAGAACAGTTCGAATAAGCGAAATCAATTACTTTAAAGTTTTAAGCTCTTATTTCTCCGATTGACATCGCCTAATTAAAACTTTCATTAGAGTCTTTTTTTTAGAGCATTTAATAAGCTTTCTAATGGTATTCTTCCGTTTACCAAGATTCTCAACCTTTTTCGAGATATTAAGGAACGTAAACAAAGTTACTAAAACTTTTTATGTCTGTTAATAAAATATTTTATTCTAACCCTTCCTTAACTCCAAACGTAACCAAAATTTCAACATATTAGTTTTGATGAAAGTAGAACATGCAGAAAATGTTTCAACTGAATCCCATGATTCTAAGTACCCAAACCAAAAACGGTATTAAAAAAATTGTTTTTCCAATTTTCTCGAAAACAGTTAAAGCTATCGCCTTGAAAATGGTTTCATTCGTTTTCATAGCCCAGGAAGCATATAAAACGAGTACTTAGAAGCTTATGAACTCAAAAACGTAAGCGTTACGATTTTTTTTGCGCGAATTTCGCCCCAAACGCCATCTTCCAGTAGGCGGATTTTGCTGGTTAACGAACTTGACCTTTCAAATTGGACGAAGGATTTTTGTACCAAATTTCATCAAAATCGGACCATTCGTCTTCTATCTAGAGAGCGAACAGACAAATATATATATATATATATATATATATATATATATATATATATATATATATATATATATATATATATAAATAAATAAATATATACATATATATATATATATATATATATATATATATATATATATACAAATTTGAACCACCGTTATTTTCGGTCTCTAGGGGTTCTGAAACGCGAAATTTTCTAGTCGGCACTTCTGGATTGTTTCATTGTATCAACCCTATAAGCGGGGTTCCTTCCTATGGGGGAGGGAGGAACCGCGCTAAAAGAAAGCGCAAATAAACATTAGGAACTTATTTTAAAAGGGGAAAAATAAAGTGAACATTTTCTACAGATGAAAATTATTTTGGAAAATTGTTTGTAACAACATGAATTTTTAAATTAACGAACGTGAAGTGACGCCGGTCTGATCTCATAATGGGAGTATTCAGTGTCGGCGTCATCCATCAGGCCCATTTTAGCACTTTCCTCCTATGGAAAGTAGCTATTGAGGTTGCACTCATGATGGAATTTTTGAAAAATTTCTTCAAATCTTTATCGATCCTACCTAGTAGACACCGAAAATGACCCCCGTTAAAATTTATATATATATATATATATATATATATATATATATATATATATATATATATATATATCTGTTAACACGATAGCGGCCAGAGTTTTTGTTTTTTCTTCACGAAACGTGGTGGTATATAGCGTTCAATTAGCAAACGATTGAACGAGTTCGTTAACCAACAAAATCGGTCCACCGAGAGGGGGGGTTTACCCCGGACCTAAAGTAATAATATACTCATACCGGTCGTAATTTCTGCTGTATTCCAACGAAACGCGGTATACGTCGTGGGTAACTCATGGGAAATAAGTGTTGTAAAAATGAGCTAAATCAGTCAGTCGGAAAGGGGGGTTTATTTTGTAATATATTTCAATAGAATAGCCGGCCAGACGTAGGTGCGCAAAGCCGCCGCAAGGAGCGCTTTCTGCGGAAGGACTGTATCCTGTTTCTGCGTCAGATCAAAAGTCGAAAATAAGAAGTTTTTTGTATTTATTACTTAGTGTAGTAGGTACCATGTGTAAACATAACTCTGGAAGCAAATTAATTACAAAATTAATAATTGAACAGTTACTCATTACAAAATTAAAAGAGAACTATTCATGTTTTTATTTTATTTATTTAGGATCTTTTAAGCAAATTGTTCCGGAAACCAGTCTACACAACCCAAATTCTGAGGAAAGTGTTTACTTATGCAGCTCCTGCGTGACGGACTTTTTCTGGCGATTTTGCATAAAAAAATGGCTGCAGTGAAACATATATATATGTGTATATATATATATATATATATATATATATATATATATATGTATATATATATATTTGTCTGTTCGCTCTCTAGATAGAAGACGAATGGTCCGATTTTGATGAATTTTGGTACAAAAATCTTTCGTCTAATTTGAAAGGTCAAGTTCGTTAACTAGCAGAATCCGCCCACTAGAACATGAACATCTAACCGTTTTCGAGAAAAGTGGCAAAATATTTGTTGAATAACGTTTTGGTTGGGTACTTAGAATCATGGGATTCAGTTAAAATATTTTCTGCATGTTCAAATTTCATTGAAACTATTTTTTTTGAAATTCAGGTTACGTTTGGAGTTAAGGAAGGGTTAGAATAAAATATGGTAATACTGAAGGAGAGTGTCCTCAGCACCGATTTTCTTCAAAATTTGCACTATAACGTATTTTGATGCACTAAACACGAATCCGTTGAAAAAAAAAAAGTTGCTCGCAACTAGGAAAGAAGTTATTAAGCACTAAAGTTCACTGTTATGGAGGTAATAATAGACGGGGTAAACAGCTTATATGTAAACACGCGCCTGCGCAATAGTCCTTAATGGCGAAGTGTAATTGAAATTTAGACTCACCTGTGGTAGCTGACTTGGTCGTAAACTGTCGCTTTTGGGCATACGTGCTATGCGTTTCCGCTCGCTCCGCTCGCTCAAGAAAACATCAAAACCCCTAGTCAATCCAACTCGCAGAAATGAAAAGAATTCTATGCCCAATAGTCCTCCAAGGCAGTCTTCCCTAACCTTCATAACAGTGAATTTTTTTTTTAAATAACTTCTTTCCTAGTTGCGAGCAACTTTTTTTTCAACGGATTCGTGTTTAGTGCATCAAAATATGTTATAGTGAAAACTTTGAAGAAAATCGGTGCTGAGGACACTCTCATTCAGTTTTACCTAAAATATTTTATTAAAAGACATGTAAAGTTTTGGGAACTTCGAATATTTTCCTTAATATCTCGAAAACGGTTCAGAATTTTGGTAAGCGGAAGGTTACCATTCGAAAGCTTACTAAATTCTCTACAAAAAAGGTTCTGAATTAATTAGGCATATTATTCTATATAGGCTTTATTAGGTAGGGTATTCTTCTAAATCTTGAGTACTTGTTCTTGATCCTTCTGTATCCACTAGATAGGCTTTATTAGGCATATTATTCTACATAGGCTTTATTAGGTAGGGTATTCCACTCAATCTTGAGTACTTGTTCTTGATCCTTCTGTATCCACAAGATAGGCTTTATTAGGCATATTCTTCTACATAGGCTTTATTATGTAGGGTATTCTACTTGATCTTCAGTACTTGTTCTTGATCCTTCTGTATCTACTAGATAGGCTTTATTAGGCATATTATTCTATATCGGCTTTATTAGGTAGGGTATTCCACTCAATCTTGAGTACTTGTTCTTGATCCTTCTTTATCCACTAGATAGGCTTTATTAGGCATATTACTCTATATAGGCTTTATTAGGTAGGGTTTTCTACTCAATCTTGAGTACTTGTTCTTGATCCTTCTGTATCTACTAGATAGGCTTTATTAGGCATATTATTCTATATAGGCTTTATTAGGTAGGGTATTGTACTCAATCTTGAGTACTTGCTCTTGATCCTTCTGTATCCACTACATAGGCTTTATTAGGCATATTATTCTACATAGGCTTTATTAGGTAGGGTATTCTATATAGGCTTTATTAGGTAGGGTATTCTACTCAATCTTGAGTACTTGTTCTTGATCCTTCTGTATCTACTAGATAGGCTTTATTAGGCATATTATTCTATATAGGCTTTATTAGGTAGAGTATTCTACTTGACCTTGAGTACTTGTTCTTGATCCTTCTGTATCTACTAGATAGGCTTTATTAGGCATATTATTCTATATAGGCTTTATTAGGTAGAGTATTCTACTCAATCTTGAGTACTTGTTCTTGATACTTCTGTATCTACTAGATAGGCTTTATTATGCATATTATTCTATATAGGCTTTATTAGGTAGGGTATTCTACTTGACCTTGAGTACTTGTTCTTGATCCTTCTGTATCTACTAGATAGGCTTTATTAGGCATATTATTCTATATAGGCTTTATTAGGTAGGGTATTCTACTTGATCTTGAGTACTTGTTCTTGATCCTTCTGTATCTACTAGATAGGCTTTATTAGGCATATTATTCTATATAGGCTTTATTAGGTAGGGTATTCTACTCAATCTTGAGTACTTGTTCTTGATCCTTCTGTATCTACTAGATAGGCTTTATTATGCATATTATTCTATATAGGCTTTATTAGGTAGGGTATTCTACTTGACCTTGAGTACTTGTTCTTGATCCTTCTGTATCTACTAGATAGGCTTTATTAGGCATATTATTCTATATAGGCTTTATTAGGTAGGGTATTCTACTTGATCTTGAGTACTTGTTCTTGATCCTTCTGTATCTACTAGATAGGCTTTATTAGGCATATTATTCTATATAGGCTTTATTAGGTAGGGTATTCTACTCAATCTTGAGTACTTGTTCTTGATCCTTCTGTATCTACTAGATAGGCTTTATTAGGCATATTATTCTATATAGGCTTTATTAGGTAGGGTATTCTACTCAATCTTGAGTACTTGCTCTTGATCCTTCTGTATCTACTAGATAGGCTTTATTATGCATATTATTCTATATAGGCTTAATTAGGTAGGGTATTCTACTCAATCTTGAGTACTTGTTCTTGATCCTTCTGTATCTACTAGATAGGCTTTATTAGGCATATTATTCTATATAGGCTTTATTAGGTAGAGTATTCCACTCAATCTTGAGTACTTGTTCTTGATCCTTCTGTATCTACTAGATAGGCTTTATTAGGCATATTATTCTATATAGGCTTTATTAGGTAGGGTATTCTACTGGACCTTGAGTACTTGTTCTTGATCCTTCTGTATCTACTAGATAGGCTTTATTAGGCATATTATTCTATATAGGCTTTATTAGGTAGGGTATTCCACTCAATCTTGAGTACTTGTTCTTGATCCTTCTGTATCTACTAGATAGGCTTTATTAGGCATATTATTCTATATAGGCTTTATTAGGTAGGGTATTCCACTCAATCTTGAGTACTTGTTCTTGATCCTTCTGTATCTACTAGATAGGCTTTATTAGGCATATTATTCTATATAGGCTTTATTAGGTAGGGTATTCTACTCAATCTTGAGTACTTGTTCTTGATCCTTCTGTATCTACTAGATAGGCTTTATTAGGCATATTATTCTACATATGCTTTATTAGGTAGAGTATTCTACTCAATCTTGAGTACTTGCTCTTGATCCTTCTGTATCTACTAGATAGGCTTAATTAGGCATATTATTCTATATAGGCTTTATTACGTAGGGTATTCCACTCAATCTTGAGTACTTGTTCTTGATCCTTCTGTATCTACTAGATAGGCTTTATTAGGCATATTATTCTATATAGGCTTTATTAGGTAGGGTATACTACTCAATCTTGAGTACTTGTTCTTGATCCTTCTGTATCTACTAGATAGGCTTAATTAGGCATATTATTCTATATAGGCTTTATTAGGTAGAGTATTCTACTCAATCTTGAGTACTTGTTCTTGATCCTTCTGTATCTACTAGATAGGCTTTATTATGCATATTATTCTATATAGGCTTTATTAGGTAGGGTATTCTACTTGACCTTGAGTACTTGTTCTTGATCCTTCTGTTCTACTAGATAGGCTTTATTAGGCATATTATTCTATATAGGCTTTATTAGGTAGGGTATACTACTCAATCTTGAGTACTTGTTCTTGATCCTTCTGTATCCACTAGATAGGCTTTATTATGCATATTATTCTATATAGGCTTTATTAGGTAGGGTATACTACTCAATCTTGAGTACTTGTTCTTGATCCTTCTGTATCTACTAGATAGGCTTTATTATGCATATTATTCTATATAGGCTTTATTAGGTAGGGTATACTACTCAATCTTGAGTACTTGTTCTTGATCCTTCTGTATCCACTAGATAGGCTTTATTAGGCATTTTATTCTCTATAGGCTTTATTAGGTAGGGTATTCTACTCAATCTTGAGTACTTGTTCTTGATCCTTCTGTATCTACTAGATAGGCTTTATTAGGCGTATTATTCTACATAGGCTTTATTAGGTAGGGTATTCTACTTGACCTTGAGTACTTGTTCTTGATCCTTCTGTATCCACTAGATAGGCTTTATTAGGCATATTATTCTATATAGGCTTTATTAGGTAGAGTATTCTACTTGACCTTGAGTACTTGTTCTTGATCCTTCTGTATCTACTAGATAGGCTTTATTAGGCATATTGTTCTATATAGGCTTTATTAGGTAGGGTATTCCACTCAATCTTGAGTACTTGTTCTTGATCCTTCTGTATCTACTAGATAGGCTTTATTAGGCATATTATTCTATATAGGCTTTATTACGTAGGGTATTCCACTCAATCTTGAGTACTTGTTCTTGATCCTTCTGTATCTACTAGATAGGCTTTATTAGGCATATTATTCTATATAGGCTTTATTAGGTAGGGTATTCTACTCGACCTTGAGTACTTGTTCTTGATCCTTCTGTATCTACTAGATAGGCTTAATTAGGCATATTATTCTATATAGGCTTTATTAGGTAGAGTATTCCACTCAATCTTGAGTACTTGTTCTTGATCCTTCTGTATCTACTAGATAGGCTTTATTAGGCATATTATTCTATATAGGCTTTATTAGGTAGGGTATTCTACTCAATCTTGAGTACTTGTTCTTGATCCTTCTGTATCTACTAGATAGGCTTAATTAGGCATATTATTCTATATAGGCTTTATTAGGTAGGGTATTCCACTCAATCTTGAGTACTTGTTCTTGATCCTTCTGTATCTACTAGATAGGCTTTATTAGGCATATTATTCTATATAGGCTTTATTAGGTAGGGTATTCCACTCAATCTTGAGTACTTGTTCTTGATCCTTCTGTATCTACTAGATAGGCTTTATTAGGCGTATTATTCTATATAGGCTTTATTAGGTAGGGTATTCTACTCAATCTTGAGTACTTGTTCTTGATCCTTCTGTATCTACTAGATAGGCTTTATTAGGCATATTATTTTACATAGGCTTTATTAGGTAGGGTATTCTACTTGACCTTGAGTACTTGTTCTTGATCCTTCTGTATCTACTAGATAGACTTTATTAGGCATATTATTCTATATAGGCTTTATTAGGTAGGGTATTCTACTCAATCTTGTGTACTTGTTCTTGATCCTTCTGTATCTACTAGATAGGCTTAATTAGGCATATTATTCTATATAGGCTTTATTAGGTAGGGTATTCCACTCAATCTTGAGTACTTGTTCTTGATCCTTCTGTATCTACTAGATAGGCTTTATTAGGCATATTATTCTACATAGGCTTTATTAGGTAGGGTATTCTACTTGACCTTGAGTACTTGTTCTTGATCCTTCTGTATCTACTAGATAGGCTTTATTAGGCATATTATTCTATATAGGCTTTATTAGGTAGGGTATTCTACTTGACCTTGAGTACTTGTTCTTGATCCTTCTGTATCTACTAGATAGGCTTTATTAGGCATATTATTCTATATAGGCTTTATTAGGTAGAGTATTCTACTTGACCTTAAGTACTTGTTCTTGATCCTTCTGTATCTACTAGATAGGCTTAATTAGGCATATTATTCTATATAGGCTTTATTAGGTAGGGTATTCCACTCAATCTTGAGTACTTGTTCTTGATCCTTCTGTATCCACTAGATAGGCTTTATTATGCATATTATTCTATATAGGCTTTATTAGGTAGGGTATACTACTCAATCTTGAGTACTTGTTCTTGATCCTTCTGTATCTACTAGATAGGCTTTATTATGCATATTATTCTATATAGGCTTTATTAGGTAGGGTATACTACTCAATCTTGAGTACTTGTTCTTGATCCTTCTGTATCCACTAGATAGGCTTTATTAGGCATTTTATTCTATATAGGCTTTATTAGGTAGGGTATTCTACTCAATCTTGAGTACTTGTTCTTGATCCTTCTGTATCTACTAGATAGGCTTTATTAGGCATATTATTCTACATAGGCTTTATTAGGTAGGGTATTCTACTGGACCTTGAGTACTTGTTCTTGATCCTTCTGTATCCACTAGATAGGCTTTATTAGGCATATTATTCTATATAGGCTTTATTAGGTAGAGTATTCTACTTGACCTTGAGTACTTGTTCTTGATCCTTCTGTATCTACTAGATAGGCTTAATTAGGCATATTGTTCTATATAGGATTTATTAGGTAGGGTATTCCACTCAATCTTGAGTACTTGTTCTTGATCCTTCTGTATCTACTAGATAGGCTTTATTAGGCATATTATTCTATATAGGCTTTATTACGTAGGGTATTCCACTCAATCTTGAGTACTTGTTCTTGATCCTTCTGTATCTACTAGATAGGCTTTATTAGGCATATTATTCTATATAGGCTTTATTAGGTAGGGTATTCCACTCAATCTTGAGTACTTGTTCTTGATCCTTCTGTATCTACTAGATAGGCTTTATTAGGCATATTATTCTATATAGGCTTTATTAGGTAGGGTATTCCACTCAATCTTGAGTACTTGTTCTTGATCCTTCTGTATCTACTAGATAGGCTTTATTAGGCATATTATTCTATATAGGCTTTATTAGGTAGGGTATTCCACTCAATCTTGAGTACTTGTTCTTGATCCTTCTGTATCTACTAGATAGGCTTTATTAGGCATATTATTCTATATAGGCTTTATTAGGTAGGGTATACTACTTAATCTTGAGTACTTGTTCTTGATCCTTCTGTATCTACTAGATAGGCTTTATTAGGCATATTATTCTATATAGGCTTTATTAGGTAGGGTATACTACTCAATCTTGAGTACTTGTTCTTGATCCTTCTGTATCCACTAGATAGGCTTTATTAGGCATATTATTCTATATAGGCTTTATTAGGTAGGGTATTCTACTCAATCTTGAGTACTTGTTCTTGATCCTTCTGTATCTACTAGATAGGCTTTATTAGGCATATTATTCTACATAGGCTTTATTAGGTAGGGTATTCTACTCAATCTTGAGTACTTGTTCTTGATCCTTCTGTATCTACTAGATAGGCTTAATTAGGCATATTATTCTATATAGGCTTTATTAGGTAGAGTATTCTACTCAATCTTGAGTACTTGTTCTTGATCCTTCTGTATCTACTAGATAGGCTTTATTATGCATATTATTCTATATAGGCTTTATTAGGTAGGGTATTCTACTTGACCTTGAGTACTTGTTCTTGATCCTTCTGTTCTACTAGATAGGCTTTATTAGGCATATTATTCTATATAGGCTTTATTAGGTAGGGTATACTACTCAATCTTGAGTACTTGTTCTTGATCCTTCTGTATCCACTAGATAGGCTTTATTATGCATATTATTCTATATAGGCTTTATTAGGTAGGGTATACTACTCAATCTTGAGTACTTGTTCTTGATCCTTCTGTATCTACTAGATAGGCTTTATTATGCATATTATTCTATATAGGCTTTATTAGGTAGGGTATACTACTCAATCTTGAGTACTTGTTCTTGATCCTTCTGTATCCACTAGATAGGCTTTATTAGGCATTTTATTCTCTATAGGCTTTATTAGGTAGGGTATTCTACTCAATCTTGAGTACTTGTTCTTGATCCTTCTGTATCTACTAGATAGGCTTTATTAGGCATATTATTCTACATAGGCTTTATTAGGTAGGGTATTCTACTTGACCTTGAGTACTTGTTCTTGATCCTTCTGTATCCACTAGATAGGCTTTATTAGGCATATTATTCTATATAGGCTTTATTAGGTAGAGTATTCTACTTGACCTTGAGTACTTGTTCTTGATCCTTCTGTATCTACTAGATAGGCTTTATTAGGCATATTGTTCTATATAGGCTTTATTAGGTAGGGTATTCCACTCAATCTTGAGTACTTGTTCTTGATCCTTCTGTATCTACTAGATAGGCTTTATTAGGCATATTATTCTATATAGGCTTTATTACGTAGGGTATTCCACTCAATCTTGAGTACTTGTTCTTGATCCTTCTGTATCTACTAGATAGGCTTTATTAGGCATATTATTCTATATAGGCTTTATTAGGTAGGGTATTCCACTCAATCTTGAGTACTTGTTCTTGATCCTTCTGTATCTACTAGATAGGCTTTATTAGGCATATTATTCTATATAGGCTTTATTAGGTAGGGTATTCCACTCAATCTTGAGTACTTGTTCTTGATCCTTCTGTATCTACTAGATAGGCTTTATTAGGCATATTATTCTATATAGGCTTTATTAGGTAGGGTATTCCACTCAATCTTGAGTACTTGTTCTTGATCCTTCTGTATCTACTAGATAGGCTTTATTAGGCATATTATTCTATATAGGCTTTATTAGGTAGGGTATTCCACTCAATCTTGAGTACTTGTTCTTGATCCTTCTGTATCTACTAGATAGGCTTTATTAGGCATATTATTCTATATAGGCTTTATTAGGTAGGGTATTCTACTCAATCTTGAGTACTTGTTCTTGATCCTTCTGTATCTACTAGATAGGCTTTATTAGGCATATTATTCTACATATGCTTTATTAGGTAGAGTATTCTACTCAATCTTGAGTACTTGCTCTTGATCCTTCTGTATCTACTAGATAGGCTTTATTAGGCATATTATTCTATATAGGCTTTATTAGGTAGGGTATTCTACTCAATCTTGAGTACTTGTTCTTGATCCTTCTGTATCTACTAGATAGGCTTAATTAGGCATATTATTCTATATAGGCTTTATTACGTAGGGTATTCCACTCAATCTTGAGTACTTGTTCTTGATCCTTCTGTATCTACTAGATAGGCTTTATTAGGCATATTATTCTATATAGGCTTTATTAGGTAGGGTATACTACTCAATCTTGAGTACTTGTTCTTGATCCTTCTGTATCCACTAGATAGGCTTTATTAGGCATATTATTCTATATAGGCTTTATTAGGTAGGGTATTCTACTCAATCTTGAGTACTTGTTCTTGATCCTTCTGTATCTACTAGATAGGCTTTATTAGGCATATTATTCTACATAGGCTTTATTAGGTAGGGTATTCTACTTGACCTTGAGTACTTGTTCTTGATCCTTCTGTATCTACTAGATAGGCTTAATTAGGCATATTATTCTATATAGGCTTTATTAGGTAGAGTATTCCACTCAATCTTGAGTACTTGTTCTTGATCCTTCTGTATCTACTAGATAGGCTTTTTTAGGCATATTATTCTATATAGGCTTTATTAGGTAGGGTATTCTACTCAATCTTGAGTACTTGTTCTTGATCCTTCTGTATCTACTAGATAGGCTTAATTAGGTATATTATTCTATATAGGCTTTTTTAGGTAGGGTATTCCACTCAATCTTGAGTACTTGTTCTTGATCCTTCTGTATCTACTAGATAGGCTTTATTAGGCATATTATTCTATATAGGCTTTATTAGGTAGGGTATTCCACTCAATCTTGAGTACTTGTTCTTGATCCTTCTGTATCTACTAGATAGGCATTATTAGGCATATTATTCTATATAGGCTTTATTAGGTAGGGTATTCTACTCAATCTTGAGTACTTGTTCTTGATCCTTCTGTATCTACTAGATAGGCTTTATTAGGCATATTATTTTACATAGGCTTTATTAGGTAGGGTATTCTACTTGACCTGGAGTACTTGTTCTTGATCCTTCTGTATCTACTAGATAGACTTTATTAGGCATATTATTCTATATAGGCTTTATTAGGTAGGGTATTCTACTCAATCTTGTGTACTTGTTCTTGATCCTTCTGTATCTACTAGATAGGCTTAATTAGGCATATTATTCTATATAGGCTTTATTAGGTAGGGTATTCCACTCAATCTTGAGTACTTGTTCTTGATCCTTCTGTATCTACTAGATAGGCTTTATTAGGCATATTATTCTATATAGGCTTTATTAGGTACAGTATTCTACTTGACCTTGAGTACTTGTTCTTGATCCTTCTGTATCTACTAGATAGGCTTTATTAGGCATATTATTCTATATAGGCTTTATTAGGTAGAGTATTCTACTCAATCTTGAGTACTTGTTCTTGATCCTTCTGTATCTACTAGATAGGCTTTATTATGCATATTATTCTATATAGGCTTTATTAGGTAGGGTATTCTACTTGACCTTGAGTACTTGTTCTTGATCCTTCTGTATCTACTAGATAGGCTTTATTAGGCATATTATTCTATATAGGCTTTATTAGGTAGGGTATTCCACTCAATCTTGAGTACTTGTTCTTGATCCTTCTGTATCTACTAGATAGGCTTTATTAGGCATATTATTCTATATAGGCTTTATTAGGTAGGGTATTCCACTCAATCTTGAGTACTTGTTCTTGATCCTTCTGTATCTACTAGATAGGCTTTATTAGGCATATTATTCTATATAGGCTTTATTAGGTAGGGTATTCCACTCAATCTTGAGTACTTGTTCTTGATCCTTCTGTATCTACTAGATAGGCTTTATTAGGCATATTATTCTATATAGGCTTTATTAGGTAGGGTATTCTACTCAATCTTGAGTACTTGTTCTTGATCCTTCTGTATCTACTAGATAGGCTTTATTAGGCATATTATTCTACATATGCTTTATTAGGTAGAGTATTCTACTCAATCTTGAGTACTTGCTCTTGATCCTTCTGTATCTACTAGATAGGCTTTATTAGGCATATTATTCTGTATAGGCTTTATTAGGTAGGGTATTCTACTCAATCTTGAGTACTTGTTCTTGATCCTTCTGTATCTACTAGATAGGCTTAATTAGGCATATTATTCTATATAGGCTTTATTAGGTAGGGTATTCCACTCAATCTTGAGTACTTGTACTTGATCCTTCTGTATCTACTAGATAGGCTTTATTAGGCATATTATTCTATATAGGCTTTATTAGGTAGGGTATACTACTCAATCTTGAGTACTTGTTCTTGATCCTTCTGTATCCACTAGATAGGCTTTATTAGGCATATTATTCTATATAGGCTTTATTAGGTAGGGTATTCCACTCAATCTTGAGTACTTGTTCTTGATCCTTCTGTATCTACTAGATAGGCTTTATTAGGCATATTATTCTACATAGGCTTTATTAGGTAGGGTATTCTACTTGACCTTGAGTACTTGTTCTTGATCCTTCTGTATCTACTAGATAGGCTTAATTAGGCATATTATTCTATATAGGCTTTATTAGGTAGAGTATTCCACTCAATCTTGAGTACTTGTTCTTGATCCTTCTGTATCTACTAGATAGGCTTTATTAGGCATATTATTCTATATAGGCTTTATTAGGTAGGGTATTCTACTCAATCTTGAGTACTTGTTCTCGATCCTTCTGTATCTACTAGATAGGCTTAATTAGGCATATTATTCAATATAGGCTTTATTAGGTAGGGTATTCCACTCAATCTTGAGTACTTGTTCTTGATCCTTCTGTATCTACTAGATAGGCTTTATTAGGCATATTATTCTATATAGGCTTTATTAGGTAGGGTATTCCACTCAATCTTGAGTACTTGTTCTTGATCCTTCTGTATCTACTAGATAGGCTTTATTAGGCATATTATTCTATATAGGCTTTATTAGGTAGGGTATTCTACTCAATCTTGAGTACTTGTTCTTGATCCTTCTGTATCTACTAGATAGGCTTTATTAGGCATATTATTTTACATAGGCTTTATTAGGTAGAATATTCTACTTGACCTTGAGTACTTGTTCTTGATCCTTCTGTATCTACTAGATAGACTTTATTAGGCATATTATTCTATATAGGCTTTATTAGGTAGGGTATTCTACTCAATCTTGTGTACTTGTTCTTGATCCTTCTGTATCTACTAGATAGGCTTAATTAGGCATATTATTCTATATAGGCTTTATTAGGTAGGGTATTCCACTCAATCTTGAGTACTTGTTCTTGATCCTTCTGTATCTACTAGATAGGCTTTATTAGGCATATTATTCTATATAGGCTTTATTAGGTACAGTATTCTACTTGACCTTGAGTACTTGTTCTTGATCCTTCTGTATCTACTAGATAGGCTTTATTAGGCATATTATTCTATATAGGCTTTATTAGGTAGAGTATTCTACTCAATCTTGAGTACTTGTTCTTGATCCTTCTGTATCTACTAGATAGGCTTTATTATGCATATTATTCTATATAGGCTTTATTAGGTAGGGTATTCTACTTGACCTTGAGTACTTGTTCTTGATCCTTCTGTATCTACTAGATAGGCTTTATTAGGCATATTATTCTATATAGGCTTTATTAGGTAGGGTATTCTACTCAATCTTGAGTACTTGCTTTTGATCCTTCTGTATCTACTAGATAGGCTTTATTAGGCATATTATTCTATATAGGCTTTATTAGGTAGGGTATTCTACTCAATCTTGAGTACTTGTTCTTGATCCTTCTGTATCTACTAGATAGGCTTAATTAGGCATATTATTCTATATACGCTTTATTAGGTAGGGTATTCCACTCAATCTTGAGTACTTGTTCTTGATACTTCTGTATCTACTAGATAGGCTTTATTAGGCATATTATTCTATATAGGCTTTATTAGGTAGGGTATACTACTCAATCTTGAGTACTTGTTCTTGATCCTTCTGTATCCACTAGATAGGCTTTATTAGGCATATTATTCTATATAGGCTTTATTAGGTAGGGTATTCTACTCAATCTTGAGTACTTGTTCTTGATCCTTCTGTATCTACTAGATAGGCTTTATTAGGCATATTATTCTATATAGGCTTTATTAGGTAGGGTATTCTACTCAATCTTGAGTACTTGTTCTTGATCCTTCTGTATCTACTAGATAGGCTTAATTAGGCATATTATTCTATATAGGCTTTATTAGGTAGGGTATTCCACTCAATCTTGAGTACTTGTTCTTGATCCTTCTGTATCTACTAGATAGGCTTTATTAGGCATATTATTCTATATAGGCTTTATTAGGTAGGATATTCCAGTCAATCTTGAGTACTTGTTCTTGATCCTTCTGTATCTACTAGATAGGCTTTATTAGGCATATTATTCTATATAGGCTTTATTAGGTAGGGTATTCTACTCAATCTTGAGTACTTGTTCTTGATCCTTCTGTATCTACTAGATAGGCTTTATTAGGCATATTATTTTACATAGGCTTTATTAGGTAAGGTATTCTACTTGACCTTGAGTACTTGTTCTTGATCCTTCTGTATCTACTAGATAGACTTTATTAGGCATATTATTCTATATAGGCTTTATTAGCTAGGGTATTCTACTTGACCTTGAGTACTTGTTCTTGATCCTTCTGTATCTACTAGATAGGCTTTATTAGGCATATTATTCTATATAGGCTTTATTAGGTAGGGTATTCCACTCAATCTTGAGTACTTGTTCTTGATCCTTCTGTATCTACTAGATAGGCTTTATTAGGCATATTATTCTATATAGGCTTTATTAGGTAGGGTATTCTACTCAATCTTGAGTACTTGTTCTTGATCCTTCTGTATCTACTAGATAGGCTTTATTAGGCATATTATTCTACATAGGCTTTATTAGGTAGGGTATTCTACTGGACCTTGAGTACTTGTTCTTGATCCTTCTGTATCTACTAGATAGGCTTTATTAGGCATATTATTCTATATAGGCTTTATTAGGTAGGGTATTCTACTTGACCTTGAGTACTTGTTCTTGATCCTTCTGTATCTACTAGATAGGCTTTATTAGGCATATTATTCTATATAGGCCTTATTAGGTAGAGTATTCTACTTGACCTTGAGTACTTGTTCTTGATCCTTCTGTATCTACTAGATAGGCTTAATTAGGCATATTATTCTATATAGGCTTTATTAGGTAGGGTATTCTACTCAATCTTGAGTACTTGTTCTTGATCCTTCTGTATCTACTAGATAGGCTTTATTAGGCATATTATTCTATATAGGCTTTATTAGGTAGGGTATACTACTCAATCTTGAGTACTTGTTCTTGATCCTTCTGTATCCACTAGATAGGCTTTATTAGGCATATTATTCTATATAGGCTTTATTAGGTAGGGTATTCTACTCAATCTTGAGTACTTGTTCTTGATCCTTCTGTATCTACTAGATAGGCTTTATTAGGCATATTATTCTACATAGGCTTTATTAGGTAGGGTATTCTACTTGACCTTGAGTACTTGTTCTTGATCCTTCTGTATCTACTAGATAGGCTTAATTAGGCATATTATTCTATATAGGCTTTATTAGGTATAGTATTCCACTCAATCTTGAGTACTTGTTCTTGATCCTTCTGTATCTACTAGATAGGCTTAATTAGGCATATTATTCTATATAGGCTTTATTAGGTAGGGTATTCTACTCAATCTTGAGTACTTGTTCTTGATCCTTCTGTATCTACTAGATAGGCTTAATTAGGCATATTATTCTATATAGGCTTTATTAGGTAGGGTATTCCACTCAATCTTGAGTACTTGTTCTTGATCCTTCTGTATCTACTAGATAGGCTTTATTAGGCATATTATTCTATATAGGCTTTATTAGGTAGGGTATTCCACTCAATCTTGAGTACTTGTTCTTGATCCTTCTGTATCTACTAGATAGGCTTTATTAGGCATATTATTCTATATAGGCTTTATTAGGTAGGGTATTCTACTCAATCTTGAGTACTTGTTCTTGATCCTTCTGTATCTACTAGATAGGCTTTATTAGGCATATTATTCTATATAGGCTTTATTAGGTAGGGTATTCCACTCAATCTTGAGTACTTGTTCTTGATCCTTCTGTATCTACTAGATAGGCTTTATTAGGCATATTATTCTATATAGGCTTTATTAGGTAGGGTATTCTACTCAATCTTGTGTACTTGTTCTTGATCCTTCTGTATCTACTAGATAGGCTTAATTAGGCATATTATTCTATATAGGCTTTATTAGGTAGGGTATTCCACTCAATCTTGAGTACTTGTTCTTGATCCTTCTGTATCTACTAGATAGGCTTTATTAGGCATATTATTCTATATAGGCTTTATTAGGTACAGTATTCTACTTGACCTTGAGTACTTGTTCTTGATCCTTCTGTATCTACTAGATAGGCTTTATTAGGCATATTATTCTATATAGGCTTTATTAGGTAGAGTATTCTACTCAATCTTGAGTACTTGTTCTTGATCCTTCTGTATCTACTAGATAGGCTTTATTATGCATATTATTCTATATAGGCTTTATTAGCTAGGGTATTCTACTTGACCTTGAGTACTTGTTCTTGATCCTTCTGTATCTACTAGATAGGCTTTATTAGGCATATTATTCTATATAGGCTTTATTAGGTAGGGTATTCCACTCAATCTTGAGTACTTGTTCTTGATCCTTCTGTATCTACTAGATAGGCTTTATTAGGCATATTGTTCTATATAGGCTTTATTAGGTAGGGTATTCCACTCAATCTTGAGTACTTGTTCTTGATCCTTCTGTATCTACTAGATAGGCTTTATTAGGCATATTATTCTATATAGGCTTTATTAGGTAGGGTATTCCACTCAATCTTGAGTACTTGTTCTTGATCCTTCTGTATCTACTAGATAGGCTTTATTAGGCATATTATTCTATATAGGCTTTATTAGGTAGGGTATTCTACTCGACCTTGAGTACTTGTTCTTGATCCTTCTGTATCTACTAGATAGGCTTTATTAGGCATATTATTCTATATAGGCTTTATTAGGTAGGGTATTCTACTCAATCTTGAGTACTTGCTCTTGATCCTTCTGTATCTACTAGATAGGCTTAATTAGGCATATTATTCTATATAGGCTTTATTAGGTAGAGTATTCCACTCAATCTTGAGTACTTGTTCTTGATCCTTCTGTATCTACTAGATAGGCTTTATTAGGCATATTATTCTATATAGGCTTTATTAGGTAGGGTATTCTACTCAATCTTGAGTACTTGTTCTTGATCCTTCTGTATCTACTAGATAGGCTTAATTAGGCATATTATTCTATATAGGCTTTATTAGGTAGGGTATTCCACTCAATCTTGAGTACTTGTTCTTGATCCTTCTGTATCTACTAGATAGGCTTTATTAGGCATATTATTCTATATAGGCTTTATTAGGTAGGGTATTCCACTCAATCTTGAGTACTTGTTCTTGATCCTTCTGTATCTACTAGATAGGCTTTATTAGGCATATTATTCTATATAGGCTTTATTAGGTAGGGTATTCTACTCAATCTTGAGTACTTGTTCTTGATCCTTCTGTATCTACTAGATAGGCTTAATTAGGCATATTATTCTATATAGGCTTTATTAGGTAGGGTATTCTACTCAATCTTGAGTACTTGTTCTTGATCCTTCTGTATCTACTAGATAGGCTTAATTAGGCATATTATTCTATATAGGCTTTATTAGGTAGGGTATTCCACTCAATCTTGAGTACTTGTTCTTGATCCTTCTGTATCTACTAGATAGGCTTTATTAGGCATATTATTCTATATAGGCTTTATTAGGTAGGGTATTCCACTCAATCTTGAGTACTTGTTCTTGATCCTTCTGTATCTACTAGATAGGCTTTATTAGGCATATTATTCTATATAGGCTTTATTAGGTAGGGTATTCTACTCAATCTTGAGTACTTGTTCTTGATCCTTCTGTATCTACTAGATAGGCTTTATTAGGCATATTATTTTACATAGGCTTTATTAGGTAGGGTATTCTACTTGACCTGGAGTACTTGTTCTTGATCCTTCTGTATCTACTAGATAGACTTTATTAGGCATATTATTCTATATAGGCTTTATTAGGTAGGGTATTCTACTCAATCTTGTGTACTTGTTCTTGATCCTTCTGTATCTACTAGATAGGCTTAATTAGGCATATTATTCTATATAGGCTTTATTAGGTAGGGTATTCCACTCAATCTTGAGTACTTGTTCTTGATCCTTCTGTATCTACTAGATAGGCTTTATTAGGCATATTATTCTATATAGGCTTTATTAGGTACAGTATTCTACTTGACCTTGAGTACTTGTTCTTGATCCTTCTGTATCTACTAGATAGGCTTTATTAGGCATATTATTCTATATAGGCTTTATTAGGTAGACTATTCTACTCAATCTTGAGTACTTGTTCTTGATCCTTCTGTATCTACTAGATAGGCTTTATTATGCATATTATTCTATATAGGCTTTATTAGGTAGGGTATTCTACTTGACCTTGAGTACTTGTTCTTGATCCTTCTGTATCTACTAGATAGGCTTTATTAGGCATATTATTCTATATAGGCTTTATTAGGTAGGGTATTCCACTCAATCTTGAGTACTTGTTCTTGATCCTTCTGTATCTACTAGATAGGCTTTATTAGGCATATTGTTCTATATAGGCTTTATTAGGTAGGGTATTCCACTCAATCTTGAGTACTTGTTCTTGATCCTTCTGTATCTACTAGATAGGCTTTATTAGACATATTATTCTATATAGGCTTTATTAGGTAGGGTATTCCACTCAATCTTGAGTACTTGTTCTTGATCCTTCTGTATCTACTAGATAGGCTTTATTAGGCATATTATTCTATATAGGCTTTATTAGGTAGGGTATTCTACTCGACCTTGAGTACTTGTTCTTGATCCTTCTGTATCTACTAGATAGGCTTTATTAGGCATATTATTCTATATAGGCTTTATTAGGTAGGGTATTCTACTCAATCTTGAGTACTTGCTCTTGATCCTTCTGTATCTACTAGATAGGCTTTATTAGGCATATTATTCTATATAGGCTTTATTAGGTAGGGTATTCTACTCAATCTTGAGTACTTGTTCTTGATCCTTCTGTATCTACTAGATAGGCTTAATTAGGCATATTATTCTATATAGGCTTTATTAGGTAGGGTATTCCACTCAATCTTGAGTACTTGTTCTTGATACTTCTGTATCTACTAGATAGGCTTTATTAGGCATATTATTCTATATAGGCTTTATTAGGTAGGGTATACTACTCAATCTTGAGTACTTGTTCTTGATCCTTCTGTATCCACTAGATAGGCTTTATTAGGCATATTGTTCTATATAGGCTTTATTAGGTAGGGTATTCTACTCAATCTTGAGTACTTGTTCTTGATCCTTCTGTATCAACTAGATAGGCTTTATTAGGCATATTATTCTACATAGGCTTTATTAGGTAGGGTATTCTACTTGACCTTGAGTACTTGTTCTTGATCCTTCTGTATCTACTAGATAGGCTTAATTAGGCATATTATTCTATATAGGCTTTATTAGGTAGAGTATTCCACTCAATCTTGAGTACTTGTTCTTGATCCTTCTGTATCTACTAGATAGGCTTTATTAGGCATATTATTCTATATAGGCTTTATTAGGTAGGGTATTCTACTCAATCTTGAGTACTTGTTCTTGATCCTTCTGTATCTACTAGATAGGCTTAATTAGGCATATTATTCTTTATAGGCTTTATTAGGTAGGGTATTCCACTCAATCTTGAGTACTTGTTCTTGATCCTTCTGTATCTACTAGATAGGCTTTATTAGGCATATTATTCTATATAGGCTTTATTAGGCATATTATTCTATATAGGCTTTATTAGGTAGGGTTTTCTACTCAATCCTGTGTACTTGTTCTTGATCCTTCTGTATCCACTAGATAGGCTTTATTAGGCATATTATTCTATATAGGCTTTATTAGGTAGGGTATTCTACGTGCCGACTAGAAACTTTCTCCTTTCAGACCCCATAGATCATGAAAATATAGGTGGTTCAAAGTAGTATATATATATATATGTATATATATTTATATTATATATATTTATATATATGCTTGTCTGTTCGCGCTCCTCAAAAATGGTCCGATTTGAATGAAATTTGGTACAAAAATCTGTCTTCTAATTTGAAAGGTCAATTTCGTTAACCAGCAGTATCCGCCCAATGGAAGATGGCGTTTGGGGCGAAATTCGCGCGCAAAAAAAATCGTAACTCTTACGTTTTTGAGTACATATGCTTGCAGGTACTTCTTTTATAGGTTTCTTAACATAGGAAAACGAATGAAACCATTTTTAAGTCGATATCTTTAACCGTTTTCGAGAAAATTGTAATCAATGTTTTCTCATGTCATTATTTTTGTGAGTACTTAGAATCGCGGGATTCAATTGAAATATTCTCTACATCTTGGAAATTAGTCCCAACTAAGATGTTTAACTTTTGGTTATATTTGGAGTTAAGGAAGTATGCGAAAAAAAAGATTTTTTTAATTGACATGAAAAGTTTTCGGATCTTGATACATTTTTCGTAAATACCTCGATAACGGCTGGGAAATCGTTGCAAGTGGAAGGTAGCAATTCGAATGCTTACTAAATTCTCTACAAAAAAGGTTCTGAAGCAATATTCGATGGAGCAATGTCAATCACAGGGTACTTAGAATCTTGGGATTCAGTTGAAACATTTTCTGCATGTTCGAATTTCATCAAAACTAACATGTTGAAATTTTTGTTTCGTTTGGAGTTAAGGAAGGGTTAGAATAAAATATGTTAAAAGTTATGTTACGTTTAGAGTTAAGGAAGGGTTAGAATAAAATATTTTATTAACAGACATGAAAAGTTTTGGGAACTTCGTTTACTTTCATTAATATCTCGAACACGGTTAGGAAATCGTGGAAAGTGAAATGTAACAGTTCGAAAGCTTACTAAATTCTTTACAAAAAATATTTTGAAGAAATGTTTGATGGGATGGTCATATTAGGAGAAATAAGTGCTTAAAACTTTGTTAGTTAGTTTCGTTTTTTTTAAACGGATCTAATTGTGTGTTTCCCGCAGTTTTTTTTTCGCTGCGGGTTATTTTTGTAATTGCTTGTAGTAGTCAAATGTATTTGACAGTAAACAGGATACGTATAATTAGAAGCAATATTTTGTTTGATCAAAACAAACTAATAATTGTATCTACTGCTCTTTTTTTTGTCTCTGTTTACCTTAGCTTTTATTGTTTTTTTTTTCTCGGTTTGCCTTAGTTTTTAATCGCTTGCTGTTATTTTGATTGCATTTTTTTTCAATAAAACATGACAAGTAATTGAGAAGCGTGTTTGTATTTTGAATTAACTTTGAGAGTCTTGCTTTAGATTGGGGAATTTCCGCTTCTTACATGTGGGTGTTAACAATTTTCATAAAATTAAAAAAAAAAAAAAGTTTAGTTCTATTTTAAGCTATCCATGGATGAGAACGGAGACGTGTTAAGATGACGCAGTTCCTGCTGAAAGAGAATGTATACATTCTGTGTAGAGTCAGACACCTGTCCGAGTTGAGGTACTAGGCAGGCTTCAGGTAGGCTTTTATTGCACTTCATAATTTAAGATGCATCCTAGGAGAGCTGACAGTTACCTTTACCTGTAGGAAGTCATAAAGCCAAATGCTATACTAGAAATATAATTATATTTTGTGGTTGTATGTGGCGTAATACATTAAAATATAACACTACTTTCTCATTTTCTTGTTGTACTTTGTTTAATTGCATTTAACAGTAAAATGAGTAGTTTAGTGTTTTTAATTGCATTTAACACTAAAATGGATATGTTAGTAAAGCAAGTTAAGTCAATTAGAAACAAATTCGTAGTAGAGTCTTCGAAGAGAGAAACTTGGGACGGCGGAAAGAGTAATTTCTGCATAGAATAGTTTCTTGTGCCTTGCCGACAATCTTGCTTTTCTTTGGAATATGTGTTTACATTAAGAATGATCTAAACAAAGTAATAACTGTTTCTACTCTAAGTATACAAAATGACACGAGGGATATGAATGGAACCGCGCAAAGATGATGCAGTTCCTGCGAGTCGGACTTTTTTGTTTTAGGACAAAGTTACACCCTAGGGCCAAAGTAAACCACTTTTACGGTAAATCTGATTTTCAGAGTAGTAAGCTGTTTGAGACGCTGTACAGTACTCCTTGGTACAACTACAACGGCGAGTTCAAGCAAGCCCTTCACATCATGATGTCTGGAACAAGAAAACCGATAAAACTCAGAGCACAGTTTCTCGACGCTGCTGCATCCAAGCAGTCTTTCGGTGAAGTAAGTACCAATAATAGGAATTATATATTTTATGGAAATAATTATTAAATGATTGAGAGGAAATGGTTGAGAAATGATCCCGCATCTGTGAGGTATAGTTCTCAATCTTTTCATGGCGCTGTTAAAGGCTTGAATTTCAAGGCGAAACGTTGGACACAATAAAACCATTTTCACTTGTAAAATGTAGTTTCATTAATAAGCAATGACCGAACCCCGACAACTTGATATCGTAGATACAAATGCAAACTAACGAATATGAAAATCACCACTTTCAAGAGTGAAAATACTTTTATTCATTACTTTGCTTTTGGACAGTCAAATAGTCGGCAGATTCGACCTTTTGACAGTGGTTACATCCTCCTTTCACTTGTAAAATGTAGTTTCATTAATAAGCAATGACCGAACCCCGACAACTTGATATCGTAGATACAAATGCAAACTAACGAATATGAAAATCACCACTTTCAAGAGTGAAAATACTTTTATTCATTACTTTGCTTTTGGACAGTCAAATAGTCGGCAGATTCTACCTTTTGACAGTGGTTACATCCTCCTTTCACTGTGTGGACTTAGATTCGAGAGTTTACCATCCATCAGTCCAGCAGCAATCAGTAAAGATTTAAAATGAAAAATACGTTTTAGCGCGGTTACTCCCTATCTCCGTTTTTTCATATTCGACACTTTGCATTTGTATCGAGGATATAAAGCCTCCGTATAAACCATTTTAACTATTTATATTAAATGACTCAGTAAATTATAAACCAATGTCATAATAATTTAGTTAATCCGAGGATTTGTTTTCAGCTGACCAAGGCTTCCTACACTCTCATGAACCTTTTGGCGCCATCAAGAGGGATTTAAAGGAACTCGATTCATTTCAGCTTAAACATATGAGAATAAAAGAAATTATTGTATCAAAATACGTACAGATAAACTGACAAATAAAGATAGATTATTTTCAACCACAAGTTGTTATTTTGTTGATTCTGCACCCGCTCATGTGCTCATACTTGATTCTGCACCCGCTCATGTGCTCATACTTGATTCTGCACCCGCTGATGTGCTCATACTTGATTCTGCACCCGCTGATGTGCTCATACTTGATTCTGCACCCGCTGATGTGCTCATACTTGATGTGTTCATGTGCTCATACTTGAAGTGTTCACAAATATATATATCAAAATCATTTTCTTCCGTAACTATACACAGAATAATTGTAGAAACTTGAAAACAAGATAGTTTTCGAGTGTTTTAAATATTTAACATGTATTATAGCTTATTCATGTGCCCATAGCTACATTCATGTGCTCATAGCTACATTCATGTGCTCATAGCTACATTCGTGTGCTCATAACTGCATTCATGTGCTCATAGCTACATTCATGTGATCATACCTACATTCATGTGATCATAGCTACATTCATGTGCTCATAGCTACATTCATGTGCTCATAGCTACATTCATGTGATCATTGCTAAATTCATGTACTCATAGCTACATTCATGTGCTCATACCTACATTCATGTGCTCATAGCTACATTCATGTGCTCATAGCTACATTCATGTGCTCATAGCTACATTCGTGTGCTCATACCTACATTCATGTGCTCATAGCTACATTCATGTGCTCATAGCTACATTCATGTGCTCATAGCTACATTCATGTGCTCATACCTACATTCATGTGCTCATAGCTACATTCATGTACTCATAACTGCATTCATGTGCTCATAGCTACATTCATGTGATCATAGCAACATTCACATGATCATAGCTGCATAGACGTGATCACAGCTACATTCATGTGATCATAGCTACATTCACGTGCTCATGCGCAAATGTACTTACTCAATTGTTTATAATACTTGTTAAGTATTCGTATCTAATTTTATCAAAATCAATCTAAGAGGGTTAGGAGAATAGTGGATTAATTTGGTCTGATGACGGATACCGAGCTATAGATAGATTCATGTATCATCGAAAGGAGAGGGTTAGGAGAATAGTGGAGTAGTTTGGTCTGATGACGGATATAGAGCTATAGATAGATTCATGTATCATCGAAAGGAGAGGGTTAGGAGAATAGTGGAGTAGTTTGGTCTGATGACAGATACAGAGCTATACATAGATTCATGTATCATCGAAAGGAGAGGGTTAGGAGAATAGTGAAGTAGTTTGGTCTGATGACAGATAAAGAGCTATAGATAGATTCATGTATCATCGAAGGGAGAGGGCTAGGAGAATAGTGGTGTAGTTTGGTCTGATGACAGATACAAAGCTATAGATAGATTCATGTATCATCGAAAGGAGAGGGTTAGGAGAATAGTGGAGTAGTTTGGTCTGATGACAGATACAGAGCTATAGATAGATTCATGTATCATCGAAAGGAGAGGGCTAGGAGAATAGTGGAGTAGTTTGGTCTGATGACAGATACAGAGCTATAGATAGATTCATGTATCATCGAAGGGAGAGGGCTAGGAGAATAGTGGAGTAGTTTGGTCTGATGACAGATACAGAGCTATAGATAGATTCATGTATCATCAAAAGGAGAGGGCTAGGAGAATAGTGGAGTAGTTTGGTCTGATGACGGATATAGAGCTATAGATAGATTCATGTATCATCGAAGGGAGAGGGTTAAGAGAATAGTGGAGTAGTTTGGTCTGATGACGGATACGGAGCTATAGATAGATTCATGTATCATCGAAGGGAGAGGGTTAGGAGAATAGTGGAGTAGTTTGGTCTGATGACAGAAACAGAGCTATAGATAGATTCATGTATCATCGAAGGGAGAGGGTTAGGAGAATAGTGGAGTAGTTTGGTCTGATGACGGATACAGAGCTATAGATAGATTCATGTATCATCGAAGGGAGAGGGTTAGGAGAATAGTGGAGTAGTTTGGTCTGATGACGGATACGGAGCTATAGATAGATTCATGTATCATCGAAGGGAGAGGGTTAGGAGAATAGTGGAGTAGTTTGGTCTGATGACGGATACGGATCTATAGATAGATTCATGTATTATCGAAGGGAGAGGGTTAGGAGAATAGTGGAGTAGTTTGGTCTGATGACGGATACAGAGCTATAGATAGATTCATGTATCATCGAAGGGAGAGGGTTAGGAGAATAGTGGAGTAGTTTGGTCTGATGACAGATACAGGGCTATAGATAGATTCATGTATCATCGAAAGGAGAGGGTTAGGAGAATAGTGGAGTAGTTTGGTCTGATGACGGATACGGATCTATAGATAGATTCATGTATCATCGAAGGGAGAGGGCTAGGAGAATAGTGGAGTAGTTTGGTCTGATGACAGATACAGAGCTGTAGATAGATTCATGTATCATCGAAAGGAGAGGGTTAGGAGAATAGTGGAGTAGTTTGGTCTGATGACGGATACAGAGCTATAGATAGATTCATGTATCATCGAAAGGAGAGGGTTAGGAGAATAGTGGAGTAGTTTGGTCTGATGACAGATACAGAGCTATAGATAGATTCATGTATCATCGAAGGGAGAGGGTTAGGAGAATAGTGGAGTAGTTTGGTCTGATGACGGATACAGATCTATAGATAGATTCATGTATCATCGAAGGGAGAGGGTTAGGAGAATAGTGGAGTAGTTTGGTCTGATGACGGATACGGAGCTATAGATAGATTCATGTATCATCGAAGGGAGAGGGTTAGGAGAATAGTGGAGTAGTTTGGTCTGATGACGGATACGGATCTATAGATAGATTCATGTATCATCGAAGGGAGAGGGTTAGGAGAATAGTGGAGTAGTTTGGTCTGATGACGGATACAGAGCTATAGATAGATTCATGTATCATCGAAGGGAGAGGGTTAGGAGAATAGTGGAGTAGTTTGGTCTGATGACAGATACAGGGCTATAGATAGATTCATGTATCATCGAAAGGAGAGGGTTAGGAGAATAGTGGAGTAGTTTGGTCTGATGACGGATACGGATCTATAGATAGATTCATGTATCATCGAAGGGAGAGGGCTAGGAGAATAGTGGAGTAGTTTGGTCTGATGACAGATACAGAGCTGTAGATAGATTCATGTATCATCGAAAGGAGAGGGTTAGGAGAATAGTGGAGTAGTTTGGTCTGATGACGGATACAGAGCTATAGATAGATTCATGTATCATCGAAAGGAGAGGGTTAGGAGAATAGTGGAGTAGTTTGGTCTGATGACAGATACAGAGCTATAGATAGATTCATGTATCATCGAAGGGAGAGGGTTAGGAGAATAGTGGAGTAGTTTGGTCTGATGACAGATACAGAGCTATAGATAGATTCATGTATCATCGAAGGGAGAGGGTTAGGAGAATAGTGGAGTAGTTTGGTCTGATGACGGATACAGAGCTATAGATAGATTCATGTATCATCGAAGGGAGAGGGTTAGGAGAATAGTGGAGTAGTTTGGTCTGATGACAGATACAGAGCTATAGATAGATTCATGTATCATCAAAAGGAGAGGGTTAGGAGAATAGTGGAGGTGTTTCGTCTGATGACGGATACAGAGCTATAGATAGATTCATGTATCATCGAAGGGAGAGGGTTAGGAGAATAGTGGAGTAGTTTGGTCTGATGACAGATACAGAGCTATACATAGATTCATGTATCATCGAAGGGAGAGGGTTAGGAGAATAGTGGAGTAGTTTGGTCTGATGACAGATACAGAGCTATAGATAGATTCATGTATCATCGAAGGGAGAGGGCTAGGAGAATAGTGGAGTAGTTTGGTCTGATGACAGATACAGAGCTATAGATAGATTCATGTATCATCGAAAGGAGAGGGTTAGGAGAATAGTGGAGTAGTTTGGTCTGATGACGGATATAGAGCTATAGATAGATTCATGTATCATCGAAAGGAGAGGGTTAGGAGAATAGTGGAGTAGTTTGGTCTGATGACGGATACAGAGCTATAGATAGATTCATGTATCATCGAAAGGAGAGGGTTAGGAGAATAGTGGAGTAGTTTGGTCTGATGACGGATACAGAGCTATAGATAGATTCATGTATCATCGAAAGGAGAGGGTTAGGAGAATAGTGGAGTAGTTTGGTCTGATGACAGATACAGAGCTATAGATAGATTCATGTATCATCGAAGGGAGAGGGTTAGGAGAATAGTGGAGTAGTTTGGTCTGATGACAGATACAGAGCTATAGATAGATTCATGTATCATCGAAGGGAGAGGGTTAGGAGAATAGTGGAGTAGTTTGGTCTGATGACGGATACAGAGCTATAGATAGATTCATGAATCATCGAAGGGAGAGGGTTAGGAGAATAGTGGAGTAGTTTGGTCTGATGACAGATACAGAGCTATAGATAGATTCATGTATCATCGAAGGGAGAGGGTTAGGAGAATAGTGGAGGTGTTTGGTCTGATGACGGATACAGAGCTATAGATAGATTCATGTATCATCGAAGGGAGAGGGTTAGGAGAATAGTGGAGTAGTTTGGTCTGATGACAGATACAGAGCTATAGATAGATTCATGTATCATCAAAAGGAGAGGGTTAGGAGAATAGTGGAGGTGTTTGGTCTGATGACGGATACAGAGCTATAGATAGATTCATGTATCATCGAAGGGAGAGGGTTAGGAGAATAGTGGAGTAGTTTGGTCTGATGACAGATACAGAGCTATACATAGATTCATGTATCATCGAAGGGAGAGGGTTAGGAGAATAGTGGAGTAGTTTGGTCTGATGACAGATACAGAGCTATAGATAGATTCATGTATCATCGAAGGGAGAGGGCTAGGAGAATAGTGGAGTAGTTTGGTCTGATGACAGATACAGAGCTATAGATAGATTCATGTATCATCGAAAGGAGAGGGTTAGGAGAATAGTGGAGTAGTTTGGTCTGATGACGGATATAGAGCTATAGATAGATTCATGTATCATCGAAAGGAGAGGGTTAGGAGAATAGTGGAGTAGTTTGGTCTGATGACGGATACAGAGCTATAGATAGATTCATGTATCATCGAAAGGAGAGGGTTAGGAGAATAGTGGAGTAGTTTGGTCTGATGACGGATACAGAGCTATAGATAGATTCATGTATCATCGAAAGGAGAGGGTTAGGAGAATAGTGGAGTAGTTTGGTCTGATGACAGATACAGAGCTATAGATAGATTCATGTATCATCGAAGGGAGAGGGTTAGGAGAATAGTGGAGTAGTTTGGTCTGATGACAGATACAGAGCTATAGATAGATTCATGTATCATCGAAGGGAGAGGGTTAGGAGAATAGTGGAGTAGTTTGGTCTGATGACGGATACAGAGCTATAGATAGATTCATGTATCATCGAAGGGAGAGGGTTAGGAGAATAGTGGAGTAGTTTGGTCTGATGACAGATACAGAGCTATAGATAGATTCATGTATCATCAAAAGGAGAGGGTTAGGAGAATAGTGGAGGTGTTTGGTCTGATGACGGATACAGAGCTATAGATAGATTCATGTATCATCGAAGGGAGAGGGTTAGGAGAATAGTGGAGTAGTTTGGTCTGATGACAGATACAGAGCTATACATAGATTCATGTATCATCGAAGGGAGAGGGTTAGGAGAATAGTGGAGTAGTTTGGTCTGATGACAGATACAGAGCTATAGATAGATTCATGTATCATCGAAGGGAGAGGGCTAGGAGAATAGTGGAGTAGTTTGGTCTGATGACAGATACAGAGCTATAGATAGATTCATGTATCATCGAAAGGAGAGGGTTAGGAGAATAGTGGAGTAGTTTGGTCTGATGACGGATACAGAGCTATAGATAGATTCATGTATCATCGAAAGGAGAGGGTTAGGAGAATAGTGGAGTAGTTTGGTCTGATGACGGATACAGAGCTATAGATAGATTCATGTATCATCGAAAGGAGAGGGTTAGGAGAATAGTGGAGTAGTTTGGTCTGATGACAGATACAGAGCTATAGATAGATTCATGTATCATCGAAGGGAGAGGGCTAGGAGAATAGTGGAGTAGTTTGGTCTGATGACAGATACAGAGCTATAGATAGATTCATGTATCATCGAAAGGAGAGGGTTGGGAGAATAGTGGAGTAGTTTGGTCTGATGACAGATACAGAGCTATAGATAGATTCATGTATCATCGAAAGGAGAGGGTTAGGAGAATAGTGGAGTAGTTTGGTCTGATGACAGATACAGAGCTGTAGATAGAATAATGTATCATCGAAGGGAGAGGGTTAGGAGAATAGTGGAGTAGTTTGGTCTGATGACAGATACAGATCTATAGCTAGATTCATGTATCATCGAAGGGAGAGGGTTAGGAGAATAGTGGAGTAGTTTCGTCTGATGACAGATACAGAGCTATAGATAGATTCATGTATCATCGAAGGGAGAGGGCTAGGAGAATAGTGGAGTAGTATGGTCAGATGACGGATACAGAGCTATAGATAGATTCATGTATCATCGAAGGGAGAGGGCTAGGAGAATAGTGGAGTAGTTTGGTCTGATGACGGATACGGAGCTATAGATAGATTCATGTATCATCGAAAGGAGAGGATTAGGAGAATAGTGGAGTAGTTTGGTCTGATGACGGATACAGAGCTATAGATAGATTCATGTATTATCGAAGGGAGAGGGTTAGGAGAATAGTGGAGTAGTTTGGTCTGATGACGGATACAGAGCTATAGATAGATTCATGTATCATCGAATGGAGAGGGTTAGGAGAATAGTGGAGTAGTTTGGTCTGATGACGGATACAGAGCTATAGATAGATTCATGTATCATCGAAAGGAGAGGGTTAGGAGAATAGTGGAGTAGTTTGGTCTGACGACGGATACAGAGCTATAGATAGATTCATGTATCATCGAAAGAAGAGGGTTAGGAGAATAGTGGAGTAGTTTGGTCTGATGACGGATACAGAGCTATAGATAGATTCATGTATCATCGAAAGGAGAGGGTTAGGAGAATAGTGGAGTAGTTTGGTCTGATGACAGATACAGAGCTATAGATAGATTCATGTATCATCGAAGGGAGAGGGTTAGGAGAATAGTGGAGTAGTTTGGTCTGATGACGGATACAGAGCTATAGATAGATTCATGTATCATCGAAGGGAGAGGGTTAGGAGAATAGTGGAGTAGTTTGGTCTGATGACGGATACAGAGCTATAGATAGATTCATGTATCATCGAAGGGAGAGGGTTAGGAGAATAGTGGAGTAGTTTGGTCTGATGACAGGAACAGAGCTATAGATAGATTCCTGTATCATCGAAAGGAGAGGGTTAGGAGAATAGTGGAGTAGTTTGGTCTGATGACAGATACAAATCTATAGATAGATTCATGTATCATCGGAGGGAGAGGGGTAGGAGAATAGTGGAGTAGTTTGGTCTGATGACAGATACAGAGCTATAGATAGATTCATGTATCATCGAAAGAAGAGGGTTAGGAGAATAGTGGAGTAGTTTGGTCTGATGACGGATACAGAGCTATAGATAGATTCATGTATCATCGAAAGGAGAGGGTTAGGAGAATAGTGGAGTAGTTTGGTCTGATGACAGATACAGAGCTATAGATAGATTCATGTATCATCGAAAGGAGAGGGTTAGGAGAATAGTGGAGTAGTTTGGTCTGATGACAGATAGAGAGCTATAGATAGATTCATGTATCATCGGAGGGAGAGGGCTAGGAGAATAGTGGAGTAGTTTGGTCAGATGACGGATACAGAGCTATAGATAGATTCATGTATCATCGAAGGGAGAGGGCTAGGAGAATAGTGGAGTAGTTTGGTCTGATGACGGATACGGAGCTATAGATAGATTCATGTATCATCGAAAGGAGAGGGTTAGGAGAATAGTGGAGTAGTTTGGTCTGATGACGGATATAGAGCTATAGATAGATTCATGTATCATCGAAAGGAGAGGGTTAGGAGAATAGTGGAGTAGTTTGGTCTGATGACAGATACAGAGCTATACATAGATTCATGTATCATCGAAAGGAGAGGGTTAGGAGAATAGTGGAGTAGTTTGGTCTGATGACAGATACAGAGCTATAGATAGATTCATGTATCATCGAAGGGAGAGGGATAGGAGAATAGTGGAGTAGTTTGGTCTGATGACAGATACAGAGCTATAGATAGATTCATGTATCATCGAAAGGAGAGGGTTAGGAGAATAGTGGTGTAGTTTGGTCTGATGACGGATACAGAGCTATAGATAGATTCATGTATCATCGAAGGGAGAGGGTTAGGAGAATAGTGGTGTAGTTTGGTCTGATGACGGATACAGAGCTATAGATAGATTCATGTATCATCGAAAGGAGAGGGTTAGGAGAATAGTGGAGTAGTTTGGTCTGATGACGGATACAGAGCTATAGATAGATTCATGTATCATCAAAGGGAGAGGGTTAGGAGAATAGTGGAGTAGCTTGGTCTGATGACAGATACAGAGCTATAGATAGATTCATGTATCATCGAAGGGAGAGGGTTAGGAGAATAGTGGAGTAGTTTGGTCTGATGACAGATACAAAGCTATAGATAGATTCATGTATCATCGAAAGGACAGGGTTAGGAGAATAGTGGAGTAGTTTGGTCTGATGACAGATACAGAGCTATAGATAGATTCATGTATCATCGAAGGGAGAGGGTTAGGAGAATAGTGGAGAAGTTTGGTTTGATGACGGATACAGAACTATAGGTAGATTCATGTATCATCGAAAGGACAGGGTTAGGAGAATAGTGGAGTAGATTGGTCTGATGACAGATACAGAGCTATAGATAGATTCATGTATCATCGAAGGGAGAGGGTTAGGAGAATAGTGGAGTAGTTTGGTCTGATGACAGATACAGAACTATAGGTAGATTCATGTATCATCGAAAGGACAGGGTTAGGAGAATAGTGGAGTAGATTGGTCTGATGACAGATACAGAGCTGTAGATAGAATCATGTATCATCGAAAGGAGAGGGTTAGGAGAATAGTGGAGTAGTTTGGTCTGATGACAGATAAAGAGCTATAGATAGATTCATGTATCATCGAAGGGAGAGGGTTAGGAGAATAGTGGAGTAGTTTGGTCTGATGACAGATACAGAGCTATAGATAGATTCATGTATCATCGAAGGGAGAGGGTTAGGAGAATAGTGGAGTAGTTTGGTCTGATGACAGATACAGAGCTATAGATAGAATCATGTATCATCGAAGGGAGAGGGTTAGGAGAATAGTGGAGTAGTTTGGTCCTATGACGGATACGGAGCTATAGATAGATTCATGTATCATCGAAAGGAGAGGGTTAGGAGAATAGTGGAGTAGTTTGGTCTGATGACAGAAACAGAGCTATAGATAGAATCATGTATCATCGAAGGGAGAGGGTTAGGAGAATAGTGGAGTAGTTTGGTCTGATGACGGATACAGATCTATAGATAGATTCATGTATCATCGAAGGGAGAGGGTTAGGGATGGTGGGTGTCAGTCGGGATGGTGGGTGTCAGTCGGGATGGAGGGTGTCAGTCGGTATGGTGTGTGTCAGTCGGGATGGTGTGTGTCAGTCGGGATAGTGGGTGTCAGCCTGGATGGTGGGTGTCAGTCGGGATGGTGGGTGTCAGTCGGGATGGTGGGTGTCAGTCGGGATAGTGGGTGTCATTCGGGATAGTGGGTGTCAGTCGGGATTGTGGGTGTCAGTCGGGATGGTGGGTGTCAGCCGGGATGGTGGGTGTCAGCCGGGATGGTGGGTGTCAGCCGGGATGGTGGGTGTCAGTCGGGATGGTGGGTGTCAGTCGGGATGGTGGGTGTCAGTCGGGATTGTGGGTGTCAGCCGGGATGGTGGGTGTCAGCCGGGATGGTGGGTGTCAGTCGGGATGGTGGGTGTCAGTCGGGATGGTGGGTGTCAGCCGGGATGGTGGGTGTCAGTCGGGATGGTGGGTGTCAGTCAGGATGGTGGGTGTCAGTCGGGATGGTGGGTGTCAGCCGGGATGGTGGGTGTCAGTCGGGATGGTGGGTGTCAGTCGGGATGGTGGGTGTCAGTCGGGATGGTGGGTGTCAGCCGGGATGGTGGGTGTCAGTCGGGATGGTGGGTGTCAGCCGGGATGGTGGGTGTCAGCCGGGATGGTGGGTGTCAGTCGGGATAGTGGGTGTCAGCCGGGATGGTGGGTGTCAGGCGGGATGGTGGGTGTCAGTCAGGATGGTGGGTGTCAGTCGGGATAGTGGGTGTCAGCCGGGATGGTGGGTGTCGGCCGGGATGGTGGGTGTCAGTCGGGATGGTGGGTGTCAGCCGGGATGGTGGGTGTCAGTCGGGATGGTGGGTGTCAGCCGGGATGGTGGGTGTCAGTCGGGATGGTGGGTGTCAGTCGGGATGGTGGGTGTCAGTCGGGATGGTGGGTGTCAGTCGGGATGGTGGGTGTCAGGCGGGATGGTGGGTGTCAGTCGGGATGGTGGGTGTCAGTCGGGATGGTGGGTGTCAGCCGGGATGGTGGGTGTCAGTCGGGATGGTGGGTGTCAGTCGGGATGGTGGGTGTCAGTCGGGATGGTGGGTGTCAGTCGGGATGGTGGGTGTCAGCCGGGATGGTGGGTGTCAGTCGGGATGGTGGGTGTCAGTCGGGATGGTGGGTGTCAGTCGGGATGGTGGGTGTCAGTCGGGATGGTGGGTGTCAGCCGGGATGGTGGGTGTCAGTCGGGATGGTGGGTGTCAGTCGGGATGGTGGGTGTCAGTCGGGATGGTGGGTGTCAGCCGGGATGGTGGGTGTCAGTCGGGATGGTGGGTGTCAGCCGGGATAGTGGGTGTCAGTCGGGATGGTGGGTGTCAGTCGGGATGGTGGGTGTCAGCCGGGATGGTGGGTGTCAGCCGGGATGGTGGGTGTCAGTCGGGATGGTGGGTGTCAGCCGGGATGGTCGGTGTCAGAATGTCGTCCGTGGACAAAGTCATCATCAACAATTTGTTCTTGTCAGTTTTTAGCGCGGTTCCTCCCTCTGTTACGTTTTTCAGTTTATATGCTTGTCGGTGCTCATTTTATAGTTTTCTTAACATAGGAAAACGAATGAAATCGTTTTTAATGCGATATCTTTAACCGTTTTTCAAAAAAGTGGAAAAAATGTTTTCGAATATTTTAGTAACAGACATGAAATGTTTTGGGAACTTGTATATTTTCCTTAATATCTCGAAGACGGTTTGGAAAGCGTGGTAATTAAAGGTTACCAATTGACATCTCACTAAATTATCTACAAAAAAGGCTCTGAAGAAAGTTTTGCTTAGGTGATGTCAATCGTAGAATTAGGTGCTTAAAACTTTGAAGTAATTGATTTCGTTTATTCGAACAGTTCTTTTTGTATTTTTTTGTTTCTTGTTATTTTTGCATTGCTTATAGTAGGAGAATGTATTTGAAAATAAAACAGGATAAGTAAAATAAGAAAAAAAAAATGTATTGTTAGAAATATAGCTTTCCAAGAGAAAGATTCGTAGACGCCTTTTGAATATTTTCAACTGCCTTTATGCTGCTGGTGGCTTAGTTTTATATATATTTTTTTAATTGCAATTTTTAGTACATTTAGTAGAATAGTAGAAAAACACAAGAAAATTTGAAACGTTTTAATATTTTTCAATGCAATGAATCGTGTGAAATAAGTATCTCTAGAAGTGCATTCTGGGGGCTGACGAACCTTGCCAGGTATAGCTATAAAAACGTTTCAAGAAAGGTCGAACCAAAATAATAACTGTTTCTATTTTAATCTTTCCAAATAACATAATAATAAATATTTTATTTTATTTTATTACAATTGCTATCTTCCGTTTCCTGGGTGTTTAGCATCTGAGTAAAAATGGCATTAAATTTGATGAAATCCCAAAAACAGGAATCTTCTTTTTGTATCTTTATTTACATTCAATAATTTGACAATAGATACAAATTTGTATTTGAATAATTTATAAATTTATTTCTGAGGCAATGACTTTCAAAATGGGTTAAATCAACTTATTCATGATAAATAATTTGTTTTCTAAAAACTGTTTTTCTCCCACAGCAAAAACTTTTATTTTCGGAGGAATTTACTAAATCTCATGACGAACGAGGAAATGAAAGTTATTGTGATCTCTTAAATATTAATTTCATAAAGAAATTATACTGGATTATATGTTTTTTTGTCCCCTGAAAAGTTTTTGGATATCGTCGATACAAAAGCAAACTAACGAATATGAAAATCACCACTTTTCAGAGTGGAAAAGTATTTATTCGTAACTTTTTTTTGGACAGTCAAATATTCGGCAGATTTGACCTTTTGATAGTGGAATACTTTCCCTTTAATAGAGTGAAGTCAGATTGAAGAATTTGCCGTAAATAAGTCCAGCAGAAATTATTAAAGATTGACAATGAAAGATGCATTTTTTCATATTCGTTAATTTGCATTTGTATCGACGATATATGCTGTTTTGAAAGTCAACGCCTCATTTGTAAATGGTATCAGAATATAATTTAAAATTCTTTCTTTCTTCTTAAAATCTGTAAAGATATGTAAAAGAGGTTTGTATAAATATTGAAAAGACACAGAAATAGTTTTAACTATTACTCTATCAGTGCTCATTAAAAAAAATGTTCTATTGATAAAAAAAATAGAATAAATATTTAATAAAAAATCCTGAATCATTATATGTTTAATTTATCTCTATTAGGTAAACAAAAAAAAATAATTACAACTATTCAAATAACTTAGGAAAATAATTATAATATTATTTAATAGTTACATAAGTCTTACAAAAATCTTGCATTATAGTTATTTTTAAAAAATCACATTTTTCTTTAATTAGTCAACAAATATTCAAATTCAATTGTGCACCAAACAATTTGTAATAAATCAGAGTATTTAACTTAAATAAACATACAAATTTATATAATTATACATAAAGAAAAATGATGTTGATATGGGATTGATAAAGCAATATTAAGGATGGAAAATGATATTGATATGGGATTGATAAAGCCATATTAAGGATGGAAAATGATATTGATATGGGATTGATAAAGCCATATTAAGGATGGAAAATGATATTGATATGGGATTGATAAAGCCATATTAAGGATGGAAAATGATCACCAAACATATTATACTTAACTATGATATCATATATTTCAATAAACTAAAGTTCCTTATTTAACTGCTAATTTAAAGTTTGCTTAATTAACAGTCAAGACAAGCAGACATGGGCGTAGTATATAAGAGGGGCTGAGTGAGTCAAGAACAAACATTTAAGAGAAGTAAAAAATAAGGGTAAAAAATAAATAAAATAAAAAATAAAAAAATAATAAAAAGAAACCAATTAAATGAAATAAAATAAAAAATATATATAAATAAATAAAACATAGTGGCTACAAAATGTTTTGGGCGTAACTTTATATATATATAAATGTCATAAAAACCTTAAAAATAAATTAGATAAGGTTCAGATTTTGTGAGTAGATATAAAAGGGGGTTTCTGGAACACTTCCAAAATACCCTCAATTTTCTCAAAAACCTGATTGCCGGACTTTCTTGATTTTAATAAAAATTCTACCAATTTATAGGTATATAGTCACTAAAATACCCCCAAAATTCCTCAAAAAGGTGAAGGTTTCTAAGAAATAACATCATTCATGTGATTGTAGATTTTTTCACGATCCTAAAAAAGACTTCTCAATTTCTAGGTCACTTCCAAAAATTCTCCCCAAATAATACCCTCAATTTTCATTATAGTTTAGTTATTTCCAAAATACCCTCAATTTTCTCAAAAAACCTGATCGTCGATATTTTACTAATTTTCAAATAATCGCTAAAAATACATAAAAAATAGATTTTTCTTATAATTTTTTAAAAAATATATACATGATAAATCTATGAAGAATAACTAAAATTTTTTGATCTATTTATCTAAAACCAATATAAAAATAAGTTTAAAACATTAAAACCCCCCTCAAAAAAGGCTCAGTGATTAGCTCCCCCTCTTAAATATACAACCACACTCAAATCCCAAAGAAAATATTGATTCATTATATAATCATTTTTTTATATATAAATGAGTAAAAAATATAAAATTAAGATTTATCATAAAGATTTATCAAAAAATGAGAATATGTTCCCATATCCTTTAAGATGTATAATCGTCGGTTCGAGTGGTTCTGGGAAGACAATATTACTAGAAAATTTCATTTATAATAAAAATTGGATAAAATATGATTATTTGTATGTATGTAGTAAATCTTTAGAACAAGAAGTATATCAAACAATGCAAGAATTATTCTCTAACGTTTCAGATGAACTCAATGAAGAAATTGCATTCTTTTATAGCGAAATCGATGAAATACCTAACGTTGATGAATGTAAAGAAAATAGTTTAGTTATTTTCGATGATTGTATTTTGGAAAATCAAGATAAATTAAAGAATATTTTGTGAGAGCTCGACATAAAAACATTTCATGTTTCTATCTAAATCAATGTTATTCTAGATTAGATAGACAATTTATAAGGAATAATGTAAATTTCTTATGCATTTTTAAACAATCAGATCATTACATGGATTTATTATTTAAAGATTTTACTGGAACTGATTTTGAGACAAAACAAAAATTTAAAGAATTTTGTAATGATTGTTGGAATCATGATTTCGGATTTATTTCTATAAACTTAAATAAAAAGAAAGTAACGGTAAGTATATGTTTAAATATGAGAAGATTTTAGGACATTAATCATTTAGACCACTTTAACTCACTTTAAGTTACTTTAACTCACTTTAACTTTTTTGAACTTTAACTCACTTTAACTTTTTTGAACTTTATAAATGGAGAGTAATATATCATTTGAAAAAGCGAAAGAAATTAAAAAAATAGAAGACGATTTAATTAAAAAATTTAAAAATTCACGACAGCAAAGAATAATCGAAGAAATTTCTAAAACTAAAGAATATGCTCCAATAACTGGAGCTATTGAAAAACTTAGTGAAACCATGACACATGTAGATCAGGGAATACAACATGTATTAGAACAAAATAAAACTTTAATTACAGATGTTATTCCATTTACTAAAAGTATTGCAGAAACAGAAATTCCTCCTTCAGAAGAAGAAACATAATTTGAACGAGAATTATTCCATGTTTCGAAAGATACTCCAACAGCTAAAAGCACTCCTTTTCCCCACAAAAAAGTAAAATTTGTTCCAATGGAAAAAGTTACAGAATATTCATTAGAGCCGGATTTATGTGAAGATAGTTTAAATGAATCAAAAAGTTCTAGAAAATCAGATTCTCCATTGGATATTTCATCATCTAATATTAGTCAAATTATAGGTCCTATTGGAGCAACATATTTACCAAAACTAACTGATAGACATTATGGAATTACTTACGATGAAAAGCAATCATTTTTTAAAATCGGAAGGAATAAAGTTGATATAGATGGAAATGATTTAATTATTGCTGGGAAAAAATATATTGGAACAAAAGGATTGTGGGTTTTATTAACACAAAATTATGAACACTTATTCAATAAAGAAGGTAAAGAATTATATTCGCCAGAAGAATTTAATACGTATAAGGAAATTCTAATTAATAGTAGGGCTTTATATGAAAAAAATAACTCGTCAACAAAGAGACCAAAAGTTCCGCAATCAAAAAAATATAAATATTTATTAAAACCGGTATATGAAGAAATGAAATCTTCTGTTACAGGAAAAGGAATTATAAATTATAATCAACATTCTGTTACATATATAAATAATTTAAATGAACTAATTTCAAGATTGAATTTGATATTCGCATCTGAATTAGCAGGAGATAATAATTTTCATAATGAAAAAGTTGGAATTATCAGATTTTTAACAGACCTTCTAGAAAAACATATTGATGATAGAAAAGGAACTGAATACCTCATAAGAATCGTTAATGCTCTTCCACATAAGATAATTAAAGATGAAACTATCGGATCTGGATTATTTAACAAAATTTTAAATAATATACCAATGCCTGAAATGCATCTTCCAGGTGGTTATAATTATTGTGGACCTTTTACAAAATTAGATGAAAGATTGGCCAGAGGTGATCAACCGATTAATAAATTAGATGCATCTTGCCAAGATCATGATATACATTATAGAGATCATGAAGGAGTTTCAGACAGACATATCGCAGATAAAATTTTAGAAAACAAAGCATGGGAAAGAGTAATTTCAAAAATGCAGGTTTAAAAGAAAGAGCAGATGCTTTATTTGTTAGAAATGCAATGAAAATTAAAAGAAAATTAGGAATGGGTTTAGGTGAAAATAATGAATATGACATATTTCAGTAATATATCATTTTTATCTTAATAAATACAGGAATAATCATGACTTCTTATAAACCACATAAAATTTCTCTTACAGATAATCAAAAATCTAAAATCGCTAATGCTATAAAAAATAAAACGAGTGTAATAATTCAAACAAGAAAAGGTACATATAAAATTTTACTAACTCAAAGACAAATTAGTAATATTGAGAAAAACTCAAAAGATGGAAAGAATGTAAGAATCACTTTGACTTACAAACAGTTGAAAGAAAATCATAAAGATGGTGGAATACTCCCATTAATATTTGCGGGAATTGGTGCTCTAAGCGCATTACTAGGAGGAGGAGCAGCTGTTGCAAATTCAGTTATTGATGCAAAACATAAATAAAAAAAAGTCCGACTCGCAGGAACTGCATCATCTTAGCGCGGTTCCTGATCATATCCCTATTGTCATTTGAAAAGCTTAGAATAGAAACAGATAATATTTTCCTCGGCCTTTGTTCAAAGGGTTTTATAACTGTTCGGGTCCGCCAGACCCTAGAATCCTCTTCTACCGATACTTCATTTCATACGTTTCAATGAATTGGAAAATATCAAAATTATTCACATATTCCTGTGTTCTTTTACTATAGTTATAATTCTACAAATAAAATCAATTAAAAAATAAAATAAAAAACCAACAGCATAAAGGCAATTGAAAATATTCAAAAGACGTCATCGAATCTCTTTCTCTTGGCAAGCTCTGTTTTTAACAATGAATTGTTTTTCTTATTTTACTTAATCTTTTTTATTGTCAAATACATTATCCAACTTTAAGCAATTAAAAAATAACAAGGAATAAAAACAGACAAAAAGAACTGTGCGAATAAACGAAATCAATTACTTCAAAGTTTAGGCACTTATTTCTCCGATTGACATCGCTTATTCAAAACTTTATTCAGAATTTTTTTTTGTAGACCATTTAGTAAGCTTTCGAATGGTAACCTTTCGCTTCCCTAATTTTCAACCGTTTTCGAGATATTATTGAAAGTATACGAAGTGCCCAAAACTTTTCATTATTTTTAGCAACAGAAAATGGATCTCATTTTACCTATCCTGTTTTACACACAAATACATTTTCGTAACATAAAAAATTACAAAAATAAATAGCAATAAAAAACTAAGGGAAAGAGACAATAATTACAAAAAGAACGACGAAAAACCGTTCATAAGAGCTAAACAGACGTATTTGAAGTTTTAAGCACTTATTTCTTCGATCGATGTCACCTAATCAAAAATTGTTTCAGAATCTTTTTTGTAGAGAATTTAGAAAGCTTTCAAATAGTTTCTATCCACTGATCATAATTTCCCAACCAATCAATCAATCAATATATTTGAACCAATACATAAAAGTATTATTTACAAATGGTTAAGGGAGAAAAAAAAATACATTAACAAAATAAATATAAAAACAAAACAAAAATAGGAATAAATAAATAAATAAAAGTAAACTGAGAATGAATTAAAAAAAAAAAAAAATTATTGCAAATGAAAGAAGTCTTGATAGCATCTTGGCTTTAGACGTGTTGCAATCTTCTCTCCTAGCTGAAAGTAGGCGGCTCCTTCTATTGTTGAGAGTTTTCCGTAGTGCCTTTGGGTGAGTTTTTCAATGTGCTCTGCGGAGTGGACAACCCCGAGCTCTCTGTGGATTTGTGTGTTTCGTTAAAAGGAGGTGCATTTAAAATAATTCGAAGAATTTTATTTTGAAACGTCTGAAGTCTTCGTCTGTTTGTGTTACTGGTACTGTACCAAACTGGGCATGCGTAAGTCAGTAATGGAAGTAATAGAGTTTTGTACAATAGAACTGCGCATTTGTGTCTGAGTGGTGTTTTCTTGTTTAAAAGTGGGTATAATAGTCTTAGTCGTGTGATAGCCAATTGAAGTTTTAAGTTAATGTGAAGTCTCCAGGTCAGTCTAGTGTCGAAGTGAACGCCAAGGTAGCGCACACTTTGGTCCCTTGGAGTCCAAGAAACTCGGGCCTGTCCAATCCGCAAGCAAGGAGAAGTCCTGTCATCGAAGTGCCTCAGTGCGAATATCTTTGCTTCAGTCTTCGATGGATTGAGACGGAGTTTCCAACTTTTGAACCACGATGTAATGCTGTCCAGTGCTGACTGAAGGTCTGCGATGGTTTTTGGAACATTATTTCCTTGGCTCATGATTAGCGTGTCATCTGCAAACAGAGCGACTGTGGCAGTTTGAGGGTCGGGGATGTCGTGGCAATACAAGCTAAACAGTAAAGGGCTCAGTACTGCTCCTTGTGGCACACCAGCAGAAACAGTTATTTTGCGACTGATGCTGTTTTTAACTCGTACTTGTAATGTTCTTTCGTCGAGGAACGAAGAAATAATATTCGCTAGATAGCATGGTGGCCAAGTTTTTTTGAGTTTATACAGAAGACCCTTGTGCCACACTGTGTCGAATGCTGACTTGACATCTAAGAAAACAGCTGTTGAATACTTTTTTTCCTCAAATCCCTTTAATATTAATTCAGCTACCCTCTGTATTTGGTGGACACCTGAGTGTTGAGGTTTGAACCCAAATTGATGTTGGGGAATGACTTTATTCTCCTCTAAGTGCCGGCGGAGTCTCTTCTCAATGCATTTTTCGAAGACTTTAGCCATTGTATTTAGAAGGCTTACTGGTCGATAGCTGTCGGGATCTTCCTTTGGTTTTCCGGGCTTGTGAAACACTACCACAACAGCATTTTTCCACATTTTTGGGAAGTAACCACATCTCAAACAAGCATTAAATATGCTTGTGATGAGTGCGATACCCTTCTGTGGAAGATGTTTGAGGACGACATTGGATATAAGATCGTCTCCTGGAGATTTCCTGTTTGCCAGTTTCCCGATGATCGTATTTACTTCGTAAGGAGTAATGAAGTCTATGTTTTTTTCAACTGTCGTAATTGGAGTTTGTAAGTAGGTATTTACGGTTACGTCTATGTCTCTGTTGGTTTTAGTGTCGTTTGTGAATTGTCTGTGAAAATGTCCAGCCAGTAGTTGGCATTTCTCTTCATCTGTATTAGCTGTCCCTGTCTGGTCAGTCAGTGAATATGTCAGTTTTCTGTCCTGTCAGTCTTTTCGTTTCTTTCCACAGATTTGCGTCACCAGGAGTAAGACTTTCTGCAAATCTCCTATAATTATCGAATCGGGTTTGATCTAGCTCCCACCTAATTTGCCTAGATATTCTATTAACTGTAGTTTTTAGAACAGGGTCTTTCGTCCTCTGCCATCTGTGTCGTAGTGTGTTTTTTTCCCGAATCATTTGTAATATGTGTGGTGGAGTGCTGTTTGTTAGTCCTGTCCGTTTGTCTGTGAATTGTGTGAGTGTTGCTTTCTGTATGGATGTGTATATGTGTTGAGTGAATGATTCTATTGTTGAATTTATTTCCTCCTTATTATTGTTTGTAGCTGGAATTGAGAATGTACACATTTCTTGAGAGAACAATTCCCAATTTACCTTCCCAGTTATTAGCCGAGGGAGTGGTTCTATGTATTGTCTTTGTGTTCCCAATGTGCAAATCACAGGGAGGTGATCTGAGTCTAAGTCTATAATGGTTTTGAGGTAAATAGGAATGTCGAGTTTGTGAATTAGAGCTATGTCAAGTATGTCAGGTAAATGCCCTTGTCGATTGGGATGGAACGTTGGTTCGTCTGGGGATTCAATGTGTATTCCAAGATTTTCCGTTACAGTCTGAAGTCTAGACCATTACAGTTCAGTGTCCGGCAGTTCCAATCAGTATGTTTACTATTCAAGTCCCCTAACAGTAAGGTAGGTTCTCCTGTAAACATCTGTTCGAAGTCATTTTGTATTACTCTCCGTCGAGGTCTAAGGTAAGCTGAGATTATGTTCACTGTTCTGTTGTTGTTTGTCGTCAATTTAACTCCGACGGCTTCGAGATGTAGTAGCCTGGGAAGGAGGAAGTGGGAATGTTTTAAACCCCTCTTTATACATAAAGCTACTCCTCCAAAACGTTTTTCGCTGTCCTGTCTGTATAAAATGTATCCTCCTATTCGTAATGTGTCGTTCGGTTTGAGATGAGTCTCTGTCACACAAGCAATGTCCACTTGGTATCTGCTTAGGAAATTTGAGAATAAGGTCTGTCGTTTTTTCAGTCCATTGGCGTTCCAGTTAAGGATTGTCAGATTTTGAGTATGTTCGTAATTAGGGTTGTCCATAGCTGTTTTTGAAGAAGCCTTGTATGACATTGAGAAGGAGATTTTGTAGGTAAGGTATGATTGGTTTAATTAATGTAGTAATTAGAGAGCTTAAGTCTAGGTCTGGTTTATTGGAGTCAGTATTTTGAGTTTGTGTAGGAGAAGAAGGTTTTGGAGCAGAGCTAGGGGCAGAATGTGTTCCTAGAGGCCGTCGTTCAAACCAGGCATTGGTTTTAAGTGGGTCAGGGCAGTGTGTTGACTGTATTGGGGTGGGAGTGAATTGAGAGTTGATTGGGGTGTGAGTCTTTATTATGGGTGTAGGTTTTGTTGGCGGACGAAATGTTTGAGCTTTTGCTGGCAATTGCTTGTTTTCGATTATGTTTGGATTTGAGGGTTGGGGAAATATTCGATGTCTATAATGACCTTTAAAAGCAGAACATCCGCGATACTTCGCACTGTGCTTCTCTCCACAATTCGCACATTTGAGTAGGTTATCATTGGCCGTACAAATGTTTGTCAAGTGAGGTCCTGCACAACGGCTACATCGTGGATCTAGCTTGCAATAATTTTTTGTGTGACCTACCCTCAAGCATCTTCCGCATTGTACTGCGCGATTTGATAGCCTTCGGTGCTCAACTGTAACGATAGTGTAGTAGAGTGCTTTGAGGTTAAATATTGTTTGGCCCTTTTCATCGTTTTTTAATTCGACTGCACATAATGGAGTGGGGGCTCTCTGTCGATTATGAAGTCTTGTGACACTCAGGACCGGATATTTCTTATTTGAGAGAAATTCGAATACTTCCGTATCGCTGAGTGAATAGGGAACACCTCGGATTACGACTGAAAGGTTTTTTTCCTCGGGGTTTACGTATGTATAATATTTTTTACTATTTAAATCATAAAATTTTGTCAAATTCCTGAAATCTCCAATGCTGGTGAGTGTAATTTTGATTTTTTGGTTGCATTATTTAATTTCGAAGCTATTTGTAACATTTGATTTAATATCATTTGTAATTTTTAAGTAGTTTTCATTTGAGCAAAGAAATATTGGTGGAATTTTAAAGGGCTTGTCTGTCGTATTTTCTGTTGTGGATTCTGTTAAGAGTTCTAATGGTTGAAATCTGTTTTGTAATGGTATTGGTGAGTTTGTAGTCTGTTTGTTGCGTTTTGTAGATGGTTCTGTATCTACGTCATCGGGAGACTGGCAATCCATTCTTGGAGAAGGGTTGTGTGGAGATGGTAAACAAGGCCAGTCGTTGTCATGGGCAACGGATAGTTGAGAACTCTCACCTGAGCTTCTTTCTGTCTTGGTTAGGTTAGGATCTAATATAAAGTCTTTATATTCTTTTACTTTTCTAGATCTTTTAATTTTCATCTTCTTCCTGAAGTTCGGGAGAACAGTGATCTGTTCTTGATCCCTACAGTCCATATATAAAGAAAAAAACGCTTAAAAATCACTTTTTAAAGAGGAGAATTTTTCAATAAACAATCACAGTACTCTGCCAAAACAGCTGATTCTGATTCAATTTCCCAACCGCGTTCGAGATATTGATGAAAGTAAACGAAGTTCCCAAAACTTTTCATGTCTGTTCATAAAATATTTTATTCTAACCCTTCCTCAACTCCAAACGTAACCAAAAGTTTAACATGTTAGTTTTGATGAAATTCAAACATGCAAAAAATATTATAACTGAATCCTATGATTGTAAGTACCAAAACCAAGCTAGGCTTTGTATTTGTGTCGGCAGATACCTGGGGTATATTTACAACTCTTGAGGATTAACTCTTAGCAGGTACATTTTTTGTGGACCCACAGGCAGTGAACGGACTCTCTATTCCCTCATAGTATCTAACCTGTGTGAAGTTGAATATTGTTTCTAATTATACGTATCCTGTTTTATTGACAAATACATTTGACTACTATTAGCAATTACAAACACTAGGGAACATGCCAAAGAACTCGGAGTAGGAGCCTTGACAGTTTCAAGTCATTTGAAGGAAATCGGCAAATCCAAAACTGACATTTCATACGGTACAGCCTGATATATTTCTAGCAATGAATTGTTTTTCTTATTTTTATTAATCTGTTTTATTGTCAAATACATTATCCTACTATAAGAAATGACAAAATAACAAGGAATAAAAACAAAAAAGAAGAACCGTTCAAATAAACGAAATCAATTACTTCAAAGTTTAAGCACGTATTTCTCTGATTGACATCGTCTTATCGAAAAATGTTTCAGAATCTTTTTTGTAGAACATTTAGTAAGCTTTCGCATGGTAACCCTCCGTTTACCAATATTTCAAACAGTTTTCGAGATATTAGGGAAGGTATACGAAGTTCCCAAAACTTTTCATGTCTGTTAATAAAATATTTTATTTTAATCCTTCCTTAACTCCAAACGTAACCAAAATTTCAACATATTAGTTTTAATGATAGTAGAACATGTAGAAAATGTTTCAACTGAATCCTATGATTCTAAGTACCCAAACCAAAAACGGTATTCGAAAACTATTTTTCTAATTTTCTCGAAAACGGTTAAAGCTATCGCCTTGGAAATGGGTTCATTCGTTTTCCTAGCCCAAGAAGCCTATAAAACAAGTACTCACAAGCTTATGAAGTCAAAAACGTAAACGTTACGATTTTTTTTGCGCGAATTTCGCCCCAAACGCCATCTTCCAGTGGTCGGATTCTGTTGGTTAACGAACTTGACCTTTCAAATTGGACGACAGATTTTTGTACCAAATTTCATCACAATCGGACAATTAGGGAAGCCAGAAATGAGCGAACAGACAAATATATATATATATATATATATATATATATATATATATATATATATATATAAATAAATATATACATATATATATATACAAATTTGAACCACCGTTATTTTCGGTTTCTAGGGGTTCTGAAACGCGAAATTTTCTAGTCGGCACTTTCGGATTGTTTCATTGTATCAACCTTATAAGCGGGGTTCCTCCCTATGGGGGAGGGAGGAACCGCGCTAAAAGGCTGAAGAAGCAGAAAAAAATCGTCATAATATTGAAATGGAAAAAATAGCAGAAAAGGCAAAAAGTTTAACAATAGGAGCTGGGATTAAAAGATCTAAATTAAAAAAAAAAAAAATAATTCCATTATCTAATTTTGAAATTGAAGAATTGGTTAAGAAGCTTAAAATAAAATATTTTAGAGGAGTTTTTATGAGAGATGAACTTCCAAAAAATCCTAGAAATATTGAATGTGGAATAGTTAATATAGATAATTCATTTGGTAATGGGACACACTGGGTTTCATATTATAAAAATGGAAATAGAAAGTATTATTTTAATTCTTATGGAAATCTTCAACCATCCAAAGAACTAGTTGAATATTTGGGGAAAGACAATTTAATATATAATGAAGACCAAATACAAAATATTGATGATCCTCCAATTTGCGGGCATTTATGTTTATTAGTTCTTAAATTCTTTTCTAAAGGTATGGATTTTAATGAAATTTTAAACTTAATAAATAGACAGAAATGGAATCTTATTCAAGAGCTATTTTAAAATTTGATGTTTTAGGGAATCAAATTATTTTTCCAGAATCTAATACTATTGATAAAACAGAAATAAAAAGTGATATTGATGAAACAAAATTAAAAAACGATATTGTAAATGAACTTTCAAATTCTTTCAGAACAGAAATCTCATCATTCCGAGCGAAAATAGAAGATGATGAAAATAAAATAAAGAATGAATTAAATAATAAACTAATGAAGAATGAATTAAAAGCAAAAGTTAATGAAATGATTGGATTGTATTTTACAATTACTAAAAGCTATATTGGATTTAATAAAAGAAGGCTTGTTAGTGTTTCAGAAGGAAAAGGTAATAATGATGTAGTTGTTATGAAGCAAGTAAAATCAATGTTAGAAGATTTTAAAAATGAAAATACAAGAGATAAAAGAATGATTGATACAAAAGAATTTGAAGAACATAAAGCATTATTAAGAGAAGAATTTGAAGAACATAAAGCATTATTAAGAGAAGAATATCAAAAAGAAGTACAACAATTTATGAATAAAGTGAACGTTTTAATAGTAGACGAAATTCATAGAATTATAATGGAAGAAATAGAAAAACATGGATTCCGAATGGAAGGTTAAATTAAAGTAATATTTTTATACTTAATAAATGGTACTTGTATATTGTGTAAATTGTAAGAGAAAAACAGAAACGAAGGATATGATTGAAGAAATTTCTAAAAATGGAAAACTTATGGGTAAAGGAATTTGTAAAGATTGTGGAAGTAAGAAGAATACTTTTTTAGGACAAAAAATGAAAAAATAAATGTAAAAGAAGGAATAATCGAAGAAATTCATAAACCGGTTAGAAGAAATTTTGAAAAATGGATAGAAGAAGTTTTGATCGTGGAAATGGATACCGGAAGTTTAAAAGGAATATCTAAAATTAATAAAGGATTTAAATATATTTTAACTGTAATAGATACATTTTCTAAAGTATCTTGGGCAATTCCTGTTAAAGATAAAACTGGTAAATTAGTCACCGAAGCATTTAAAAGTATTTTGAATGAAAAAAATAAACCAAAACATTTACAAACTGATAATGGCAAAGAATTTCAAAATTTAATGAATGAATATAATATTAATCATTATTCCAGTTATAGCGAAATAAAAGCAGGTATTGTTGAAAGATTTAATAGAACATTAAAAGAAAAAATGTGGAAAGAATTTTCAAAGAAAGGAAATTATAAATGGATTGATATTTTAGAGAAATTAATTAAAGAATATAATAATTCTTATCACAGAACTATAAAGATGAAACCAATAGAAGTTAATAAGAAGAACGAAGAAAAAATATTAATGAATATTTATAATGATAACAATGTAAAAAATGAAAAACCGAAATTTAAATTAAACGATTATGTAAGGATAAGTAAATATAAAGGAATATTTGAAAAAGGATATACACCTAACTGGTCTACTGAAGTTTTCAAAACAAAAAAAAAAATAAATTCCATTCCTATTACTTATAAAATTAAAGATTTAAATGAAGAAGAAATTGAAGGAAGATTTTTTAAAGAAGAATTAATGAAAACAAAATATCCAAATGATTATTTAGTTGAAAAAGTTTTAAAGAAAAAAGGAGATAAAGTATATGTTAAATGGTTAGGATTTGATAGTTCACATAATAGTTGGATAAATAAAAAAAATGTTGCACATTAAGAATATAAACCAGATGAACTTTTTTAAATCCTGCATATTCAGAGGGAGGACCGATTCTCTACCCCGATGAACTTTTTTAAATCTTGCATATTCAGATGGGGTAGCGATTCTCTACCCCGATGAACTTTTTAAATCCTGCATATTCGAAGGTGGGGGGATTTTTTCCCTACCTTTAAAGTTTCCATAATTTAAACGATGTTTTTTCTATATATGACATTTTTTTAGTGATAATTAGAAATTTAAAAAAAAATTAGAATATTTGAATTTGAAAAGATATTTAAAAAATTATTTCTATAAATAAAGTATTGATAAAAATTACAAAAGGTTTTAAAAAATATGATAAATATAATTTAGCTTTTTAGATCTGAAACATGTTCAAGTAAATCATCTTCTGTAAATTCATTATTTGTTATTCTAAAATAATTTCCATGAAATTTTAATAATTCTGTAAATTGTGTGTTTAATCTTTCTTTCATTCTATTATAAAAGTTAATACTGTTAGGATCGATAAATATTCTCAGTTCATAAAAATTTGGATGTTTTAATTTTATTTTATTTCGAACTTTATCTATATTTCGTACTTGACATCTAGAAACATAATAAGTATATTCACATTTATCATCATATAACTTGAATAATATAAAACAATTTTGATAATCTTTATTTTCAGTTTCATATACAATATAGGGCTTTAATTGTTCTCGTGAATTTTTGTAAATTAAAATTTCTTTATCTTTCTCTAAAATTTCTTTAGTACTGAAATCTTTAAAATCCTGAAAATCCTGCAAATGTTTCCCCCATAACCGAATCGGTATCCCGAACTTTTTAAACTTAATTTCTGATATATTTTGAAGAATTGGATATGAATAAAGATTTTTTAAATTATAAATGAAGAAGTTAAGATTTAATGATCTTGTAACTATTTATGAAATACCTTATGAATGTAGAATTAATTTTAATTTAATTGATAATCAGAGGTTTAAAATGATAATAATTGAGTTTGAAAAGATATTTAAAAAATGTGTTAATAAAAATAATTCTAATAAATGATCGAAGAACTGAAAAGTAAGAACATTTCCGATTTGCGAAAAATCTGTAAAGAAAAAACTATCAAGGTTATTCTAAACTGAGAAAGCAGGAATTAATCGATTTAATATTACAAAACATTAATGATAATTATAATGAAGAAAAATTAAGTAATAAAAATATTGGTGAATTAAGACGTTTAGGAAGTAAGTATAAAGTAAAAAATTATTACAATATGAAGAAATCTGTTCTAATTAACTTAATAGAAGAAAAAATGAAAGAATCTCAAGAAAATAAAAAAGAAGAAAATTTAATTCAAGAAGATTTGAATTTTGAAGAAGATATGGATTTTGAAGAAGACATGGATTTTCATGATGAATTAAGTAATAAAAATATTAATGAATTAAGACGTTTAGGAAGTAAGTATAAAGTAAAAAAATATTACAACATGAAGAAATCTGTTCTAATTAGCTTAATAAGAGAAAAAAATGAAAGAATCTCAGAAAAATAAAATAGAAGAAAATTTAATTCAAGAAGATAGGAATTTAGAAGAAGATATGGATTCATGTTACAAATGTGGAAATAAAAGTGTATTAAATGATAGATGTTATTTCTGTGAGCCAGAAATCAAAAGCAAACATAATAAAAGATCATACAGACTTAATAGATTTCGTAAAAAATTATTGAATTTAATAGAAGATGGTAATGATAGAGGTAAAATATGTAAAAATATGGAGTGAGTTTATTGATAAAATTGAAATGGAAAAACGATTTCGAGGGAATATTTTAAAACAGATGATCGTGTAAAATTTTGCAAGATTTTGTAAGATTTTAAAAACTTCATTCCTAATAAATGGAGGAATTAAACCCTTTTAAATTTTGTCAAATCTGTTGTATGGAAAGTGTTTTAAATAACCGCTGTTATAATTGTTATCCGCCAAAAAGAAATCCTCATAACAATTATAAATATAGAGGGAGATATTTTCATAAGTATATATTACAGTTAATAGATGATTATGAAGATTTAATTAAAATTGAAGATTTATTTGATGTTTTTAATGAAAATTATAAAGGAAAAGCTTTACCATATAAATTTTTTATTGCAAAGATAGCAGATTTATTAGAAATTGAACATAATATTCGTATACGTAACTCAGAAAGAAATAAGATGTTGTGGAAAGAATTTTTAGAGATGAAACCATTTGAGATAATTGAAAAGAAAAAACAATTTAAAAAATATATTTTAAGTCAATTTTAATATATTTTTTATGATGGAAACATTTGCAGGATTTTAAAGATTTCAGTACTAATAAATGGAGACTCAACTGAGAAACCAAACTCTTAAACAACTTCGAGATTATTGCAAATCTCAAAATATTAATGGATATTATCATAAAAATAAAGATGATCTTATAAATCATATTCTTGAGGAGTTAGAAAAAAGAAAATTTATAAATGAATTCAACTTTGATTCTAGTTTGTTTTCTAAAACAAAACCAGATAGAGATTTTAATTCTAAAACTGTAAGTGAGTTGCGGGAATATTGTAAATTACATAAAATTAAAGGATATGCAAAAATGAATAAATCTGATATTATAAATTTGATCACTAATGAGGAAGAAAGAAAGAAAAACAAAAAAAGATTAATAAATCTGGCTAGAAAAAAATCAATAAATCAATCCAAAAATGCATCAAAAAATGAATTCAATTTCCATCCAAGTTTATTTTCAAAATCTAAATCACCTAGAGAGAAACAAATAAAATGTGAAGATTGTAATAAATATTATAAAAAATCATATAAAGAGAAGCATATTGAATCTTTAGCACATAAGAAATTATTAATTAATGATGAACAAGAAATTCAGGAAATTGAAACAGCTTACGATTCAAGATTAAAAACATATCTGATTAAGAATACAAGAGATGATGCACTTCCAGAAGTGTTTTAGAAGATAAAAGAAATATAGTAATCAATAAAATATCAGAAGTTTCAAGAAAAATGGACTTGAAAGTTAATCTTAAATTCTTCCTTGCCTTTCAAAGAGAAAAAGAATTTCAAGAATTTGCATTCAAAACACAAAATGAAATCATATTACAATCTTCAGATTTAAATACATTTTATGATAATGCTATTCGGAAATTGATTAAAGAAATGGATGAGTTTATGGATAAAGGATCAGGATGGGCACTTGCAGGTATTGATAATTTAGAACTTTGAATCAATAAATACAATCCATTGAGAGGTTCTTCATATATTGATTTACCAGAAAAAATAAAATTGAAAAAAGCAATTATTAATGTGAAAAATAATGATAATAAGTGTTTTATGTGGTCTATTTTATCAGCAATTTATCCAGTAGATGAAAATCCTCACAGAGTTACAAAATATGAAATGTATAAAGATGAATTAAATTTCGATGGAATAAACTTTCCAGTTTCTTTTACAGATATAAATAAATTTGAAAAACTAAACAATATATCTATAAATGTTTATGGATATGAAGAATCTGTTCATCCTCTAAGAATTACTAAAAACAAATTAGATTAACATGTAAATTTATTTTATATTAAGAATGAACAAAATGATCATTATTGTTGGATTAAAGATCTTTCTCGATTAGTCAAAGCACAAGTAATAAATAAGAAAGTTAAAATTTATCCATGTGAAAGATGTTTAACATATTATTATTCATCTGAAAAATTAGAGGAACATGAGCTTGATTGTAAAAATAAAACAGCTGTTAAAATTGAAATGCCTAGGAATGGTGAAACTTTACATTTCAAAAACTATAACAGATCTTTAAAAGACCCTTTCGTTATTTATGCAGATTTCGAATGTTTAACTAAGAAAATTGATACTTGTCAACCTGATCCATCTCAATCATATACTATGAAATATCAAAAGCATGAGCCAAATAGTTTTTGTTATTATGTTAAATATGAAAATGATGATTATAAAGAACCTGTAGTATATAGAGGAACCGATTATGTTGATAAATTTTTAGAAATGATTCGAGAGGAAGTTAAAGATATTCAGAAAATTTATGAGGATGTTAAACCATTAAAAATGACTTTTGAAGAAGAAAAGCATTTTCAGAGAACTGATATTTGTCATATATGTGATAAAGATATTATTACATGGGACACCTATAAAAAGTATGGTGATTTCCCAATAGGTATAGAAGGAAAGAAAGTAAGAGATCATGATCATTTAACTGGTAAATATAGAGGTCCAGCTCATGAATCTTGTAATTTGAATTATAAAAATCCTTCATTTGTTCCAGTATTTATCCATAATTTGTCTGGTTATGATGCTCATCTATTTGTTAAAGCAATGGGAAAATTTGAGGAAGATATTGATGTAATTCCAAATACAGAACAGAAATATATATCATTCAATCAAAAAGTGGGTGATTTGAATATACGATTCGAAAAGGTGTGTATCCTTATGATTATGTTGATTCAGAAGAAAGATTTGAAGAAACTGAATTACCTCCGATTAAAGACTTTTATAATAAGTTGAATGATTATAATATATCTGAAAACGATTATAGACATGCACAAAAAGTATGGAAAAGTTTTGAAATTAAAAACTTAGGACAGTATTCAGATTTATATGTTAAATCGGATGTATTAATATTAGCTGATATATTTGAAAACTTTAGAGATGTTTGTTTAAAAAACTATAATCTTGATCCAGCATGGTATTTCACAGCTCCTGGATTATCTTGGGATGCGATGTTAAAAACAACTAAAATTGAGTTGGAATTATTAAATGATTATGATAAGATTTTAATGTTGGAAAAAGGAATCAGAGGAGGAGTTTCACAATGTTGTAATAGATATGGAAAAGCAAATAATAAATATATGAAGAATTATGATAAGAATCAACCATCAAGTTATTTAATGTACTTGGATGCTAATAATTTATATGGTTGGGCTATGAGTCAATATTTACCTTATGAAGGATTCGAATGGTCAGATACAGAGATAGATGTAATGAATATACCAGATGATTCAGAGAAAGGATATATTCTAGAGGTTGATCTTGAATATCCGAAAGAATTACATGATATTCATTCTGATTTACCATTAGCTCCTGAGAATGGAATCCCAGGTAATTCAAAATACGCAAAGCTATTAACAACATTATATGATAAAGAAAGGTATGTTATTCATTATAGAAATTTAAAGCAATGCTTGAATATGGGATTGAAATTAAAAAAGATTCATAGAGTATTGGAATTCAAACAATCAGCGTGGTTGAAAAAATATGTAGATCTCCACACTAAAAAGAGAACTCAAGCTGTGAATGATTTTGAGAAAGACTTTTACAAGCTGATGAATAATTCAGTGTTTGGTAAGACAATGGAAAATATAAGAAAAAGGATTAACGTAAAACTATGTAATGATTATAAAAAAGTAGAAAAATTGATAGCAAAACCAAATTTTAAAGGAAGAACTATTTTTGATGAAAATTTAACTGCTATTCATATGAATAAAACAAAAGTTTATTTTAATAAACCAATTTATGTTGGTATGAGTATATTAGAATTATCAAAGTATTTAATGTATGATTTCCATTATAACACTATGAAACCTAAATATGAAAATAATATTAAATTAATGTACATGGATACAGACAGCTTTATATATATGATTAAAACAGAAGATTTTTATGAAGACATGAAAGATATGATTGAGTTATTCGATACTTCAGATTACCCTGTTGATAATAGATATAATATGCCTAGAATTAATAAGAAAGTATTAGGAAAAATGAAGGATGAAAATAATGGAATTAATTATGGAAGAATTCATAGGATTAAGATCTAAAATGTATTCTCGCAAAAATGAAAGAGTAATATGTAAGAAATCGAAAGGTATTAAGAAATGTGTTGTAAAAAATAAAATAACATTTGAAGATTATAAAGATTGTTTATTCAATAAAAAAGATCATTATAGAAGTATGAATCTATTCAGAAGTTTCAAACATGAAATATATTCAGTTGAAGTTAATAAGAAAGCTTTATCACCAGATGATGATAAACAATATATTTTAGAAGATGGAATCAATACTAGAGCATTAGGACATTATAAAAATGTTTAAATTAATTGGATATATAAATTTTATTTGTAATAAATATATAAAATGAAATTGCTTAAAATTGTTGGATCAACTTCGAAATTGTCTTTAACTTTAGCACATCCTATATTCTTGGATGAAAATATTAATTATAAAATTGGTCTCGTCGGATTTTATTCAGACAATAACGTTTCTAATATTTCCGAGGGAGCATTTATAACATTTACATTCAACAAACCTGATGAAAAAGAGATGGAATTATATGATATAAATATTCCTAGTGGTTATTGGACTATAAAAGATTTAAATAATTACATAAAAACGGCATTAAAAGATAAATATTGGATGATAGTTCGTTTTTCATGTAAGGAAAACAAAATTGAGATTAATTCACCTTATCCTTTTAAATTAAATAATACTTTGAGTAAAATTTTAGGTTTTCAAATCATGGGAGATGGATATTTTTACACTAGTGATATTGTTCATAAAGGTAAAGATATGCCAAAACTAAGACCATTTGATGTAATAGAAATTCATTGTGATTTAGTGGAACCAAGTTTTGTAAACCATAGTGCTGATGAACATTTACATGAGGAAACAGATATCATATATTCCTTTTTCCCTAATGTTTCGAACGGTTCTAAAATATCAGAAAGACCTCCGGAAATATTTTATGTTCCAATAAAGAAAGGAACTCAAAAAATCCAAAAAATAACTATTTCTATTAAAAATGAAAAACAAGAACTTTTGAATAATAAAGATGTAAATAATATTGTATACTTAAGTTTAATTCAATCCTAATTCGTAAGATAGAATAGATTGGGAAATGATTTTTGAAAGGGATGATATTGATGATTTATTTAAATTAGCTAATTATGATATCTTTGAGAAATATTATAAAAGAATATATTCAGTGAGTGAAGTTCCTAAAATAAATAATTATTTGAACTCATATTTAAAGAATTGAAAGGTAGCGAATCGCTACCATTGAAAGATAACGAGAAATCAACTATTTTTATTAATGAATTAGGTTTATATTCTTTAATTATGAAATCAATATAGAAATTTAGGAGGACGAAATCCGTCCTCCTCGAATATTTAACAACATACTATTTTTCTTTACTTTTTATCTCTAATAAATGGAATATAAAAAGTATTATGCTAATATAGAAAAACAACAATATAAGCATTTTTTACCATCAAATAATACTGAACTGAATTTAAATAAAGAGAATCAAAGAATAGAATTCTTAATTGGTGATAATTTTATTACTTCACAATTTCAGTTTGTAATTTCTGGTTCTTTCAATGCAGCAGATGGTGAGCATTATGGTATGAATTCAGCAACTAAATTAATAGATAACTTTATTCCTTATTTGTTTAAAAGTATAGAAGTAAAGAAACATAATAAATTAATTGATAGAATTGAAGATCCTGGAATTATAAGCACTGTTAAACATACAATTTCATTGTCTCAAGATGAAACTCAAGCTAAAAAGAATGGTGCAGTAGTATGTAATCATAAATATGGGAAATTTAATTATTGTGGAAACTTAAACGATTTAGGATTAGGATTTTTCGGAGGTGTTACAATACCGATATACAAAGCAGGATTTTTAATAACATTTATTAGAAATTCTGATGATGATGCAATATTATTATCGGTACAAGCAGATGGGACAAGTTTTGCACCTCAGGGTAAAATAACAATAACCGATTTCTATTTACGAATACCTATTATGGAATTTTCAAGGCCTTCTAAAATTGAGTTAATTAATGAAATGGATAAGTTTGGTGGAACACAAGGTTTTGGGTTTAAAACTTGGGAATGTATTGAGAAAACTGGTATTGTAGGATCCAATTTCAGTTATGATATAACAAATATCTATAGAAATATTGATAAACCGAAATTTATAATTGTTGGATTCCAAACTGGAAGAAGAAATCATCAAAAGAAAGATCCTTCGAAATTCGATCATGTTGATGTTAGAAATATTAATGAAACATATTATCCAGATGAAATGATTAATTTAGATATTAAAGAGAACAAATATGCTTTGTTATATGAGATGTATATGGATTATAAAAGAGCTTTTGTTGGAAATGTTAATATGCTATATAATCCTGACGATTTTATAAAATATATACCTTTGTATGTAATAGATGTTAGAAAAGGACCAATTAATATTTCACAGAGTAAAAATAATATTATTCTGAATGTTGATTTTCAGAATGTAGTGCCTGGAGGTACAAATATATATGTCATTATTGTTTCTGAGAAAAAGTTGAAATATGATTTTATTAAGAATGATTTAATAGAAATTTAGATTTAGACTATGTTCTGCTAACATAGTCTAAATTGATTGTAATAAAGGTTTTATAAAATTGATTAAATTTATTTGATAAATTTTATTTGTAATAAATGGAAGCATTGAAAAAGATTCAGCAAGTTGGTCAATGTCAAAATATTCCAATAAAGAAACTATCAGATTTGAAATGTGGGCAATCTTATCCAATTAAAGAATTTAAAGAAATTTCAACAAAATATGGAAAAAGAATAGTTGTTACTTTAAAGTTTAAAGAAGATAAATTTCAAGTTTATCTACCAGATATATTTACTGATAAATTAAATAAAAAAGATATTCAACAATTAAATTCTCAAAATCTAACATTTGTTTACGATGGTTTAAAAGATATAAGTGATGGTAAATCAATGCATATTATTAACTTTCGAGAAAACAAAGAATTAGTCAAAAAGAATAAGATTAAATCCAAGAAAAATGAAAGTGATAGTGATGATTAAATATATTAGATAAATTTTATTATTTTAAGGTTTTAACCTTATTTTTATATTGGTTTTAGATAAATAGATCAAAAAATTTTAGTTATTCTTCATAGATTTTTCATGTATATATTTTTTAAAAAATTATAAGAAAAATCTATGTTTTTATGTATTTTTAGCGATTATTTGAAAATTAGTAAAATATCGACGATCAGTTTTTTGAGAAAATTGAGGGTATTTTGGAAAGTGAGAATTTTTGGAAGTGACCTAGAAATTGAGAAGTCTTTTTTAGGATCGTGAAAAAATCTACAATCAGATGAATGATGTTATTTCTTAGAAACCTTCACCTTTTTGAGGTAATTTTGGGGGTATTTTAGTGACTATATACCTATAAATTGGTAGAATTTTTATTAAAATCAAGAAAGTCCGGCAATCAGGTTTTTGAGAAAATTGAGGGTATTTTGGAAGTGTTCCAGAAACCCCCTTTTATATCTACTTTTGTGTGTGTGTGTGTGTGTGTGTGTGTGTGTGTGTGTGTGTGTGTGTGTGTGTGTGTGTGTGTGTGTGTGTGTGTGTGTGTGTGTGAGTGTAAAATAGCTATGTGTTGGCTAACTATTCCAAATTCTAGATTGCTAGTATTTTATACGCCGAAATGATCCCAGCCCCTCCCCCCAAATACCTTACTATATACGCCCATGCAAGCAGACAGAGAGAGAGTTATTTTTATTTACAATATGCTATTTCATAAATATACAGGAGAAGAAGATTATTTGGAATCAAATACTTGAAAAAAAAACAAAAAAAAAACGTAAAAAATAAATCAACAACAATATGTGCCTTATCCAACTATTGCCCCCTTTATAAGCATTTTCTGGAGCCCAATTTGAAAACCCCAATATATCTAAATTTGAGCCTTCCCTTTCCATTTTGCAGAATAATTGCGCAGATTCGAACGTCAAGTATAAATTTTATAAAACTTAGCTATAGGAAGTCAACAATAATAATAAACCCACAAATAACATGTCCAATATGCAATAGTAACCAACAAGAAGATATTTACCACTTACTAGTTGCCTGTCCCCTCTACAACTCCTACAGGTCGGCTTATCTTCCAGAGTTACTACACACATCTCGCGAGAACCTTAATCTGTTTATAAGAAACCTAAATCCATCCCAGGCTCGTAATTTATACACATTTTTAACCATTTCCTTAAACTTAAGAACTTTTGCAATGGAAATTTAATTCGAAACATTAAAAATAACCAGAACCACATAAGTAATCAATCTAGGCATGAGTTAGGTATTTGTAAACAGTCTTAATTTTATTCATATTATGCATATGTATACTCATATATATTACTTTGAATGTGTGTATATGGGAGTATATGCGTGTAAGTAGGTGTGTCAGTATGGATTTGTATGTAAGTATGTGTGGGGTATATACGCATACAGATAAGTTTTTTCGCTTTATGTGAATTACTTATGTTTTGTATTCTTTGCATAGCATGCTGTTTGCCTTATATTACTTGCTTGTTGTATCTGTTCACGTTTATCTTTTTATTGCATTACGTTACGATTATTATTAAATTATTCCTTATAGCATGTTTTTTATTTTTATATATTATTTAGATCTATTTACGGCCTACCTAAAGATTTAATTTAGATCTAGCATGTACCTAAATTTTTAGCTTGCTGTTTTCTGTATTATAAAGTGTTAAAGAATATTTATATTTAATATTATAGTTATATTTAAAGTATATTATATTTTTTGGTGCATGTAGTTTTATTTTGATTAAGGGTTTGAAATCTTGTAATGTAAGAATTTTGTATGCAAAAAACCTTAAATATGTGCACTCACTCCTTTGTAAAGGGTATTTCCCTAAAACAAAGAACCAATAAATAAAATAATAATAAATAAATAACAATATGTGCACAATTTTATAAAAAGAGAACAAACAAAAAAGTAATGGATAAATTACTAAATAAATAAAATTTAAAAACAAAATAACAATATATTACACCGCTCAAGTCCAACACTCTAAATCCTTCATTCCTTGAAAGAAGAAGAATTATTATATTTCAACATTGGATTTGTAATCATCTACAATAGGAGATGAAGGTGCCAAAAAGAATCCACTTCATGATTTGTATATGATTTGTTAAAGATAACCCTTGGAATGTGCTGTATTGCCTGATTAACGGAGTAACCATTGATAAGCGAGAGTAGCAGCTATTAGGACGAGACAAATTGCCGCTGCTAGTGGAGAAGGACTTTCCATATCTTCATCGTCGTGAGCAAGGAATTCAACAACCTGCAAATAGAAAGACAATCCTATGAACATCTTTTCGTCCCTATCATTTATTATTATTTAAAACTATGGAATATGCAAAAACTCACATTGGAGACTTTGCTCTTGGATTGTGTTAGATACGGTTTGTCACAACTCTAACCCCTTTAGAATAGCCTTTAATGCCTTAAATAAAGTATCGAATAAGACCATTGGAGACTTTGCTCTTGGATTGTGGAGGATACGGTTTGTCACAACTCTAACCCCTTTAGAATAGCCTTTAATGCCTTAAATAAAGTATCGAATAGGACCATTGGAGACTTTGCCCTTGGATTGTGGAGGATACGGTTTGTCACAACTCTAACCCCTTTAGAATAGCCTTTAATGCCTTAAATAAAGTATCGAATAAGACCATTGGAGACTTTGCTCTTGGATTGTGGAGGATACGGTTTGTCACAACTCTAACCCCTTTAGAATAGCCTTTAATGCCTTAAATAAAGTATCGAATAAGACCATTGGAGACTTTGCTCTTGGATTGTGGAGGATACGGTTTGTCACAACTCTAACCCCTTTAGAATAGCCTTTAATGCCTTAAATAAAGTATCGAATAAGAACATTGGAGACTTTGCCCTTGGATTGTGGAGGATACGGTTTGTCACAACTCTAACCCCTTTAGAATAGCCTTTAATGCCTTAAATAAAGTATCGAATAAGACCATTGGAGACTTTGCTCTTGGATTGTGGAGGATACGGTTTGTCACAACTCTAACCCCTTTAGAATAGCCTTTAATGCCTTAAATAAAGTATCGAATAAGAACATTGGAGACTTTGCCCTTGGATTGTGGAGGATACGGTTTGTCACAACTCTAACCCCTTTAGAATAGCCTTTAATGCCTTAAATAAAGTATCGAATAAGACCATTGGAGACTTTGCTCTTGGATTGTGGAGGATACGGTTTGTCACAACTCTATCCCCTTTAGAATAGCCTTTAATGCCTTAAATAAAGTATCGAATAAGAACATTGGAGACTTTGCCCTTGGATTGTGGAGGATACGGTTTGTCACAACTCTAACCCCTTTAGAATAGCCTTTAATGCCTTAAATAAAGTATCGAATATGACCATTGGAGACTTTGCTCTTGGATTGTGTTAGATACGGTTTGTCACAACTCTAACCCCTTTAGAATAGCCTTTAATGCCTTAAATAAAGTATCGAATAAGACCATTGGAGACTTTGCCCTTGGATTGTGGAGGATACGGTTTGTCACAACTCTAACCCCTTTAGAATAGCCTTTAATGCCTTAAATAAAGTATCGAATATGACCATTGGAGACTTTGCTCTTGGATTGTGGAGGATACGGTTTGTCACAACTCTAACCCCTTTAGAATAGCCTTTAATGCCTTAAATAAAGTATCGAATAAGACCATTGGAGACTTTGCTCTTGGATTGTGGAGGATACGGTTTGTCACAACTCTAACCCCTTTAGAATAGCCTTTAATGCCTTAAATAAAGTATCGAATATGACCATTGGAGACTTTGCTCTTGGATTGTGGAGGATACGGTTTGTCACAACTCTAACCCCTTTAGAATAGCCTTTAATGCCTTAAATAAAGTATCGAATAAGACCATTGGAGACTTTGCTCTTGGATTGTGGAGGATACGGTTTGTCACAACTCTAACCCCTTTAGAATAGCCTTTAATGCCTTAAATAAAGTATCGAATAAGACCATTGGAGACTTTGCTCTTGGATTGTGGAGGATACGGTTTGTCACAACTCTACCGCCTTTAGAATAGCCTTTAATGCCTTAAATAAAGTATCGAATATGACCATTGGAGACTTTGCTCTTGGATTGTGGAGGATACGGTTTGTCACAACTCTAACCCCTTTAGAATAGCCTTTAATGCCTTAAATAAAGTATCGAATAAGACCATTGGAGACTTTGCTCTTGGATTGTGGAGGATACGGTTTGTCACAACTCTAACCCCTTTAGAATAGCCTTTAATGCCTTAAATAAAGTATCGAATAAGACCATTGGAGACTTTGCTCTTGGATTGTGGAGGATACGGTTTGTCACAACTCTACCGCCTTTAGAATAGCCTTTAATGCCTTAAATAAAGTATCGAATATGACCATTGGAGACTTTGCTCTTGGATTGTGGAGGATACGGTTTGTCACAACTCTAACCCCTTTAGAATAGCCTTTAATGCCTTAAATAAAGTATCGAATATGACCATTGGAGACTTTGCTCTTGGATTGTGGAGGATACGGTTTGTCACAACTCTACCGCCTTTAGAATAGCCTTTAATGCCTTAAATAAAGTATCGAATAAGACCATTGGAGACTTTGCTCTTGGATTGTGGAGGATACGGTTTGTCACAACTCTAACCCCTTTAGAATAGCCTTTAATGCCTTAAATAAAGTATCGAATATGACCATTGGAGACTTTGCTCTTGGATTGTGTTAGATACGGTTTGTCACAACTCTAACCCCTTTAGAATAGCCTTTAATGCCTTAAATAAAGTATCGAATAAGAACGTTTATCAATATATTACTACATCAATATATAGAATATGTTTTAATAGTTTGCTCCGATTTGGACATTCGATAGTTTGACATGGTAGGGACGATATCATGTGTTATTTATTCATTGCAATTTGTTTTTTGAATTGGTAGCCTAAATAATTCAGGCGAGTAACTGCCTGTTTGTTTGAAGCAGATCTATTTTACACGAGATGTTTCTAGTAGTCAGGAATAAGGGGGAGAAAGTACCTGGGGGAGAGGGTGCCTGGGGGAGATGTTTCTAGTAGTCAGGAATAAGGGGGAGAAGGTGCCTGGGGGAAATATTTCGAGTAGCCACGAATCAGGGAGAAAGGTGCCTGGGGGAGGTGTTTCTAGTAGTCAGGAATGAGAGGGAGAAGATGTCTAGGGGAAATGTTTCTAGTAGTCAGGAATGAGAGGGAGAAGATGTCTAGGGGAAATGTTTCTAGTAGTCAGGAATGAGAGGGAGAAGATGTCTAACGTTAGGCAATTTTAATATTTAAGGCCCCAAGATGACGTCGACAGTCGTTTCATTGTCGTCAACCAGCGGTGCACCTTGTTTGCCAGAGACTCCACATGTGGACTTATGTCGAGCCTATTGCCAAACTTTACTCCCAGGTAGCTGACGACTTCAGGGAAGCAAATGTTTTCCCCATTTAATCTTATTACGGGTGGATGTCTTGCATCAAATTTGCCCTTAGCTACGATTGCAACGGTTTTCTCAACAGCGATCCTTTGCTTTACGCTGGAGCACCATCTATCCACTTGATGAACGGCGTTAGTTGCTTCTTGTAGTACCTTTACCTTTGAATGGGCTCGCACGATGATGGCAAGATCGTCCACGTATGCAACTGCCGATATGCCACTTGTCTCCAGCGTTGTCAGCAAGCCATTGAACATTGCTACCCAGGGGAGAGGGCCGAGGATGGAACCTTGAGGACATCCCTTCGTGGTCTTAAATGGTATACCGAAACGCCCTTGGCCGCCCAGAGTTGCTGTGCGGTCGCGAAGATAATCAGCAACCAGATCGAAAACATCGCTGGGAGTGTCCATGTACATTGTATTTCATTATTGCAGGCCACCAAGCGTTGTTGTATGCACCGGAAATATCAAAAAGTATGATTATTGCATATTTCGGATTATCACTATTGCAGTCCAATATAACTTGATTTGTTGCAATTTCTGTAGATCGGCCTCTTCTGCTTCCATATTGGCGATCGCTTAGCCGGGGTTCTATTACAGATGCCAGTGTCGCTTTTATGACACTTTCAAAAACCTTCCCCAGGACACGAAGGAGACATATTGGCCTGTAACTAGAAGGAAGCGACATGTCTCTAGGGCCTTTCTTGATGATCACAATTACTGTAGCCGCTTTCCATATACTGGGGAAAACTCCGGCTTCTTTACAGTCGTTGAAAAGCGCTGTCAATTTCGCGCCTAAGACTGAGCTAGCGTGCTTCACCATTGTTCCCGTTACTCCATCTGCTCCCAGGGCTCCTTTTCCATTTGCACGTTGTATGGCAAGCGAAATGTCAACCTCGTCCCACGGAGGAGCTAGTTCCGCGCCAGAGGGATAGGCTGTTTTTGCTCGAATTATTTTTTGATCCGGAGTGTCATGATCCTTGTCGTCACAGCCCAATACGTCCCTGACCAGATTGAAGTGAGATTCGTTGATTCCCTGGTGATCCAAGACCTCGCTCAAGATCATCGAATAGGCAAATTTTGATTTAGGAGATGACCTGGCTATTCTAAACGCGGTACCCCACGGGCTGGTTGTCGCATTCGTATCGACGAATTTCTTCCAACTTTCTCTTTTTGCCTGTTTGATCTTGACTCGGTAGGCTTGCCTGATTTTGCAATACAGGCGGTGTTTAGCTCCCCGTAGTAAGGCGTCTTGCGTCCTTTGGAAATTGCGTCTGGCTGCATTGGTACATCGTTGAGCTTCCTTCAGTTCTTGAGACCACCACTTGTTTGCCGGTCTCCTCCTTGCTGGTCTTCTTGGAAGGGTGGCCTCAGCAGCCTCTATCACAGCCTGCTGTATTTCTAAGGCTTTACGGTTAAGGGTGTCTCGGGCTTTATCAGAGGCACTTTCATGTAGGTCTCCCGTAATAGGCACTTTGCTTTGTAGCGTATCGACGAAAATGGACCAGACGGCCTTATCTTCTCCGAAAATTCGGGTGGAAGAATGTAATTCTGTTGTGGAGAGAATGTTGAATGCCAAACATTCTCTCCACAACAGATATTCTTGAGCGAAGCAAGGTCGGTTGCTTCATCGTAATGTCCCTTGTGCCCATTCGTACCGTCCGCAAGAATTACGGCTGCTTTGGGTCATGCGCCTAGCTTAATCATGCACTTGGCGTGATTGGGTAGACCGGGGATTCCGTTATTTATCACTGGAGGTTCCTGCACCGCAATTATCGTCCCGTTGCCCTGTAGTCTCTGAAGAGTTTCGGCCAACGCAACACGAGATCTGCTCAAATTAATTTGGGTAATATTGATAATTCCGTCGCCATCATCTCTATTTCGTCTATGCATAAGCAGTATTGGCGGCAATATAATTAAACGACCAACGGCCATAGCCACGTTGAATACACCGGTTCTCGTAGATCACCGAAGTTAAGCAACGTCGGGCGTGGTCAGTACCTGAATGGGTGACCGACCACGTGCTGTTGGCATTAGAAAAGGGTGGCAACCTGTAGATAGCCCGACGCTAATAGCCAAACAGTTGAAGCGCCGTAAAATATATATATATATATATATATATATATATATATATATATATATATATATATATATATATATATAATTAACATACGCCCGGCATTTCGAATCTCCTGTGGAATGGTCGCTCCTCTTCCTTGTTGCGAAACAGTTTATGCACTTTGGATCTCTAGTCTTATTAGGGCAGTTACGCACTGTATGGCCTTTCTCTCTATACCACCTGCAGGATGGGCTGGAATCTGGGCAATTACGGCCTATATGTCCGAATCGCTGGCAGTTGTAGCATACCGGCTGTCCAATGTAATCTCTGATGCTGAATGTCAGAAGCCCATATCGGAGTTCAGGCTTATTTAGAAGAGCATTTCGAGCAGATGAAGTCAACGCAACTACCCATTGCGTCGTCACTGACATTTTAGGGCCTCGTTTGACTAACGATTTAACGTCCTCGTTGTCCCTCAATTCGTTCCCTTGCTTTTGAACTTCTCTTGTTAGTACTTCTTGGACCTTCTCTGCGGGCCAGGCCTGAAGGATACCCGTTAACAACACACGGGGTCTCCTTGCTTGCATGATAATTGCAAGTCTTCCCTTCGTTTAGCCTTCAAAGTATTGTGGAGTTCTTCTGCAGCCTGAAGACTAGATGCTACTACCTTTAGACGCCCATCACGTAATATTCTAACTTGCCTTTTCTTTTCTCCTATGACATCTGGGCTCAAGTCGATATTGTCGACTAGCATCATCGCTTTATCTGCATTAGCAATCGAAGCATTAGGACCATGTTCAATATCGATGGTGAGGCTCACCGGGTGTTCCTTCTTTTCCGTGGTAGTGCTCTTCGATATCAGCTTCAAGAAATCACCTCGGCTCCTTAGCGACCCCTGACCACTCGATCTTCTGCCATTGCGTCTTCTGTTGGGCTGTACTGTGGTCCAGTCCTCGCCTTTGCCTACTCCGGTAGTCCCGTCTTCGGGCCTGGGACTGAGAGGGCTTGCTGCGGGCTGGGGTTGGCTTCTACTTAGTGGGGCTGATTGGCGCTTCTCTACTTCAGGCCATTGGACAGGTGGTCTCGTTGCTTCCTTGATCTCTTCTTTCTTCGTCTGGATATTATATACATCATTTGTGCGCTCGACGAGTCTTCCCATTATTCTTTCCAAACCTTGATTAATAATTAGTGTGACCCTGCTGACTACTTCCGAAACTATTTCGTTGTGAGTTTGACAGCCTGCGGAAGATCTTTCTCAGCTAGAGGCATGATGGTCTCTCGGGATATTTCACACAGATCCTCACCCATTACCTCGATGATTTCAATTAACCTGCTTACCTTGGAAATCATGTGGGCCTGATTACTTTTGCTGGCTTTTCTTTCAAGACCTGAGACAAAACTCTTGAAATTGTCGCCTATGGTCTTGGCCTCTTCTATCAGAGATAAATGATGGTCCCGATGCCTGCTTGATGGTCTTATGCGTTTCTTCTTAGAGGGAGCTGTTCGTTCTTCGTCATTACTCTGGGTTTCTATCGCAATTTTTAGGGCTTTTACCGACTTAACTTTTTCAGAGAAGGCGACGAATAGCGTGTATCCGTACTTCTCGATCTTTTTGGTCCCTGCTTCATCTCCACGTCCGGCGAGGTGTGTCTCCTGCTGAGCAACTCTCCCTTGAAGTGTTCTGCATTCAGTTCCGCGGGGCGACCCAGGCTCTTCCTCCTTACTCCTCCTGTGTCATTTCGAGCCTTGCCCCAGTAACCCTTTAGCCCCCCGTCCGCTCCAGCAACCCTTTTGGCCCCCACGTCCGTTCCACCAACCCTTTACCCCCACCAGGTCCACTCCAGCGACCCTTTAGCCCCCCCCCACATCTGCACCAGCAACCATTAAGCCCCCCCCCACGTCCGTTCCAGCGACACTTTAGCCCCCCCCCCCCCCCACGTCCGCTCCAGTAACCATTAAGCCCCCCCCCCCCCCGCCCAAGTCCGTTCCAGCAACCCTTTAGGCCCCCTCACGTCCGCTCCAACAACCATTACCCCCCCCCCCCCCCACCTGTTATTTAATGTCTATATTTCTGTCTACCAAAGACAAGTCATCTCATTAAAAGTTGTGGTTTAGGCATAACCTAGTGAAAAGTAAAATATTTCTTTGTACCTGAACATCACAGCGAAACTTCACTTGCTTCTGATTTTCATTTTCCCTTCTCCAGAATAAGAATCCTGAGCCTCGCCTATCTAGTATCCACTTTGGCTGGCTGCAATCCATTATTCAAACCTAATTCAATTCACTCCTGAAATAAATATATAGCTAATATTAGAATATTTATAACAAGTTAATAATATATTGGTGGTATATTTTATTAAAATTCAATTATTTCTCTTCAAAAATAAATTTTAGTAGTTGTGTGTGATATCAGAGTATTTAGAGTTTTATCCCAACTAATAAATTTAAGCATTAATTAAAATAACTAACTTAATAATCGGGTAAATTGAGCATTCATCTGCAAAAAGCCCTGATTTAATTAGAAAAATGGAGTTGTAGAATTGATTCCATAAATTAAAGTTGTGGTATAAAAAGATGTTCGGTCCTCCGCCAAACTAAAGCCTCATGTACAAACATGTTCCTCCATTAATCGGTGAACATGTTCTAACTATTCCTAATGGAAATTGACAGAGATGTTCGGTATCCTCCATTAATCGGTGAACATGTTCTAACTATTCCTAATGGAAATTGACAGAGATGTTCGGTATCCTCTATTAATCGGTGAACATGTTCTAACTATTCCTAATAGAGATGGACAGAGATGTTTGGTATCCTCCATTAATCGGTGAATATGTTCTAACTATTCCTAATAGAGATGGACAGAGATGTTCGGTATCCTCCATTAATCAGTGAACATGTTCTAACTATTCCTAATGGAAATTGACAGAGATGTTCGGTATCCTCTATTAATCGGTGAACATGTTCTAACTATTCCTAATAGAGATGGACAGAGATGTTTGGTATCCTCTATTAATCGGTGAACATGTTCTAACTATTACTAATGGAGATGGACAGAGATGTTCGGTATCCTCTATTAATCGGTGAACATGTTCTAACTATTCCCAATGGAAATTGACAGAGATGTTTGGTATCCTCCATTAATCGGTGAACATGTTCTAACTATTCCTAATGGAAATTGAGAGAGATGTTCGGTATCATCCATTAATCGGTGAACCTGTTCTAACTATTCCTAATAGAGATGGACAGAGATGTTTGGTATCCTCTATTAATCGGTGAACATGTTCTAACTATTCCTAATGGAAATTGACAGAGATGTTCGGTATCCTCCATTAATCGGTGAACATGTTCTAACTATTCCTAATGGAGATGGACAGAGATGTTCGGTATCCTCCATTAATCGGTGAACATGTTCTAACTATTCCTAATAGAGATGGACAGAGATGTTTGGTATCCTCTATTAATCGGTGAACATGTTCTAACTATTCCTAATAGAGATGGACAGAGATGTTTGGTATCCTCCATTAATCGGTGAACATGTTCTAACTATTCCTAATGGAGATGGACAGAGATGTTCGGTATCCTCCATTAATCGGTGAACATGTTCTAACTATTCCTAATGGAAATTGACAGAGATGTTCGGTATCCTCCATTAATCGGTGAACATGTTCTAACTATTCCTAATGGAGATGGACAGAGATGTTTGGTATCCTCCATTAATCGGTGAACATGTTCTAACTATTCTTAACAGAGATGGACAGAGATGTTCGGTATCCTCCATTAATCGGTGAACATGTTCTAACTATTCCTAATGGAGATGGACAGAGATGTTTGGTATCCTCTATTAATCAATGAACATGTTCTAACTATTCCTAATGGAAATTGACAGAGATGTCCGGTATCCTCCATTAATCGGTGAACATGTTCTAACTATTCCTAATGGAAATTGACAGAGATATCCGGTATCCTCCATTAATCGGTGAACATGTTCTAACTATTCCTAATGGAGATGGACAGCGATGTTTGGTATCCTCCATTAATCGGTGAACATGTTCTAACTATTCCCAATGGAAATTGACAGAGATGTTTGGTATCCTCCATTAATCGGTGAACATGTTCTAACTATTCCTAATGGAAATTGACAGAGATGTTCGGTATCCTCCATTAATCGGTGAACATGTTCTAACTATTCCTAATGGAGATGGACAGAGATGTTCGGTATCCTCCATTAATCGGTGAACATGTTCTAACTATTCCTAATAGAGATGGACAGAGATGTTCGGTATCCTCCATTAATCGGTGAATATGTTCTAACTATTCCTATTGGAAATTGACAGAGATGTTCGGTATCCTCCATTAATCGGTGAACATGTTCTAACTATTCCTAATGGAGATGGACAGAGATGTTCGGTATCCTCCATTAATCGGTGAACATGTTCTAACTATTCCTAATGGAAATTGACAGAGATGTTTGGTATCCTCCATTAATCGGTGAACATGTTCTAACTATTCCTAATAGAGATGGACAGAGATGTTCGGTATCCTCCATTAATCGGTGAACATGTTCTAACTATTCCTAATGGAAATTGACAGAGATGTTCGGTATCCTCCATTAATCGGTGAACATGTTCTAACTATTCCTAATGGAGATGGACAGAGATGTTCGGTATCCTCCATTAATCGGTGAACATGTTCTAACTATTCCTAATGGAAATTGACAGAGATGTTTGGTATCCTCCATTAATCGGTGAACATGTTCTAACTATTCCTAATGGAAATTGACAGAGATGTTCGGTATCCTCCATTAATCGGTGAACATGTTCTAACTATTCCTAATGGAGATGGACAGAGATGTTCGGTATCCTCCATTAATCGGTGAACATGTTCTAACTATTCCTAATGGAAATTGACAGAGATGTTTGGTATCCTCCATTAATCGGTGAACATGTTCTAACTATTCCTAATGGAAATTGACAGAGATGTTCGGTATCCTCCATTAATCGGTGAACATGTTCTAACTATTCTTAACAGAGATGGACAGAGATGTTCGGTATCCTCCATTAATCGGTGAACATGTTCTAACTATTCCTAATGGAGATGGACAGAGATGTTTGGTATCCTCTATTAATCGGTGAACATGTTCTAACTATTCCTAATGGAAATTGACAGAGATGTTCGGTATCCTCCATTAATCGGTGAACATGTTCTAACTATTCCTAATGGAGATGGACAGAGATGTTCAGTATCCTCCATTAATCGGTGAACATGTTCTAACTATTCCTAATGGAAATTGACAGAGATGTTTGGTATCCTCCATTAATCGGTGAACATGTTCTAACTATTCCTAATGGAGATGGACAGAGATGTTCGGTATCCTCCATTAATCGGTGAACATGTTCTAACTATTCCTAATAGAGATGGACAGAGATGTTCGGTATCCTCCATTAATCGGTGAATATGTTCTAACTATTCCTAATGGAAATTGACAGAGATGTTCGGTATCCTCCATTAATCGGTGAACATGTTCTAACTATTCCTAATGGAGATGGACAGAGATGTTCGGTATCCTCCATTAATCGGTGAACATGTTCTAACTATTCCTAATGGAGATGGACAGAGATGTTCGGTATCCTCCATTAATCGGTGAACATGTTCTAACTATTCCTAATAGAGATGGACAGAGATGTTCGGTATCCTCCATTAATCGGTGAACATGTTCTAACTATTCCTAATGGAAATTGACAGAGATGTTCGGTATCCTCCATTAATCGGTGAACATGTTCTAACTATTCCTAATGGAAATTGACAGAGATATCCGGTATCCTCCATTAATCGGTGAACATGTTCTAACTATTCCTAATGGAGATGGACAGCGATGTTTGGTATCCTCCATTAATCGGTGAACATGTTCTAACTATTCCCAATGGAAATTGACAGAGATGTTTGGTATCCTCCATTAATCGGTGAACATGTTCTAACTATTCCTAATGGAAATTGACAGAGATGTTCGGTATCCTCCATTAATCGGTGAACATGTTCTAACTATTCCTAATGGAGATGGACAGAGATGTTCGGTATCCTCCATTAATCGGTGAACATGTTCTAACTATTCCTAATGGAAATTGACAGAGATGTTTGGTATCCTCCATTAATCGGTGAACATGTTCTAACTATTCCTAATGGAAATTGACAGAGATGTTCGGTATCCTCCATTAATCGGTGAACATGTTCTAACTATTCCTAATGGAGATGGACAGAGATGTTCGGTATCCTCCATTAATCGGTGAACATGTTCTAACTATTCCTAATGGAAATTGACAGAGATGTTTGGTATCCTCCATTAATCGGTGAACATGTTCTAACTATTCCTAATGGAAATTGACAGAGATGTTCGGTATCCTCCATTAATCGGTGAACATGTTCTAACTATTCTTAACAGAGATGGACAGAGATGTTCGGTATCCTCCATTAATCGGTGAACATGTTCTAACTATTCCTAATGGAGATGGACAGAGATGTTTGGTATCCTCTATTAATCGGTGAACATGTTCTAACTATTCCTAATGGAAATTGACAGAGATGTTCGGTATCCTCCATTAATCGGTGAACATGTTCTAACTATTCCTAATGGAGATGGACAGAGATGTTCAGTATCCTCCATTAATCGGTGAACATGTTCTAACTATTCCTAATGGAAATTGACAGAGATGTTTGGTATCCTCCATTAATCGGTGAACATGTTCTAACTATTCCTAATGGAGATGGACAGAGATGTTCGGTATCCTCCATTAATCGGTGAACATGTTCTAACTATTCCTAATAGAGATGGACAGAGATGTTCGGTATCCTCCATTAATCGGTGAATATGTTCTAACTATTCCTAATGGAAATTGACAGAGATGTTCGGTATCCTCCATTAATCGGTGAACATGTTCTAACTATTCCTAATGGAGATGGACAGAGATGTTCGGTATCCTCCATTAATCGGTGAACATGTTCTAACTATTCCTAATGGAAATTGACAGAGATGTTTGGTATCCTCCATTAATCGGTGAACATGTTCTAACTATTCCTAATAGAGATGGACAGAGATGTTCGGTATCCTCCATTAATCGGTGAACATGTTCTAACTATTCCTAATGGAAATTGACAGAGATGTTCGGTATCCTCCATTAATCGGTGAACATGTTCTAACTATTCCTAATGGAGATGGACAGAGATGTTCGGTATCCTCCATTAATCGGTGAACATGTTCTAACTATTCCTAATGGAAATTGACAGAGATGTTTGGTATCCTCCATTAATCGGTGAACATGTTCTAACTATTCCTAATGGAAATTGACAGAGATGTTCGGTATCCTCCATTAATCGGTGAACATGTTCTAACTATTCTTAATAGAGATGGACAGAGATGTTCGGTATCCTCCATTAATCGGTGAACATGTTCTAACTATTCCTAATGGAGATGGACAGAGATGTTCGGTATCCTCTATTAATCAGTGAACATGTTCTAACTATTCCTAATGGAGATGGACAGAGATGTTTGGTATCCTCTATTAATCGGTGAACATGTTCTAACTATTCCTAATGGAGATGGACAGAGATGTTCGGTATCCTCCATTAATCGGTGAACATCTTCTAACTATTCCTAATGGAGATGGACAGAGATGTTCGGTATCCTCTATTAATCAGTGAACATGTTCTAACTATTTCTAATGGAAATTGACAGAGATGTTCGGTATCCTCCATTAATCGGTGAACATGTTCTAACTATTCCTAATAGAGATGGACAGAGATGTTCGGTATCCTCCATTAATCAGTGAACATGTTCTAACTATTTCTAATGGAAATTGACAGAGATGTTCGGTATCCTCCATTAATCGGTGAACATGTTCTAACTATTTCTAATGGAAATTGACAGAGATGTTCGGTATCCTCCATTAATCGGTGAACATGTTCTAACTATTCCTAATAGAGATGGACAGAGATGTTCGGTATCCTCCATTAATCGGTGAACAACGTCCGGGGGGATGGAGCCAACAACTCACCACTGGTTCCAGTTGTAAGCCGATTTCGCAACACCTAAACCCCTGAACGTGCTGGCCTTGTTCTGTATTTATCTAATATGATACTCTAAAGCATGACACCCAGTACCTGTTGCCAAACAGGTACGGTATGGAAAGGTCGTAAAGGTGTAGATGTAGGTTGCCTAACAGATACGGTGAAGAACGGTCGTAAAGGTGTAGATGTAGGTTGCCTAACAGATACGGTAAGGAACGGTCGTAAAGGTGTAGATGTAGGTTGCCTAACATATACGGCGAGGAACGGTCGTAAAGGTGTAGATGTAGGTTGCCTAACAGATACGGCGAGGAACGGTCGTAAAGGTGTAGGTGTAGGTTGCCAAACAGGTATGGTAAGGAACGGCCGTAAAGGTGTAGATGTAGGTTGCCAAACAGATACGGCGAGGAACGGCCGTAAAGGTGTAGATGTAGGTTGCCTAACAGATACGGTAAGGAACGGTCGTAAAGGTGTAGGTGTAGGTTGCCAAACAGATACGGCGAGGAACGGTCGTAAAGGTGTAGATGTAGGTTGCCAAACAGATACGGCGAAGAACGGTCGTAAAGGTGTAGATGTAGGTTGCCAAACAGATACGGTAAGGAACGGTCGTAAAGGTGTAGATGTAGGTTGCCTATCAGATACGGCGAGGAACGGTCGTAAAGGTGTAGATGTAGGTTGCCTAACAGATACGGTAAGGAACGGTCGTAAAGGTGTAAATGTAGGTTGCCAAACAGATACGGCGAGGAACGGTCGTAAAGGTGTAGATGTAGGTTGCCTAACAGATATGGTAAGAAACGGTCGTAAAGGTGTAGATGTAGGTTGCCTAACAGATACGGTAAGGAGCGGTCGTAAATGTGTAGATGTAGGTTGCCAAACAGATACGGCGAGGAACGGTCGTAAAGGTGTAGATGTTGGTTGCCAAACAGAAACGGCGAGGAACGGTCGTAAATGTGTAGATGTAGGTTGCCAAACAAATACGGTGAGGAACGGTCGTAAATGTGTAGATGTAGGTTGCCAAACAGATACGGCGAGGAACGGTCGTAAAGGTGTAGATGTAGGTTTCCTAACAGATACGGTAAGCAACGATCGTAAAGGTGTAGGTGTAGGTTGCCAAACAGATACAGCGAGGAACGGTCGTAAATGTGTAGATGTAGGTTGCCTAACAGATACGGCGAGGAACGGTCGTAAAGGTGTAGATGTAGGTTGCCAAACAGATACGGTAGGGAACGGTCGTAAAGGTGTAGATGTAGGTTGCCAAACAGGCACGGTAAGAAACGGTCGTAAAGGTGTAGATGTAGGTTGCCTAACAGATACGGCGAGGAACGGTCGTAAAGGTGTAGGTGTAGGTTGCCAAACAGGTATGGTAAGGAACGGCCGTAAAGGTGTAGATGTAGGTTGCCTAACATATACGGCGAGGAACGGTCGTAAAGGTGTAGATGTAGGTTGCCTAACAGATACGGCGAGGAACGTTCGTAAAGGTGTAGATGTAGGTTGCCTAACAGATACGGTAAGGAACGGTCGTAAAGGTGTAGATATAGGTTGCCAAACAGATACGGCGAGGAACGGTCGTAAAGGTGTAGATGTAGGTTGCCTAACAGATACGGCGAGGAACGGTCGTAAAGGTGTAGATGTAGGTTGCCTAACAGATACGGTAAGGAACGGTCGTGAAGGTGTAGATGTAGGTTGCCTAACAGATACGGCGAGGAACGGTCGTAAAGGTGTAGATGTAGGTTGCCTAACAGATACGGCGAGGAACGGCCGTAAAGGTTTAGATGTAGGTTGCCTAACAGATACGGCGAGGAACGGTCGTAAAGGTGTAGATGTAGGTTGCCTAACAGATACGGTAAGGAACGGTCGTAAAGGTGTAGATATAGGTTGCCAAACAGATACGGCGAGGAACGGTCGTAAAGGTGTAGATGTAGGTTGCCTAACAGATACGGTAAGGAACGGTCGTAAAGGTGTAGATGTAGGTTGCCTAACATATACGGCGAGGAACGGTCGTAAAGTTGTAGATGTAGGTTGACTAACAGATACGGCGAGGAACCGCCGTAAAGGTTTAGATGTAGGTTGCCTAACAGATACGGCGAGGAACGGTCGTAAAGGTGTAGATGTAGGTTGCCTAACAGATACGGTAAGGAACGGTCGTAAAGGTGTAGATATAGGTTGCCAAACAGATACGGCGAGGAACGGTCGTAAAGGTGTAGATGTAGGTTGCCTAACAGATACGGTAAGGAACGGTCGTAAAGGTGTAGATGTAGGTTAATAAACAGATACGGCGAGGAACGGTCGTAAACGTGTAGATGTAGGTTGCCTAACAGATACGGCAAGGAACGGTCGTAAAGGTGTAGATGTAGGTTGCCTAACAGATACGGCGAGGAACGGTCGTAAATGTGTAGATGTAGGTTGCCTAACAGATACGGCGAGGAACGGTCGTAAAGGTGTAGATGTAGGTTGCCTAACAGATACGGTAAGGAACGGTCGTGAAGGTGTAGATGTAGGTTGCCTAACAGATACGGCGAGGAACGGCCGTAAAGGTGTAGATGTAGGTTGCCTAACAGATACGGCGAGGAACGTTCGTAAAGGTGTAGATGTAGGTTGCCTAACAGATACGGTAAGGAACGGTCGTAAAGGTGTAGATATAGGTTGCCAAACAGATACGGCGAGGAACGGTCGTAAAGGTGTAGATGTAGGTTGCCTAACAGATACGGTAAGGAACGGTCGTAAAGGTGTAGATGTAGGTTAATAAACAGATACGGCGAGGAACGGTCGTAAACGTGTAGATGTAGGTTGCCTAACAGATACGGCAAGGAACGGTCGTAAAGGTGTAGATGTAGGTTGCCTAACAGATACGGCGAGGAACGGTCGTAAATGTGTAGATGTAGGTTGCCTAACAGATACGGCGAGGAACGGTCGTAAAGGTGTAGATGTAGGTTGCCTAACAGATACGGTAAGGAACGGTCGTGAAGGTGTAGATGTAGGTTGCCTAACAGATACGGCGAGGAACGGCCGTAAAGGTGTATATGTAGGTTGCCTAACAGATACGGCGAGGAACGGTCGTAAAGGTGTAGATGTAGGTTGCCAAACAGATACGGCGAGGAACGGCCGTAAAGGTGTAGATGTAGGTTGCCTATCAGATACGGTAAGGAACGGTCGTAAAGGTGTAGGTGAAGGTTGCCAAACAGATACGGCGAGGAACGGTCGTAAAGGTGTAGATGTAGGTTGCCTAACAGATACGGCGAGGAACGGTCGTAAAGGTGTAGATGTAGGTTGCCTAACAGATACGGTGAAGAACGGTCGTAAAGGTGTAGATGTAGGTTGCCTAACAGATACGGTAAGGAACGGTCGTAAAGGTGTAGATGTAGGATGCCAAACAGATACGGCGAGGAACGGTCGTAAAGGTGTAGATGTAGGTTGCCTAACAGATACGGTGAAGAACGGTCGTAAAGGTGTAGATGTAGGTTGCCTAACAGATACGGTGAAGAACGGTCGTAAAGGTGTAGATGTAGGTTGCCTAACAGATAAGGTAAGGAACGGTCGTAGAGGTGTAGATGTAGGTTGCCTAACAGATACGGTAAGGAACGGTCGTAAAGGTGTAGATATAGGTTGCCAAACAGATACGGCGAGGAACGGTCGTAAAGGTGTAGATGTAGGTTGCCTAACAGATACGGCAAGGAACGGTCGTAAAGGTGTAGATGTAGGTTGTCTAACAGATACGGCGAGGATCGGTCGTAAAGGTGTAGATGTAGGTTGCCTAAAAGATACGGCGAGGAACGGTCGTAAAGGTGTAGATGTAGGTTGCCTAACAGATACGGTAAGGAACGGTCGTGAAGGTGTAGATGTAGGTTGCCTAACAGATACGGCGAGGAACGGCCGTAAAGGTGTAGATGTAGGTTGCCTAACAGATACGGCAAGAAACGGTCGTAAAGGTGTAGATGTAGGTTGCCTAACAGATACGGCGAGGAACGGTCGTAAAGGTGTAGATGTAGGTTGCCTAACATATACGGCGAGGAACGGCCGTAAAGTTGTAGATGTAGGTTGCCTAACAGATACGGCGAGGAACGGTCGTAAAGGTGTAGATGTAGGTTGCCAAACAGATACGGCGAGGAACGGCCGTAAAGGTGTAGATGTAGGTTGCCTATCAGATACGGTAAGGAACGGTCGTAAAGGTGTAGGTGTAGGTTGCCAAACAGATACGGCGAGGAACGGTCGTAAAGGTGTAGATGTAGGTTGCCTAACAGATACGGCGAGGAATGGCCGTAAAGGTGTAGATGTAGGTAGCCAAACAGATACGGCGAGGAACGGTCGTAAAGGTGTAGATGTAGGTTGCCTAACAGATACGGCGAGGAACGGTCGTAAAGGTGTAGATGTAGGTTGCCTAACAGATACGGTAAGGAACGGTCGTAAAGGTGTAGATATAGGTTGCCAAACAGATACGGCGAGGAACGGTCGTAAAGGTGTAGATGTAGGTTGCCTAACAGATACGGTAAGGAACGGTCGTAAAGGTGTAGATGTAGGTTAATAAACAGATACGGCGAGGAACGGTCGTAAACGTGTAGATGTAGGTTGCCTAACAGATACGGCAAGGAACGGTCGTAAAGGTGTAGATGTAGGTTGCCTAACAGATACGGCGAGGAACGGTCGTAAATGTGTAGATGTAGGTTGCCTAACAGATACGGCGAGGAACGGTCGTAAAGGTGTAGATGTAGGTTGCCTAACAGATACGGTAAGGAACGGTCGTGAAGGTGTAGATGTAGGTTGCCTAACAGATACGGCGAGGAACGGCCGTAAAGGTGTAGATGTAGGTTGCCTAACAGATACGGCGAGGAACGTTCGTAAAGGTGTAGATGTAGGTTGCCTAACAGATACGGTAAGGAACGGTCGTAAAGGTGTAGATATAGGTTGCCAAACAGATACGGCGAGGAACGGTCGTAAAGGTGTAGATGTAGGTTGCCTAACAGATACGGTAAGGAACGGTCGTAAAGGTGTAGATGTAGGTTAATAAACAGATACGGCGAGGAACGGTCGTAAACGTGTAGATGTAGGTTGCCTAACAGATACGGCAAGGAACGGTCGTAAAGGTGTAGATGTAGGTTGCCTAACAGATACGGCGAGGAACGGTCGTAAATGTGTAGATGTAGGTTGCCTAACAGATACGGCGAGGAACGGTCGTAAAGGTGTAGATGTAGGTTGCCTAACAGATACGGTAAGGAACGGTCGTGAAGGTGTAGATGTAGGTTGCCTAACAGATACGGCGAGGAACGGCCGTAAAGGTGTATATGTAGGTTGCCTAACAGATACGGCGAGGAACGGTCGTAAAGGTGTAGATGTAGGTTGCCAAACAGATACGGCGAGGAACGGCCGTAAAGGTGTAGATGTAGGTTGCCTATCAGATACGGTAAGGAACGGTCGTAAAGGTGTAGGTGAAGGTTGCCAAACAGATACGGCGAGGAACGGTCGTAAAGGTGTAGATGTAGGTTGCCTAACAGATACGGCGAGGAACGGTCGTAAAGGTGTAGATGTAGGTTGCCTAACAGATACGGTGAAGAACGGTCGTAAAGGTGTAGATGTAGGTTGCCTAACAGATACGGTAAGGAACGGTCGTAAAGGTGTAGATGTAGGATGCCAAACAGATACGGCGAGGAACGGTCGTAAAGGTGTAGATGTAGGTTGCCTAACAGATACGGTGAAGAACGGTCGTAAAGGTGTAGATGTAGGTTGCCTAACAGATACGGTGAAGAACGGTCGTAAAGGTGTAGATGTAGGTTGCCTAACAGATAAGGTAAGGAACGGTCGTAAAGGTGTAGATGTAGGTTGCCTAACAGATACGGTAAGGAACGGTCGTAAAGGTGTAGATATAGGTTGCCAAACAGATACGGCGAGGAACGGTCGTAAAGGTGTAGATGTAGGTTGCCTAACAGATACGGCAAGGAACGGTCGTAAAGGTGTAGATGTAGGTTGTCTAACAGATACGGCGAGGATCGGTCGTAAAGGTGTAGATGTAGGTTGCCTAAAAGATACGGCGAGGAACGGTCGTAAAGGTGTAGATGTAGGTTGCCTAACAGATACGGTAAGGAACGGTCGTGAAGGTGTAGATGTAGGTTGCCTAACAGATACGGCGAGGAACGGCCGTAAAGGTGTAGATGTAGGTTGCCTAACAGATACGGCAAGAAACGGTCGTAAAGGTGTAGATGTAGGTTGCCTAACAGATACGGCGAGGAACGGTCGTAAAGGTGTAGATGTAGGTTGCCTAACATATACGGCGAGGAACGGCCGTAAAGGTGTAGATGTAGGTTGCCTAACAGATACGGCGAGGAACGGTCGTAAAGGTGTAGATGTAGGTTGCCAAACAGATACGGCGAGGAACGGCCGTAAAGGTGTAGATGTAGGTTGCCTATCAGATACGGTAAGGAACGGTCGTAAAGGTGTAGGTGTAGGTTGCCAAACAGATACGGCGAGGAACGGTCGTAAAGGTGTAGATGTAGGTTGCCTAACAGATACGGCGAGGAATGGCCGTAAAGGTGTAGATGTAGGTAGCCAAACAGATACGGCGAGGAACGGTCGTAAAGGTGTAGATGTAGGTTGCCTAACAGATACGGTGAAGAACGGTCGTAAAGGTGTAGATGTAGGTTGCCTAACAGATACGGTGAAGAACGGTCGTAAAGGTGTAGATGTAGGTTGCCTAACAGATACGGTAAGGAACGGTCGTAAAGGTGTAGATGTAGGTTGCCTAACAGATACGGCGAGGAACGGTCGTAAAGGTGTAGATGTAGGTTGCCAAACAGATACGGTAAGGAACGGTCGTGAAGGTGTAGATGTAGGTTGCCTAACAGATACGGCGAGGAACGGCCGTAAAGGTGTAGATGTAGGTTGCCTAACAGATACGGCGAGGAACGGCCGTAAAGGTGTAGATGTAGGTTGCCTATCAGATACGGTAAGGAACGGTCGTAAAGGTGTAGGTGTAGGTTGCCAAACAGATACGGCGAGGAACGGTCGTAAAGGTGTAGATGTAGGTTGCCTAACAGATACGGCGAGGAACGGTCGTAAAGGTGTAGATGTAGGTTGCCAAACAGATACGGCGAGGAACGGTCGTAAAGGTGTAGATGTAGGTTGCCTAACCGATACGGTAAGAAACGGTCGTAAAGGTGTAGATGTAGGTTGCCTAACAGATACGGTAAGGAACGGTCGTGAAGGTGTAGATGTAGGTTGCCTAACAGATACGGTAAGGAACGGTCGTAAAGGTGTAGATATAGGTTGCCAAACAGATACGGCGAGGAACGGTCGTAAAGGTGTAGATGTAGGTTGCCTAACAGATACGGCAAGGAACGGTCGTAAAGGTGTAGATGTAGGTTGTCTAACAGATACGGCGAGGATCGGTCGTAAAGGTGTAGATGTAGGTTGCCTAAAAGATACGGCGAGGAACGGTCGTAAAGGTGTAGATGTAGAATGCCTAACAGATACGGTAAGGAACGGTCGTGAAGGTGTAGATGTAGGTTGCCTAACAGATACGGCGAGGAACGGCCGTAAAGGTGTAGATGTAGGTTGCCTAACAGATACGGCAAGAAACGGTCGTAAAGGTGTAGATGTAGGTTGCCTAACAGATACGGCGAGGAACGGTCGTAAAGGTGTAGATGTAGGTTGCCTAACATATACGGCGAGGAACGGCCGTAAAGGTGTAGATGTAGGTTGCCTAACAGATACGGCGAGGAACGGTCGTAAAGGTGTAGATGTAGGTTGCCAAACAGATACGGCGAGGAACGGCCGTAAAGGTGTAGATGTAGGTTGCCTATCAGATACGGTAAGGAACGGTCGTAAAGGTGTAGGTGTAGGTTGCCAAACAGATACGGCGAGGAACGGTCGTAAAGGTGTAGATGTAGGTTGCCTAACAGATACGGCGAGGAATGGCCGTAAAGGTGTAGATGTAGGTAGCCAAACAGATACGGCGAGGAACGGTCGTAAAGGTGTAGATGTAGGTTGCCTAACAGATACGGTGAAGAACGGTCGTAAAGGTGTAGATGTAGGTTGCCTAACAGATACGGTGAAGAACGGTCGTAAAGGTGTAGATGTAGGTTGCCTAACAGATACGGTAAGGAACGGTCGTAAAGGTGTAGATGTAGGTTGCCTAACAGATACGGCGAGGAACGGTCGTAAAGGTGTAGATGTAGGTTGCCAAACAGATACGGTAAGGAACGGTCGTGAAGGTGTAGATGTAGGTTGCCTAACAGATACGGCGAGGAACGGCCGTAAAGGTGTAGATGTAGGTTGCCTAACAGATACGGCGAGGAACGGCCGTAAAGGTGTAGATGTAGGTTGCCTATCAGATACGGTAAGGAACGGTCGTAAAGGTGTAGGTGTAGGTTGCCAAACAGATACGGCGAGGAACGGTCGTAAAGGTGTAGATGTAGGTTGCCTAACAGATACGGCGAGGAACGGTCGTAAAGGTGTAGATGTAGGTTGCCAAACAGATACGGCGAGGAACGGTCGTAAAGGTGTAGATGTAGGTTGCCGAACCGATACGGTAAGAAACGGTCGTAAAGGTGTAGATGTAGGTTGCCTAACAGATACGGTAAGGAACGGTCGTGAAGGTGTAGATGTAGGTTGCCTAACAGATACGGTGAAGAACGGTCGTAAAGGTGTAGATGTAGGTTGCCTAACAGATACGGTAAGGAACGGTCGTAAAGGTGTAGATGTAGGTTGCCTAACAGATACGGCGAGGAACGGTCGTAAAGGTGTAGATGTAGGTTGCCAAACAGATACGGTAAGGAACGGTCGTGAAGGTGTAGATGTAGGTTGCCTAACAGATACGGCGAGGAACGGCCGTAAAGGTGTAGATGTAGGTTGCCTAACAGATACGGCGAGGAACGGCCGTAAAGGTGTAGATGTAGGTTGCCTAACAGATACGGCGAGGATTGGCCGTAAAGGTGTAGATGTAGGTTGCCAAACAGATACGGCGAGGAACGGTCGTAAAGGTGTAGATGTAGGTTGCCAAACAGATACGGCGAGGAACGGTCGTAAAGGTGTAGATGTAGGTTGCCTAACAGATACGGCGAGGAACGGTCGTAAAGGTGTAGATGTAGGTTGCCTAACATATACGGCGAGGAACGGCCGTAAAGGTGTAGATGTAGGTTGCCTAACAGATACGGCGAGGAACGGTCGTAAAGGTGTAGATGTAGGTTGCCAAACAGATACGGCGAGGAACGGTCGTAAAGGTGTAGATGTAGGTTGCCTAACAGATACGGCGAGGAACGGTCGTAAAGGTGTAGATGTAGGTTGCCTAACATATACGGCGAGGAACGGCCGTAAAGGTGTAGATGTAGGTTGCCTAACAGATACGGCGAGGAACGGTCGTAAAGGTGTAGATGTAGGTTGCCAAACAGATACGGCGAGGAACGGTCGTAAAGGTGTAGATTTAGGTTGCCTAACAGATACGGCGAGGAACGGTCGTAAAGGTGTAGATGTAGGTTGCCTAACAGATACGGCGAGGAACGGCCGTAAAGGTTTAGATGTAGGTTGCCTAACAGATACGGCGAGGAACGGTCGTAAAGGTGTAGATGTAGGTTGCCTAACAGTTACGGTAAGGAAAGGTCGTAAAGGTGTAGATATAGGTTGCCAAACAGATACGGGGAGGAACGGTCGTGAAGGTGTAGATGTAGGTTGCCTAACAGAAACGGTAAGAAACGGTCGTAAAGGTGTAGATGTAGGTTGCCTAACAGATACGGTAAGGAACGGTCGTGAAGGTGTAGATGTAGGTTGCCTAACAGATACTGCGAGGAACGGCCGTAAAGGTGTAGATGTAGGTTGCCTAACAGATACGGCGAGGAACGGTCGTAAAGGTGTAGATGTAGGTTGCCTAACAGATACGGCGAGGAACGGTCGTAAAGGTGTAGATGTAGGTTGCCTAACATATACGGCGAGGAACGGCCGTAAAGGTGTAGATGTAGGTTGCCTAACAGATACGGCGAGGAACGGTCGTAAAGGTGTAGATGTAGGTTGCCTATCAGATACGGTAAGGAACGGTCGTAAAGGTGTAGGTGTAGGTTGCCAAACAGATACGGCGAGGAACGGTCGTAAAGGTGTAGATGTAGGTTGCCGAACAGATAAGGCGAGGAATGGCCGTAAAGGTGTAGATGTAGGTTGCCAAACAGATACGGCGAGGAACGGTCGTAAAGGTGTAGATGTAGGTAGCCTAACAGATACGGCGAGGAACGGTCGTAAAGGTGTAGATGTAGGTTGCCAAACAGATACGGCGAGGAACGGCCGTAAAGGTGTAGATGTAGGTTGCCTATCAGATACGGTAAGGAACGGTCGTAAAGGTGTAGGTGTAGGTTGCCAAACAGATACGGCGAGGAACGGTCGTAAAGGTGTAGATGTAGGTTGCCTAACAGATACGGCGAGGAATGGCCGTAAAGGTGTAGATGTAGGTAGCCAAACAGATACGGCGAGGAACGGTCGTAAAGGTGTAGATGTAGGTTGCCTAACAGATACGGTGAAGAACGGTCGTAAAGGTGTAGATGTAGGTTGCCTAACAGATACGGTGAAGAACGGTCGTAAAGGTGTAGATGTAGGTTGCCTAACAGATACGGTAAGGAACGGTCGTAAAGGTGTAGATGTAGGTTGCCTAACAGATACGGCGAGGAACGGTCGTAAAGGTGTAGATGTAGGTTGCCAAACAGATACGGTAAGGAACGGTCGTGAAGGTGTAGATGTAGGTTGCCTAACAGATACGGCGAGGAACGGCCGTAAAGGTGTAGATGTAGGTTGCCTAACAGATACGGCGAGCAACGGCCGTAAAGGTGTAGATGTAGGTTGCCTATCAGATACGGTAAGGAACGGTCGTAAAGGTGTAGGTGTAGGTTGCCAAACAGATACGGCGAGGAACGGTCGTAAAGGTGTAGATGTAGGTTGCCTAACAGATACGGCGAGGAACGGTCGTAAAGGTGTAGATGTAGGTTGCCAAACAGATACGGCGAGGAACGGCCGTAAAGGTGTAGATGTAGGTTGCCTATCAGATACGGTAAGGAACGGTCGTAAAGGTGTAGGTGTAGGTTGCCAAACAGATACGGCGAGGAACGGTCGTAAAGGTGTAGATGTAGGTTGCCTAACAGATACGGCGAGGATTGGCCGTAAAGGTGTAGATGTAGGTTGCCAAACAGATACGGCGAGGAACGGTCGTAAAGGTGTAGATGTAGGTTGCCTAACAGATACGGCGAGGAACGGTCGTAAAGGTGTAGATGTAGGTTGCCTAACATATACGGCGAGGAACGGCCGTAAAGGTGTAGATGTAGGTTGCCTAACAGATACGGCGAGGAACGGTCGTAAAGGTGTAGATGTAGGTTGCCAAACAGATACGGCGAGGAACGGTCGTAAAGGTGTAGATGTAGGTTGCCTAACAGATACGGCGAGGAACGGTCGTAAAGGTGTAGATGTAGGTTGCCTAACAGATACGGCGAGGAACGGCCGTAAAGGTTTAGATGTAGGTTGCCTAACAGATACGGCGAGGAACGGTCGTAAAGGTGTAGATGTAGGTTGCCTAACAGATACGGCGAGGAACGGTCGTAAAGGTGTAGATGTAGGTTGCCTAACATATACGGCGAGGAACGGCCGTAAAGGTGTAGATGTAGGTTGCCTAACAGATACGGCGAGGAACGGTCGTAAAGGTGTAGATGTAGGTTGCCAAACAGATACGGCGAGGAACGGTCGTAAAGGTGTAGATGTAGGTTGCCTAACAGATACGGCGAGGAACGGTCGTAAAGGTGTAGATGTAGGTTGCCTAACAGATACGGCGAGGAACGGCCGTAAAGGTTTAGATGTAGGTTGCCTAACAGATACGGCGAGGAACGGTCGTAAAGGTGTAGATGTAGGTTGCCTAACAGTTACGGTAAGGAACGGTCGTAAAGGTGTAGATATAGGTTGCCAAACAGATACGGGGAGGAACGGTCGTAAAGGTGTAGATGTAGGTTGCCTAACAGATACGGTAAGAAACGGTCGTAAAGGTGTAGATGTAGGTTGCCTAACAGATACGGTAAGGAACGGTCGTGAAGGTGTAGATGTAGGTTGCCTAACAGATACTGCGAGGAACGGCCGTAAAGGTGTAGATGTAGGTTGCCTAACAGATACGGCGAGGAACGGTCGTAAAGGTGTAGATGTAGGTTGCCTAACAGATACGGCGAGGAACGGTCGTAAAGGTGTAGATGTAGGTTGCCTAACATATACGGCGAGGAACGGCCGTAAAGGTGTAGATGTAGGTTGCCTAACAGATACGGCGAGGAACGGTCGTAAAGGTGTAGATGTAGGTTGCCAAACAGATACGGCGAGGAACGGCCGTAAAGGTGTAGATGTAGGTTGCCTATCAGATACGGTAAGGAACGGTCGTAAAGGTGTAGATGTAGGTTGCCTAACAGATACGGCAAGGAACGGTCGTAAAGGTGTAGATGTAGGTTGCCTAACAGATACGGTAAGGAACGGTCGTAAAGGTGTAGATGTAGGTTGCCTAACAGATACGGCGAGGAACGGTCGTAAAGGTGTAGATGTAGGTTGCCAAACAGATACGGCGAGGAACGGCCGTAAAGGTGTAGATGTAGGTTGCCTATCAGATACGGCGAGGAACGGTCGTAAAGGTGTAGATGTAGGTTGCCAAACAGATACGGCGAGGAACGGCCGTAAAGGTGTAGATGTAGGTTGCCTATCAGATACGGTAAGGAACGGTCGTAAAGGTGTAGGTGTAGGTTGCCAAACAGATATGGCGAGGAACGGTCGTAAAGGTGTAGATGTAGGTTGCCTAACAGATACGGCGAGGAATGGCCGTAAAGGTGTAGATGTAGGTTGCCAAACTGATACGGCGAGGAACGGTCGTAAAGGTGTAGATGTAGGTTGCCTAACAGATACGGCGAGGAACGGTCGTAAAGGTGTAGATGTAGGTTGCCTAACAGATACGGTAAGGAACGGTCGTGAAGGTGTAGATGTAGGTTGCCTAACAGATACGGCGAGGAACGGCCGTAAAGGTGTAGATGTAGGTTGCCTAACAGATACGGCGAGGAACGGTCGTAAACGTGTAGATGTAGGTTGCCTAACAGATACGGCGAGGAACGGTCGTAAAGGTGTAGATGTAGGTTGCCTAACATATACGGCGAGGAACGGCCGTAAAGGTGTAGATGAAGGTTGCCTAACAGATACGGCGAGGAACGGTCGTAAAGGTGTAGATGTAGGTTGCCATACAGATACGGCGAGGAACGGCCGTAAAGGTGTAGATGTAGGTTGCCTAACAGATACGGCGAAGAACGGTCGTAAAGGTGTAGATGTAGGTTGCCTAACAGATTCGGCGAGGAACGGTCGTAAAGGTGTAGATGTAGGTTGCCTAACAGATACGGCGAGGAACGGTCGTAAAGGTGTAGATGTAGGTTGCCTAACAGATACGGTAAGGAACGGTCGTGAAGGTGTAGATGTAGGTTGCCTAACAGATACGGCAAGGAACGGTCGTAAAGGTGTAGATGTAGGATGCCTAACAGATACGGCGAGGAACGGCCGTAAAGGTTTAGATGTAGGTTGCCTAACAGATACGGCGAGGAACGGCCGTAAAGGTTTAGATGTAGGTTGCCTAAAAGATACGGCGAGGAACGGTCGTAAAGGTGTAGATGTAGGTTGTCTAACAGATACGGTAAGGAACGGTCGTAAAGGTGTAGATATAGGTTGCCAAACAGATACGGCGAGGAACGGTCGTAAAGGTGTAGATGTAGGTTGCCTAACAGATACGGCGAGGAACGGCCGTAAAGGTGTAGATGTAGGTTGCCTATCAGATACGGTAAGGAACGGTCGTAAAGGTGTAGGTGTAGGTTGCCAAACAGATACGGCGAGGAACGGTCGTAAAGGTGTAGATGTAGGTTGCCTAACAGATACGGCGAGGAACGGTCGTAAAGGTGTAGATGTAGGTTGCCAAACAGATACGGCGAGGAACGGCCGTAAAGGTGTAGATGTAGGTTGCCTATCAGATACGGTAAGGAACGGTCGTAAAGGTGTAGGTGTAGGTTGCCAAACAGATACGGCGAGGAACGGTCGTAAAGGTGTAGATGTAGGTTGCCTAACAGATACGGCGAGGATTGGCCGTACAGGTGTAGATGTAGGTTGCCAAACAGATACGGCGAGGAACGGTCGTAAAGGTGTAGATGTAGGTTGCCTAACAGATACGGCGAGGAACGGTCGTAAAGGTGTAGATGTAGGTTGCCTAACATATACGGCGAGGAACGGCCGTAAAGGTGTAGATGTAGGTTGCCTAACAGATACGGCGAGGAACGGTCGTAAAGGTGTAGATGTAGGTTGCCAAACAGATACGGCGAGGAACGGTCGTAAAGGTGTAGATGTAGGTTGCCTAACAGATACGGCGAGGAACGGTCGTAAAGGCGTAGATGTAGGTTGCCTAACAGATACGGCGAGGAACGGCCGTAAAGGTTTAGATGTAGGTTGCCTAACAGATACGGCGAGGAACGGTCGTAAAGGTGTAGATGTAGGTTGCCTAACAGATACGGCGAGGAACGGTCGTAAAGGTGTAGATGTAGGTTGCCTAACATATACGGCGAGGAACGGCCGTAAAGGTGTAGATGTAGGTTGCCTAACAGATACGGCGAGGAACGGTCGTAAAGGTGTAGATGTAGGTTGCCTAACAGATACGGCGAGGAACGGTCGTAAAGGTGTAGATGTAGGTTGCCAAACAGATACGGTAAGGAACGGTCGTGAAGGTGTAGATGTAGGTTGCCTAACAGATACGGCGAGGAACGGCCGTAAAGGTGTAGATGTAGGTTGCCTAACAGATACGGCGAGCAACGGCCGTAAAGGTGTAGATGTAGGTTGCCTATCAGATACGGTAAGGAACGGTCGTAAAGGTGTAGGTGTAGGTTGCCAAACAGATACGGCGAGGAACGGTCGTAAAGGTGTAGATGTAGGTTGCCTAACAGATACGGCGAGGAACGGTCGTAAAGGTGTAGATGTAGGTTGCCAAACAGATACGGCGAGGAACGGCCGTAAAGGTGTAGATGTAGGTTGCCTATCAGATACGGTAAGGAACGGTCGTAAAGGTGTAGGTGTAGGTTGCCAAACAGATACGGCGAGGAACGGTCGTAAAGGTGTAGATGTAGGTTGCCTAACAGATACGGCAAAGATTGGCCGTAAAGGTGTAGATGTAGGTTGCCAAACAGATACGGCGAGGAACGGTCGTAAAGGTGTAGATGTAGGTTGCCTAACAGATACGGCGAGGAACGGTCGTAAAGGTGTAGATGTAGGTTGCCTAACATATACGGCGAGGAACGGCCGTAAAGGTGTAGATGTAGGTTGCCTAACAGATACGGCGAGGAACGGTCGTAAAGGTGTAGATGTAGGTTGCCAAACAGATACGGCGAGGAACGGTCGTAAAGGTGTAGATGTAGGTTGCCTAACAGATACGGCGAGGAACGGTCGTAAAGGTGTAGATGTAGGTTGCCTAACAGATACGGCGAGGAACGGCCGTAAAGGTTTAGATGTAGGTTGCCTAACAGATACGGCGAGGAACGGTCGTAAAGGTGTAGATGTAGGTTGCCTAACAGATACGGCGAGGAACGGTCGTAAAGGTGTAGATGTAGGTTGCCTAACATATACGGCGAGGAACGGCCGTAAAGGTGTAGATGTAGGTTGCCTAACAGATACGGCGAGGAACGGTCGTAAAGGTGTAGATGTAGGTTGCCAAACAGATACGGCGAGGAACGGTCGTAAAGGTGTAGATGTAGGTTGCCTAACAGATACGGCGAGGAACGGTCGTAAAGGTGTAGATGTAGGTTGCCTAACAGATACGGCGAGGAACGGCCGTAAAGGTTTAGATGTAGGTTGCCTAACAGATACGGCGAGGAACGGTCGTAAAGGTGTAGATGTAGGTTGCCTAACAGTTACGGTAAGGAACGGTCGTAAAGGTGTAGATATAGGTTGCCAAACAGATACGGGGAGGAACGGTCGTAAAGGTGTAGATGTAGGTTGCCTAACAGATACGGTAAGAAACGGTCGTAAAGGTGTAGATGTAGGTTGCCTAACAGATACGGTAAGGAACGGTCGTGAAGGTGTAGATGTAGGTTGCCTAACAGATACTGCGAGGAACGGCCGTAAAGGTGTAGATGTAGGTTGCCTAACAGATACGGCGAGGAACGGTCGTAAAGGTGTAGATGTAGGTTGCCTAACAGATACGGCGAGGAACGGTCGTAAAGGTGTAGATGTAGGTTGCCTAACATATACGGCGAGGAACGGCCGTAAAGGTGTAGATGTAGGTTGCCTAACAGATACGGCGAGGAACGGTCGTAAAGGTGTAGATGTAGGTTGCCAAACAGATACGGCGAGGAACGGCCGTAAAGGTGTAGATGTAGGTTGCCTATCAGATACGGTAAGGAACGGTCGTAAAGGTGTAGATGTAGGTTGCCTAACAGATACGGCAAGGAACGGTCGTAAAGGTGTAGATGTAGGTTGCCTAACAGATACGGTAAGGAACGGTCGTAAAGGTGTAGATGTAGGTTGCCTAACAGATACGGCGAGGAACGGTCGTAAAGGTGTAGATGTAGGTTGCCAAACAGATACGGCGAGGAACGGCCGTAAAGGTGTAGATGTAGGTTGCCTATCAGATACGGCGAGGAACGGTCGTAAAGGTGTAGATGTAGGTTGCCAAACAGATACGGCGAGGAACGGCCGTAAAGGTGTAGATGTAGGTTGCCTATCAGATACGGTAAGGAACGGTCGTAAAGGTGTAGGTGTAGGTTGCCAAACAGATACGGCGAGGAACGGTCGTAAAGGTGTAGATGTAGGTTGCCTAACAGATACGGCGAGGAATGGCCGTAAAGGTGTAGATGTAGGTTGCCAAACTGATACGGCGAGGAACGGTCGTAAAGGTGTAGATGTAGGTTGCCTAACAGATACGGCGAGGAACGGTCGTAAAGGTGTAGATGTAGGTTGCCTAACAGATACGGTAAGGAACGGTCGTGAAGGTGTAGATGTAGGTTGCCTAACAGATACGGCGAGGAACGGCCGTAAAGGTGTAGATGTAGGTTGCCTAACAGATACGGCGAGGAACGGTCGTAAACGTGTAGATGTAGGTTGCCTAACAGATACGGCGAGGAACGGTCGTAAAGGTGTAGATGTAGGTTGCCTAACATATACGGCGAGGAACGGCCGTAAAGGTGTAGATGAAGGTTGCCTAACAGATACGGCGAGGAACGGTCGTAAAGGTGTAGATGTAGGTTGCCATACAGATACGGCGAGGAACGGCCGTAAAGGTGTAGATGTAGGTTGCCTAACAGATACGGCGAAGAACGGTCGTAAAGGTGTAGATGTAGGTTGCCTAACAGATTCGGCGAGGAACGGTCGTAAAGGTGTAGATGTAGGTTGCCTAACAGATACGGCGAGGAACGGTCGTAAAGGTGTAGATGTAGGTTGCCTAACAGATACGGTAAGGAACGGTCGTGAAGGTGTAGATGTAGGTTGCCTAACAGATACGGCAAGGAACGGTCGTAAAGGTGTAGATGTAGGATGCCTAACAGATACGGCGAGGAACGGCCGTAAAGGTTTAGATGTAGGTTGCCTAACAGATACGGCGAGGAACGGCCGTAAAGGTTTAGATGTAGGTTGCCTAAAAGATACGGCGAGGAACGGTCGTAAAGGTGTAGATGTAGGTTGTCTAACAGATACGGTAAGGAACGGTCGTAAAGGTGTAGATATAGGTTGCCAAACAGATACGGCGAGGAACGGTCGTAAAGGTGTAGATGTAGGTTGCCTAACAGATACGGCGAGGAACGGCCGTAAAGGTGTAGATGTAGGTTGCCTATCAGATACGGTAAGGAACGGTCGTAAAGGTGTAGGTGTAGGTTGCCAAACAGATACGGCGAGGAACGGTCGTAAAGGTGTAGATGTAGGTTGCCTAACAGATACGGCGAGGAACGGTCGTAAAGGTGTAGATGTAGGTTGCCAAACAGATACGGCGAGGAACGGCCGTAAAGGTGTAGATGTAGGTTGCCTATCAGATACGGTAAGGAACGGTCGTAAAGGTGTAGGTGTAGGTTGCCAAACAGATACGGCGAGGAACGGTCGTAAAGGTGTAGATGTAGGTTGCCTAACAGATACGGCGAGGATTGGCCGTACAGGTGTAGATGTAGGTTGCCAAACAGATACGGCGAGGAACGGTCGTAAAGGTGTAGATGTAGGTTGCCTAACAGATACGGCGAGGAACGGTCGTAAAGGTGTAGATGTAGGTTGCCTAACATATACGGCGAGGAACGGCCGTAAAGGTGTAGATGTAGGTTGCCTAACAGATACGGCGAGGAACGGTCGTAAAGGTGTAGATGTAGGTTGCCAAACAGATACGGCGAGGAACGGTCGTAAAGGTGTAGATGTAGGTTGCCTAACAGATACGGCGAGGAACGGTCGTAAAGGCGTAGATGTAGGTTGCCTAACAGATACGGCGAGGAACGGCCGTAAAGGTTTAGATGTAGGTTGCCTAACAGATACGGCGAGGAACGGTCGTAAAGGTGTAGATGTAGGTTGCCTAACAGATACGGCGAGGAACGGTCGTAAAGGTGTAGATGTAGGTTGCCTAACATATACGGCGAGGAACGGCCGTAAAGGTGTAGATGTAGGTTGCCTAACAGATACGGCGAGGAACGGTCGTAAAGGTGTAGATGTAGGTTGCCTAACAGATACGGCGAGGAACGGTCGTAAAGGTGTAGATGTAGGTTGCCTAACAGATACGGCGAGGAACGGCCGTAAAGGTTTAGATGTAGGTTGCCTAACAGATACGGCGAGGAACGGTCGTAAAGGTGTAGATGTAGGTTGCCTAACAGTTACGGTAAGGAACGGTCGTAAAGGTGTAGATATAGGTTGCCAAACAGATACGGGGAGGAACGGTCGTAAAGGTGTAGATGTAGGTTGCCTAACAGATACGGTAAGAAACGGTCGTAAAGGTGTAGATGTAGGTTGCCTAACAGATACGGTAAGGAACGGTCGTGAAGGTGTAGATGTAGGTTGCCTAACAGATACTGCGAGGAACGGCCGTAAAGGTGTAGATGTAGGTTGCCTAACAGATACGGCGAGGAACGGTCGTAAAGGTGTAGATGTAGGTTGCCTAACAGATACGGCGAGGAACGGCCGTAAAGGTGTAGATGTAGGTTGCCTATCAGATACGGCGAGGAACGGCCGTAAAGGTGTAGATGTAGGTTGCCTATCAGATACGGTAAGGAACGGTCGTAAAGGTGTAGATGTAGGTTGCCAAACAGATACGGCAAGGAACGGTCGTAAAGGTGTAGATGTAGGTTGCCTAACAGATACGGTAAGGAACGGTCGTAAAGGTGTAGATGTAGGTTGCCTAACAGATACGGCGAGGAACGGCCGTAAAGGTGTAGATGTAGGTTGCCTAACAGATACGGCGAGGAACGGTCGTAAAGGTGTAGATGTAGGTTGCCTAACAGATACGGCGAGGAACGGTCGTAAAGGTGTAGATGTAGGTTGCCTAACAGATACGGCGAGGAACGGCCGTAAAGGTGTAGATGTAGGTTGCCTAACAGATACGGCGAGGAACGGTCGTAAAGGTGTAGATGTAGGTTGCCTAACAGTTACGGTAAGGAACGGTCGTAAAGGTGTAGATGTAGGTTGCCAAACAGATACGGCAAGGAACGGTCGTAAAGGTGTAGATGTAGGTTGCCTAACAGATACGGTAAGGAACGGTCGTAAAGGTGTAGATGTAGGTTGCCTAACAGATACGGCGAGGAACGGTCGTAAAGGTGTAGATGTAGGTTGACAAACAGATACGGCGAGGAACGGTCGTAAAGGTGTAGATGTAGGTTGCCTAACAGATACGGCGAGGAACGGTCGTAAAGGTGTAGATGTAGGTTGCCTAACAGATACGGCGAGGAACGGTCGTAAAGGTGTAGATGTAGGTTGCCTAACATATACGGCGAGGAACGGCCGTAAAGGTGTAGATGTAGGTTGCCTAACAGATACGGCGAGGAACGGTCGTAAAGGTGTAGATGTAGGTTGCCAAACAGATACGGCGAGGAACGGCCGTAAAGGTGTAGATGTAGGTTGCCTATCAGATACGGTAAGGAACGGTCGTAAAGGTGTAGATGTAGGTTGCCAAACAGATACGGCAAGGAACGGTCGTAAAGGTGTAGATGTAGGTTGCCTAACAGATACGGTAAGGAACGGTCGTAAAGGTGTAGATGTAGGTTGCCTAACAGATACGGCGAGGAACGGTCGTAAAGGTGTAGATGTAGGTTGACAAACAGATACGGCGAGGAACGGCCGTAAAGGTGTAGATGTAGGTTGCCTATCAGATACGGCGAGGAACGGTCGTAAAGGTGTAGATGTAGGTTGCCAAACAGATACGGCGAGGAACGGCCGTAAAGGTGTAGATGTAGGTTGCCTATCAGATACGGTAAGGAACGGTCGTAAAGGTGTAGGTGTAGGTTGCCAAACAGATACGGCGAGGAACGGTCGTAAAGGTGTAGATGTAGGTTGCCTAACAGATACGGCGAGGAATGGCCGTAAAGGTGTAGATGTAGGTTGCCAAACAGATACGGCGAGGAACGGTCGTAAAGGTGTAGATGTAGGTTGCCTAACAGATACGGCGAGGAACGGTCGTAAAGGTGTAGATGTAGGTTGCCTAACAGATACGGTAAGGAACGGTCGTGAAGGTGTAGATGTAGGTTGCCTAACAGATACGGCGAGGAACGGCCGTAAAGGTGTAGATGTAGGTTGCCTAACAGATACGGCGAGGAACGGTCGTAAAGGTGTAGATGTAGGTTGCCTAACAGATACGGCGAGGAACGGTCGTAAAGGTGTAGATGTAGGTTGCCTAACATATACGGCGAGGAACGGCCGTAAAGGTGTAGATGAAGGTTGCCTAACAGATACGGCGAGGAACGGTCGTAAAGGTGTAGATGTAGGTTGCCATACAGATACGCCGAGGAACGGCCGTAAAGGTGTAGATGTAGGTTGCCTAACAGATACGGCGAAGAACGGTCGTAAAGGTGTAGATGTAGGTTGCCTAACAGATTCGGCGAGGAACGGTCGTAAAGGTGTAGATGTAGGTTGCCTAACAGATACGGCGAGGAACGGTCGTAAAGGTGTAGATGTAGGTTGCCTAACAGATACGGTAAGGAACGGTCGTGAAGGTGTAGATGTAGGTTGCCTAACAGATACGGCGAGGAACGGTCGTAAAGGTGTAGATGTAGGATGCCTAACAGATACGGCGAGGAACGGCCGTAAAGGTTTAGATGTAGGTTGCCTAACAGATACGGCGAGGAACGGCCGTAAAGGTTTAGATGTAGGTTGCCTAAAAGATACGGCGAGGAACGGTCGTAAAGGTGTAGATGTAGGTTGTCTAACAGATACGGTAAGGAACGGTCGTAAAGGTGTAGATATAGGTTGCCAAACAAATATGGCGAGGAACGGTCGTAAAGGTGTAGATGTAGGTTGCCTAACAGATACGGTAAGGAACGGTCGTAAAGGTGTAGATGTAGGTTGCCAAACAGATACGGCGAGGAACGGTCGTAAAGGTGTAGATGTAGGTTGCCTAACAGATACGGCAACGAACGGTCGTAAAGGTGTAGATGTAGGTTGCCTAACAGATACGGCGAGGAACGGTCGTAAAGGTGTAGATGTAGGTTGCCTAACAGATACGGTAAGGAACGGTCGTAAAGGTGTAGGTGTAGGTTGCCAAACAGATACGGCGAGGAACGGTCGTAAAGGTGTAGATGTAGGTTGCCTAACAGATACGGCGAGGAATGGCCGTAAAGGTGTAGATGTAGGTTGCCAAACAGATACGGCGAGGAACGGTCGTAAAGGTGTAGATGTAGGTTGCCTAACAGATACGGTCAAGAACGGTCGTAAAGGTGTAGATGTAGGTTGCCTAACAGATACGGTGAAGAACGGTCGTAAAGGTGTAGATGTAGGTTGCCTAACAGATACGGTAAGGAACGGTCGTAAAGGTGTAGATGTAGGTTGCCTAACATATACGGCGAGGAACGGTCGTAAAGGTGTAGATGTAGGTTGCCTAACAGATACGGTAAGGAACGGTCGTGAAGGTGTAGATGTAGGTTGCCTAACAGATACGGCGAGGAACGGTCGTAAAGGTGTAGATGTAGGTTGCCTAACAGATACGGCGAGGAACGGCCGTAAAGGTTTAGATGTAGGTTGCCTAACAGATACGGCGAGGAACGGTCGTAAAGGTGTAGATGTAGGTTGCCTAACAGATACGGTAAGGAACGGTCGTAAAGGTGTAGATATAGGTTGCCAAACAGATACGGCGAGGAACGGTCGTAAAGGTGTAGATGTAGGTTGCCTAACAGATACGGTAAGGAACGGTCGTAAAGGTGTAGATGTAGGTTGCCAAACAGATACGGCGAGGAACGGTCGTAAAGGTGTAGATGTAGGTTGCCTAACAGATACGGCAAGGAACGGTCGTAAAGGTGTAGATGTAGGTTGCCTAACATATACGGCGAGGAACGGTCGTAAAGGTGTAGATGTAGGTTGCCTAACATATACGGCGAGGAACGGCCGTAAAGGTGTAGATGTAGGTTGCCTAACAGATACGGCGAGGAACGGTCGTAAAGGTGTAGATGTAGGTTGCCAAACAGATACGGCGAGGAACGGCCGTAAAGGTGTAGATGTAGGTTGCCTATCAGATACGGTAAGGAACGGTCGTAAAGGTGTAGATGTAGGTTGCCAAACAGATACGGCAAGGAACGGTCGTAAAGGTGTAGATGTAGGTTGCCTAACAGATACGGCGAGGAACGGTCGTAAAGGTGTAGATGTAGGTTGCCAAACAGATACGGCGAGGAACGGCCGTAAAGGTGTAGATGTAGGTTGCCTATCAGATACGGTAAGGAACGGTCGTAAAGGTGTAGGTGTAGGTTGCCAAACAGATACGGCGAGGAACGGTCGTAAAGGTGTAGATGTAGGTTGCCTAACAGATAAGGCGAGGAATGGCCGTAAAGGTGTAGATGTAGGTTGCCAAACAGATACGGCGAGGAACGGTCGTAAAGGTGTAGATGTAGGTTGCCTAACAGATACGACGAGGAACGGTCGTAAAGGTGTAGATGTAGGTTGCCAAACAGATACGGCGAGGAACGGCCGTAAAGGTGTAGATGTAGGTTGCCTATCAGATACGGTAAGGAACGGTCGTAAAGGTGTAGGTGTAGGTTGCCAAACAGATACGGCGAGGAACGGTCGTAAAGGTGTAGATGTAGGTTGCCTAACAGATACGGCGAGGAATGGCCGTAAAGGTGTAGATGTAGGTTGCCAAACAGATACGGCGAGGAACGGTCGTAAAGGTGTAGATGTAGGTTGCCTAACAGATACGGCGAGGAACGGTCGTAAAGGTGTAGATGTAGGTTGCCTAACAGATACGGCGAGGAACGGCCGTAAAGGTTTAGATGTAGGTTGCCTAACAGATACGGCGAGGAACGGCCGTAAAGGTTTAGATGTAGGTTGCCTAACAGATACGGCGAGGAACGGTCGTAAAGGTGTAGATGTAGGTTGCCTAACAGATACGGTAAGGAACGGTCGTAAAGGTGTAGATATAGGTTGCCAAACAAATACGGCGAGGAACGGTCGTAAAGGTGTAGATGTAGGTTGCGTAACAGATACGGCAAGGAACGGTCGTAAAGGTGTAGATGTAGGTTGCCTAACAGATACGGCGAGGAACGGTCGTAAAGGTGTAGATGTAGGTTGCCTAACAGATACGGTAAGGAACGGTCGTAAAGGTGTAGATGTAGGTTGCCAAACAGATACGGCAAGGAACGGTCGTAAAGGTGTAGATGTAGGTTGCCTAACAGATACGGCAAGGAACGGTCGTAAAGGTGTAGATGTAGGTTGCCTAACAGATACGGCGAGTAACGGTCGTAAAGGTGTAGATGTAGGTTGCCTAACAGATACGGCGAGGAACGGTCGTAAAGGTGTAGATGTAGGTTGCCTAACAGATACGGTAAGGAACGGTCGTGAAGGTGTAGATGTAGGTTGCCTAACAGATACGGCGAGGAACGGCCGTAAAGGTGTAGATGTAGGTTGCCTAACAGATACGGTAAGGAACGGTCGTAAAGGTGTAGGTGTAGGTTGCCAAACAGATACGGCGAGGAACGGTCGTAAAGGTGTAGATGTAGGTTGCCTAACAGATACAGCGAGGAATGGCCGGAAAGGTGTAGATGTAGGTTGCCAAACAGATACGGCGAGGAACGGTCGTAAAGGTGTAGATGTAGGTTGCCTAACAGATACGGTCAAGAACGGTCGTAAAGGTGTAGATGTAGGTTGCCTAACAGATACGGTGAAGAACGGTCGTAAAGGTGTAGATGTAGGTTGCCTAACAGATACGGTAAGGAACGGTCGTAAAGGTGTAGATGTAGGTTGCCTAACATATACGGCGAGGAACGGTCGTAAAGGTGTAGATGTAGGTTGCCTAACAGATACGGTAAGGAACGGTCGTAAAGGTGTAGATGTAGGTTCCCTAACAGATACGGTAAGGAACGGTCGTAAAGGTGTAGATATAGGTTGCCAAACAGATACGGGGAGGAACGGTCGTAAAGGTGTAGATGTAGGTTGCCTAACAGATACGGTAAGGAACGGTCGTAAAGGTGTAGATGTAGGTTGCCTAACAGATACGGTAAGGAACGGTCGTGAAGGTGTAGATGTAGGTTGCCTAACAGATACGGCGAGGAACGGCCGTAAAGGTGTAGATGTAGGTTGCCTAACAGATACGGCGAGGAACGGTCGTAAAGGTGTAGATGTAGGTTGCCTAACAGATACGGCGAGGAACGGTCGTAAAGGTGTAGATGTAGGTTGCCTAACATATACGGCGAGGAACGGCCGTAAAGGTGTAGATGTAGGTTGCCTAACAGATACGGCGAGGAACGGTCGTAAAGGTGTAGATGTAGGTTGCCAAACAGATACGGCGAGGAACGGCCGTAAAGGTGTAGATGTAGGTTGCCTATCAGATACGGTAAGGAACGGTCGTAAAGGTGTAGATGTAGGTTGCCAAACAGATACGGCAAGGAACGGTCGTAAAGGTGTAGATGTAGGTTGCCTAACAGATACGGTAAGCAACGGTCGTAAAGGTGTAGATGTAGGTTGCCTAATAGATACGGCGAGGAACGGTCGTAAAGGTGTAGATGTAGGTTGCCAAACAGATACGGCGAGGAACGGCCGTAAAGGTGTAGATGTAGGTTGCCTATCAGATACGGTAAGGAACGGTCGTAAAGGTGTAGGTGTAGGTTGCCAAACAGATACGGCGAGGAACGGTCGTAAAGGTGTAGATGTAGGTTGCCTAACAGATAAGGCGAGGAATGGCCGTAAAGGTGTAGATGTAGGTTGCCAAACAGATACGGCGAGGAACGGTCGTAAAGGTGTAGATGTAGGTTGCCTAACAGATACGGCGAGGAACGGTCGTAAAGGTGTAGATGTAGGTTGCCAAACAGATACGGCGAGGAACGGCCGTAAAGGTGTAGATGTAGGTTGCCTATCAGATACGGTAAGGAACGGTCGTAAAGGTGTAGGTGTAGGTTGCCAAACAGATACGGCGAGGAACGGTCGTAAAGGTGTAGATGTAGGTTGCCTAACAGATACGGCGAGGAATGGCCGTAAAGGTGTAGATGTAGTTTGCCAAACAGATACGGCGAGGAACGGTCGTAAAGGTGTAGATGTAGGTTGCCTAACAGATACGGCGAGGAACGGTCGTAAAGGTGTAGATGTAGGTTGCCTAACAGATACGGTAAGGAACGGTCGTGAAGGTGTAGATGTAGGTTGCCTAACAGATACGGCGAGGAACGGCCGTAAAGGTGTAGATGTTGGTTGCCTAACAGATACGGCGAGGAACGGTCGTAAAGGTGTAGATGTAGGTTGCCTAACAGATACGGCGAGGAACGGTCGTAAAGGTGTAGATGTAGGTTGCCTAACATATACGGCGAGGAACGGCCGTAAAGGTGTAGATGAAGGTTGCCTAACAGATACGGCGAGGAACGGTCGTAAAGGTGTAGATGTAGGTTGCCATACAGATACGGCGAGGAACGGCCGTAAAGGTGTAGATGTAGGTTGCCTAACAGATACGGCGAAGAACGGTCGTAAAGGTGTAGATGTAGGTTGCCTAACAGATTCGGCGAGGAACGGTCGTAAAGGTGTAGATGTAGGTTGCCTAACAGATACGGCGAGGAACGGTCGTAAAGGTGTAGATGTAGGTTGCCTAACAGATACGGTAAGGAACGGTCGTGAAGGTGTAGATGTAGGTTGCCTAACAGATACGGCGAGGAACGGTCGTAAAGGTGTAGAAGTAGGTTGCCTAACAGATACGGCGAGGAACGGCCGTAATGGTTTAGATGTAGGTTGCCTAACAGATACGGCGAGGAACGGCCGTAAAGGTTTAGATGTAGGTTGCATAACAGATACGGCGAGGAACGGTCGTAAAGGTGTAGATGTAGGTTGCCTAACAGATACGGTAAGGAACGGTCGCAAAGGTGTAGATATAGGTTGCCAAACAAATACGGCGAGGAACGGTCGTAAAGGTGTAGATGTAGGTTGCCTAACAGATACGGTAAGGAACGGTCGTAAAGGTGTAGATGTAGGTTGCCAAACAGAAACGGCGAGGAACGGTCGTAAAGGTGTAGATGTAGGTTGCCTAACAGATACGGCAAGGAACGGTCGTAAAGGTGTAGATGTAGGTTGCCTAACAGATACGGCGAGGAACGGTCGTAAAGGTGTAGATGTAGGTTGCCTAACAGATACGGTAAGGAACGGTCGTAAAGGTGTAGATGTAGGTTGCCAAACAGATACGGCGAGGAACGGTCGTAAAGGTGTAGATGTAGGTTGCCTAACAGATATGGCAAGGAACGGTCGTAAAGGTGTAGATGTAGGTTGCCTAACAGATACGGCGAGGAACGGTCGTAAAGGTGTAGATGTAGGTTGCCTAACAGATACGGCGAGGAATGGCCGTAAAGGTGTAGATGTAGGTTGCCAAACAGATACGGCGAGGAACGGTCGTAAAGGTGTAGATGTAGGTTGCCTAACAGATACGGCGAGGAACGGTCGTAAAGGTGTAGATGTAGGTTGCCTAACAGATACGGTAAGGAACGGTCGTAAAGGTGTAGATGTAGGTTGCCAAACAGATACGGCGAGGAACGGTCGTAAAGGTGTAGATGTAGGTTGCCTAACAGATACGGTCAAGAACGGTCGTAACGGTGTAGATGTAGGTTGCCTAACAGATACGGTGAAGAACGGTCGTAAAGGTGTAGATGTAGGTTGCCTAACAGATACGGCGAGGAACGGCCGTAAAGGTGTAGATGTAGGTTGCCTATCAGATACGGTAAGGAACGGTCGTAAAGGTGTAGGTGTAGGTTGCCAAACAGATACGGCGAGGAACGGTCGTAAAGGTGTAGATGTAGGTTGCCTAACAGATACGGCGAGGAATGGCCGTAAAGGTGTAGATGTAGGTTGCCAAACAGATACGGCGAGGAACGGTCGTAAAGGTGTAGATGTAGGTTGCCTAACAGATACGGCGAGGAACGGTCGTAAAGGTGTAGATGTAGGTTGCCTAACAGATACGGTAAGGAACGGTCGTGAAGGTGTAGATGTAGGTTGCCTAACAGATACGGCGAGGTACGGCCGTAAAGGTGTAGATGTTGGTTGCCTAACAGATACGGCGAGGAACGGTCGTAAAGGTGTAGATGTAGGTTGCCTAACAGATACGGCGAGGAACGGTCGTAAAGGTGTAGATGTAGGTTGCCTAACATATACGGCGAGGAACGGCCGTAAAGGTGTAGATGAAGGTTGCCTAACAGATACGGCGAGGAACGGTCGTAAAGGTGTAGATGTAGGTTGCCATACAGATACGGCGAGGAACGGCCGTAAAGGTGTAGATGTAGGTTGCCTAACAGATACGGCGAAGAACGGTCGTAAAGGTGTAGATGTAGGTTGCCTAACAGATTCGGCGAGGAACGGTCGTAAAGGTGTAGATGTAGGTTGCCTAACAGATACGGCGAGGAACGGTCGTAAAGGTGTAGATGTAGGTTGCCTAACAGATACGGTAAGGAACGGTCGTAAAGGTGTAGATGTAGGTTGCCTAACAGATACGGCGAGGAACGGCCGTAAAGGTTTAGATGTAGGTTGCCTAACAGATACGGCGAGGAACGGCCGTAAAGGTTTAGATGTAGGTTGCCTAACAGATACGGCGAGGAACGGTCGTAAAGGTGTAGATGTAGGTTGCCTAACAGATACGGTAAGGAACGGTCGTAAAGGTGTAGATATAGGTTGCCAAACAAATACGGCGAGGAACGGTCGTAAAGGTGTAGATGTAGGTTGCCTAACAGATACGGTAAGGAACGGTCGTAAAGGTGTAGATGTAGGTTGCCAAACAGATACGGCGAGGAACGGTCGTAAAGGTGTAGATGTAGGTTGCCTAACAGATACGGCAAGGAACGGTCGTAAAGGTGTAGATGTAGGTTGCCTAACAGATACGGCGAGGAACGGTCGTAAAGGTGTAGAGGTAGGTTGCCTAACAGATACGGTAAGGAACGGTCGTAAAGGTGTAGATGTAGGTTGCCAAACAGATACGGCGAGGAACGGTCGTAAAGGTGTAGATGTAGGTTGCCTAACAGATACGGCAAGGAACGGTCGTAAAGGTGTAGGTGTAGGTTGCCAAACAGATACGGCGAGGAACTGTCGTAAAGGTGTAGATGTAGGTTGCCTAACAGATACGGCGAGGAATGGCCGTAAAGGTGTAGATGTGGGTTGCCAAACAGATACGGCGAGGAACGGTCGTAAAGGTGTAGATGTAGGTTGCCTAACAGATACGGTGAAGAACGGTCGTAAAGGTGTAGATGTAGGTTGCCTAACAGATACGGTGAAGAACGGTCGTAAAGGTGTAGATGTAGGTTGCCTAACAGATACGGTAAGGAACGGTCGTAAAGGTGTAGATGTAGGTTACCTAACATATACGGCGAGGAACGGTCGTAAAGGTGTAGATGTAGGTTGCCTAACAGATACGGTAAGGAACGGTCGTGAAGGTGTAGATGTAGGTTGCCTAACAGATACGGCGAGGAACGGTCGTAAAGGTGTAGATGTAGGTTGCCTAACAGATACGGCGAGGAACGGCCGTAAAGGTTTAGATGTAGGTTGCCTAACAGCTACGGCGAGGAACGGTCGTAAAGGTGTAGATGTAGGTTGCCTAACAGATACGTTTAGGAACGGTCGTAAAGGTGTAGATTTAGGTTGCCAAACAGATACGGCGAGGAACGGTCGTAAAGGTGTAGATGTAGGTTGCCTAACAGATACGGTAAGGAACGGTCGTAAAGGTGTAGATGTAGGTTGCCAAACAGATACGGCGAGGAACGGTCGTAGAGGTGTAGATGTAGGTTGCCTAACAGATACGGCAAGGAACGGTCGTAAAGGTTTAGATGTAGGTTGCCTAACAGATACGGCGAGGAACGGTCGTAAAGGTGTAGATGTAGGTTGCCTAACAGATACGGCGAGGAACGGTCGAAAAGGTGTAGATGTAGGTTGCCTAACAGATACGGTAAGGAACGGTCGTGAAGGTGTAGATGTAGGTTGCCTAACAGATACGGCGAGGAACGGCCGTAAAGGTGTAGATGTAGGTTGCCTAACATATACGGCGAGGAACGGCCGTAAAGGTGTAGATGTAGGTTGCCTAACAGATACGGCGAGGAACGGTCGTAAAGGTGTAGATGTAGGTTGCCAAACAGATACAGCGAGGAACGGCCGTAAAGGTGTAGATGTAGGTTGCCTATCAGATACGGTAAGGAACGGTCGTAAAGGTGTAGATGTAGGTTGCCAAACAGATACGGCGAGGAACGGTCGTAAAGGTGTAGATGTAGGTTGCCTAACAGATACGGTAAGGAACGGTCGTAAAGGTGTAGATGTAGGTTGCCTAACAGATACGGCGAGGAACGGCCGTAAAGGTGTAGATGTAGGTTGCCTAACAGATACGGCGAGGAACGGTCGTAAAGGTGTAGATGTAGGTTGCCAAACAGATACGGCGAGGAACGGCCGTAAAGGTGTAGATGTAGGTTGCCTATCAGATACGGTAAGGAACGGTCGTAAAGGTGTAGGTGTAGGTTGCCAAACAGATACGGCGAGGAACGGTCGTAAAGGGGTAGATGTAGGTTGCCTAACAGATACGGCGAGGAACGGTCGTAAACGTGTAGATGTAGGTTGCCAAACAGATACGGCGAGGAACGGCCGTAAAGGTGTAGATGTAGGTTGCCTATCAGATACGGTAAGGAACGGTCGTAAAGGTGTAGGTGTAGGTTGCCAAACAGATACGGCGAGGAACGGTCGTAAAGGTGTAGATGTAGGTTGCCTAACAGATACGGCGAGGAATGGCCGTAAAGGTGTAGATGTAGGTTGCCAAACAGATACGGCGAGGAACGGTCGTAAAGGTGTAGATGTAGGTTGCCTAACAGATACGGTGAAGAACGGTCGTAAAGGTGTAGATGTAGGTTGCCTAACAGATACGGTAAGGAACGGTCGTAAAGGTGTAGATGTAGGTTGCCTAACATATACGGCGAGGAACGGTCGTAAAGGTGTAGATGTAGGTTGCCTAACAGATACGGTAAGGAACGGTCGTAAAGGTGTAGATGTAGGTTGCCTAACAGATACGGTAAGGAACGGTCGTGAAGGTGTAGATGTAGGTTGCCTAACAGATACGGCGAGGAACGGCCGTAAAGGTGTAGATGTAGGTTGCCTAACAGATACGGCGAGGAACGGTCGTAAAGGTGTAGATGTAGGTTGCCTAACAGATACGGCGAGGAACGGTCGTAAAGGTGTAGATGTAGGTTGCCTAACATATACGGCGAGGAACGGCCGTAAAGGTGTAGATGTAGGTTGCCTAACAGATACGGCGAGGAACGGTCGTAAAGGTGTAGATGTAGGTTGCCAAACAGATACGGCGAGGAACGGCCGTAAAGGTGTAGATGTAGGTTGCCTATCAGATACGGTAAGGAACGGTCGTAAAGGTGTAGATGTAGGTTGCCAAACAGATACGGTAAGGAACGGTCGTAAAGGTGTAGATGTAGGTTGCCTAACAGATACGGCGAGGAACGGTCGTAAAGGTGTAGATGTAGGTTGCCAAACAGATACGGCGAGGAACGGCCGTAAAGGTGTAGATGTAGGTTGCCTATCAGATACGGTAAGGAACGGTCGTAAAGGTGTAGGTGTAGGTTGCCAAACAGATACGGCGAGGAACGGTCGTAAAGGTGTAGATGTAGGTTGCCTAACAGATAAGGCGAGGAATGGCCGTAAAGGTGTAGATGTAGGTTGCCTATCAGATACGGTAAGGAACGGTCGTAAAGGTGTAGGTGTAGGTTGCCAAACAGATACGGCGAGGAACGGTCGTAAAGGTGTAGATGTAGGTTGCCTAACAGATACGGCGAGGAATGGCCGTAAAGGTGTAGATGTAGGTTGCCAAACAGATACGGCGAGGAACGGTCGTAAAGGTGTAGATGTAGGTTGCCTAACAGATACGGTGAAGAACGGTCGTAAAGGTGTAGATGTAGGTTGCCTAATAGATACGGTGAAGAACGGTCGTAAAGGTGTAGATGTAGGTTGCCTAACAGATACGGCGAGGAACGGTCGTAAAGGTGTAGATGTAGGTTGCCTAACAGATACGGCGAGGAACGGCCGTAAAGGTTTAGATGTAGGTTGCCTAACAGATACGGCGAGGAACGGTCGTAAAGGTGTAGATGTAGGTTGCCTAACAGATACGGTAAGGAACGGTCGTAAAGGTGTAGATATAGGTTGCCAAACAGATACGGCGAGGAACGGTCGTAAAGGTGTAGATGTAGGTTGCCTAACAGATACGGTAAGGAACGGTCGTAAAGGTGTAGATGTAGGTTGCCAAACAGATACGGCGTGGAACGGTCGTAAAGGTGTAGATGTAGGTTGCCTAACACATACGGCAAAGAACGGTCGTAAAGGTGTAGATGTAGGTTGCCTAACAGATACGGCGAGGAACGGTCGTAAAGGTGTAGATGTAGGTTGCCTAACAGATACGGTAAGGAACGGTCGTGAAGGTGTAGATGTAGGTTGCCTAACAGATACGGCGAGGAACGGCCGTAAAGGAGTAGATGTAGGTTGCCTAACAGATACGGCGAGGAACGGTCGTAAAGGTGTAGATGTAGGTTGCCTAACAGATACGGCGAGGAACGGTCGTAAAGGTGTAGATGTAGGTTGCCTAACATATACGGCGAGGAACGGCCGTAAAGGTGTAGATATAGGTTGCCTAACAGATACGGCGAGGAACGGTCGTAAAGGTGTAGATGTAGGTTGCCATACAGATACGGCGAGGAACGGCCGTAAAGGTGTAGATGTAGGTTGCCTAACAGATACGGCGAAGAACGGTCGTAAAGGTGTAGATGTAGGTTGCCTAACAGATACGGCGAGGAACGGTCGTAAAGGTGTAGATGTAGGTTGCCTAACAGATACGGCGAGGAACGGTCGTAAAGGTGTATATGTAGGTTGCCTAACAGATACGGCAAGGAACGGTCGTAAATGTGTAGATGTAGGTTGCCTAACAGATACGGCGAGTTTATTTTTACAACACATATTTACCTGTAGATTACCACTACGAATACCGAGTTTCGTCGAAATATACCAAAAATCACGGTTAGTAGTGGCGAATTGGTATTGTGGGTCTGGAGTAAACCCCCCCCCCCCTCCTAATGAACCGATTTAATTTATTTTTACAAAACATATTTACCTGTAGATTACCGCTATGAAACCCGAGTTTCGTCGAAATATACCTAAAATCACGGCTGGTAGTGGCGAATTGGTATTGTCGGTCCGGAGTAAACTGCCCCCTCCTTATGAACCGATTTAGTTCATTTTTAAATCTCACTTTTCTCTCTATATTACCACTACGAATACCAAGTTTCGTTGAAATATAACAATTATTACGGCTGAAATGGTCAAATTAGTGTTTTGGGTTCGGGGTAAACCCCCCTTCCGGTGGACCGATTTTGGTGGTTAACGAACTCGTTCAATTGTTTGCTAATTGAATGCTATATACCAAGTTTCGTGACGAAAAAACAAAAACTCTGGCCGCTATCGTGTTAACAGACACACACACACATATATATATATATATATATATATATATATATATATATATATAGATATATATATGTATATATATATATATATATATATATATATATATATATATGTATATATATATATATATATATATATATATATATATATATATGTATATATATATATATATATATATATATATATATATATATATATATATATATATAAATTTTAACGGGGGTCATTTTCGGTGTCTACTAGGTAGGATCGATAAAGATTTGAAGAAATTTTTCAAAAATTCCGTCATGAGTCCAACCTCAATAGCTGCTTTCCTTCGGAGGAAAGTGCTAAAAGAAGTATTGTGGACGGATAACGAATAAAAGATAACGGATAATCAATAAATAAAAAATAAAAAATTATTCGAACAAGCCTTACTCTGAATGTGGTACATGTCAAATCCCTTTCTGAATTCTGCACCTTATAGAAGAATGTCCTTCTCAGCAGTCTGTATTTGAAGAATACGGAGTTGCTGGAAATATAAAATTGGCCTTAGAAGACTCTCCCCAGGGAATAGATAAAATCCTCCTTTTACTAAAGCATCTATCTCTATTCAATAAACTATAAATATCATGTCGACTCTTAATATAATTAGTATTTATCAACAATAAGTAATTAGAATTAATCAGTATAATCAACAGCTGCTTTTATTTTTATTTTTAAATTCGTTAAAAATGTGTAAATAGAACTCAGTAATGCTGTTAGGAACCAATTTTATACATACCAAGTTAAGTTAAAGTATGCAACTGTAAACAACCATAATATTTGTACAAAAAAAAAATTAAAATTAAATAAAATAATAATAATAAAAAAAAAATAAGAAATAAATATGCACAAGCGTACAGACAGTTAGTATAGATTGTATGTGTAAACATTTATAAATGAAAAAATAAAAATAAAAATAAGACCATAATACATAAAAAATCCAGCCAGATATTTTACCCGGGCAGATAGATGAAAAGAATGTCTCCATACTGAATCCAGAAACCCTCATCGTCAGCATTTAGTTGACGCCAAGACAGCATGAAGAATATTAGCAGGAATTTGGGAATCATCTGCGTTATGAGAGCCTTGATAATAAATAAATATTAGCAGGAAAGATGACCGTACATTCAATCCGTTTCCACATCCAGACAATGAAGAAAACTTACTACCATCGAAAAGGCGTAAATAAAAGGAATCTGCTGAGTTTAAAGATCCTGAAGTACCGCATTCCGTGGCACATGTGTGTAAAACATTGGTTGGATTTTAGTATTTATGAAAAACATTGGTTGCATTTTAGTATTTATGAAAAACATTGGTTGGATTTTAGTATTTATGAAAAACATTGGTTGCATTTTAGTATTTATGAAAAACATTGGTTGCATTTTAGTATTTATGAAAAACATTGGTTGCATTTTAGTATGTATGAAAAACATTGGTTGCATTTTAGTATTTATGAAAAACATTGGTTGCATTTTAGTATTTATGAAAAACATTGGTTGCATTTTAGTATTTATGAAAAACATTGGTTGCATTTTAGTATTTATGAAAAACATTGGTTGCATTTTAGTATTTATGAAAAACATTGGTTGCATTTTAGTATTTATGAAAAACATTGGTTGCATTTTAGTATTTATGAAAAACATTGGTTGCATTTTAGTATTTATGAAAAACATTGGTTGCATTTTAGTATTTATGAAAAACATTGGTTGCATTTTAGTATTTATGAAAAACATTGGTTGCATTTTAGTATTTATGAAAAACATTGGTTGCATTTTAGTATTTATGAAAAACATTGGTTGCATTTTAGTATTTATGAAAAACATTGGTTGCATTTTAGTATTTATGAAAAACATTGGTTGCATTTTAGTATTTATGAAAATCATTGGTTGCATTTTAGTATTTATGAAAAACATTGGTTGCATTTTAGTATTTATGAAAAACATTGGTTGCATTTTAGTATTTATGAAAAACATTGGTTGCATTTTAGTATTTATGAAAAACATTGGTTGCATTTTAGTTATGAAACAAAAAAAATTGTGTGCATGCTAGTGTATGCAAAGAATACTATTGTGGGTAAACTTGTGTACATATTTACAAAAAAAAAATAAATGAAAAAAAAAATAAAAAATAATAAAAATAATAATAATAATAAGCTAATAATAATAATAATAACGATGGGGACCATGTACGTGAATTGGGAGAATCCGAAACGTATAAGTACCTTGGCATCCAACAGCACCTTAAGATCTGCCACAAAAATGTTAAGGAGGAGCTTAAAAATAAGTTTTTAAATCGGCTGCGATTAGTATTAAGAAGTTATCTGCATGGAAAACACAAAGTAAAAGCTATTAACACCTGGGTAATACCTTCATTAACGTATAGTTTCGGTGTGATAAAGTGATCAGATACATCATTACGGGATTTGGATCGACTCATTCGAACTGAAATGACTAAAGCACGCATGCACCATCCAACATCTTCCATGGCAAGGCTGTATTTGCCACGGAAAAAAGGTGGCCTTAGCCTCATCAATATTGAACATTTATGTAGATCTCAAGAAAGTAATCTGAGGCGTTATATGAGATCGAGTGAGAGCCATCTTTTTAAGGAAATCGTTAAATTGGACGAGAATTATACAGCCTTGAAATTGAAGATAATTAATGAACAGACTTGGATCGCCTTTCTGAATGGCAAACGAAAGAACTGCACGGGCGATATTACAGTCGTTTATTTGATCCGGAGGTGCAGACGACGTTGTCGGTAGCATGGTTGACTTCTGGTCGGCTATTTTCGGAAACTGAAGGTTTCGTAATAGTCATCCATGAATAAGTAATTGCAACACGGTCCTACCGACGACACGTTTTAAAAGATATTAGTATTTCGGACAAGTGCAGATTATGTAACAAGGCGTATGAGTCGATTCAACACGTGACGGCAGGCTGCGAAATTCTTGCGGGATCGGATTACCTTCAGAGACACAACAATGTTGCCAAGATATACCATCAAGCAATTGCAGAAAGGTTCGGCATTATGGAAACTACGGTACCGTATTATCGCTACGTCCCACAAAGACTTCTAGAAAATGATAGAATTAAAATCTACTGACACGAAGCTATGATTACGGACCGAACTGTTCACCATAATAAACCAGACATTCTCATCATCGACAAGCAACCAATGGTTTGATACCGAATACTATAGTCAGTGTCACCAAATATTTGAAATTGTCAGAGGAACACCTAATACTATCCCACAAGCAGTTCTACTCGACACAGCTAGAATCGTCAGAAAATTTCTTAATGCCCATAATTAAAAAAAAATATATATTTAAAAAAAATAAATATAACTCTTTTTACTGGTTGGAACTATCCCCCAGTAAAAATATTCTCCAGTAATCTGAGAGACACCACCCCCATAACAATAATAATAAAAGTCCTAGAAGCGCACGTTGAATCAGTCAATGATATAGACAACGTACGCGAGTTAATATACTCAGGAGCAAGAGCAGTTTGTTACTACTTAGACTGCGGGCGGGATAAAGAAGTTACTGCCGATGGAACGAAATCAAAATCAGATAAATCCCCACCTTGGAGGGAAAGATTAGAAAAGAAAATATCTGAACTTCGCTGCAGAATTGGTATTTTAACCAACTATGTGCGATGTCCGCGGTCTGCTAGTAACAAACTAAAAGCTAAAATTGATGAAATAATTGTGCTTCATATAGGAATGATTGATGAGCAACGCTTGATTGAATCATTATCTATGTATTTAGACAAGCAAAAACAGAAACTGGATGTTTACGCAAACAGAATACGTAGGTACAATGAAGCGTTCCTCGGAAGGAAGCAAAATTCCCTTTTTAGTGCTCGAGAAAGGGAATTTATCGCAACTTAATTAAAAGCAATAAAGACAAGGTAAGTGATGTAAATATTGAAATGGACAAGATGGTAGGCTATTGGGCAGACGTATGGGAAGTGCCAGTGTCCCATAGCAAGATTGTGGATTGGATGTCAAAAGTGCGAGAGCAAATAAAGAATGTTCCACAAATGGAAAACAGCCAAATTCTTGTAGAAGACGTGACACAAGCGATTAAGAAATTGCACAACTGGAAAGCTCCCGGGCGCGATGGCTTACAAAATTATTGGTTGAAGTATTTCACCAGCCTTCATGGAGCAATAGCACAGTGCTATCAAGACATTCTTGTGGGTCATATGCCAGTTCCAGAAGATTTCGCTGAGGGAATCACTTATATGATTCCAAAGAAAATAAATGAGAACCTAGACCCAAAAGACCACAGACCAATAACATGGTCTCATAACATGGTGTCTATAAACTCTTTACATCCATTATTGCATCAAAAATTCAAGATCATTTGAATCAATATGAGTTACTAGCCCCAGAGCAGCTCGGCTGTGGCTCTAAGGGATGTAAAGAGTTGTTATATCAATATGAGTTACTAGCCCCAGAGCAGCTCGGCTGTGGCTCTAAGGGATGTAAAGAGTTGTTATATCAATATGAGTTACTAGCCCCAGAGCAGCTCGGCTGTGGCTCTAAGGGATGTAAAGAGTTGTTATATCAATATGAGTTACTAGCCCCAGAGCAGCTCGGCTGTGGCTCTAAGGGATGTAAAGAGTTGTTATATCAATATGAGTTACTAGCCCCAGAGCAGCTCGGCTGTGGCTCTAAGGGATGTAAAGAGTTGTTATATCAATATGAGTTACTAGCCCCAGAGCAGCTCGGCTGTGGCTCTAAGGGATGTAAAGAGTTGTTATATCAATATGAGTTACTAGCCCCAGAGCAGCTCGGCTGTGGCTCTAAGGGATGTAAAGAGTTGTTATATCAATATGAGTTACTAGCCCCAGAGCAGCTCGGCTGTGGCTCTAAGGGATGTAAAGAGTTGTTGTATCAATATGAGTTACTAGCCCCAGAGCAGCTCGGCTGTGGCTCTAAGGGATGTAAAGAGTTGTTATATCAATATGAGTTACTAGCCCCAGAGCAGCTCGGCTGTGGCTCTAAGGGATGTAAAGAGTTGTTATATCAATATGAGTTACTAGCCCCAGAGCAGCTCGGCTGTGGCTCTAAGGGATGTAAAGAGTTGTTATATCAATATGAGTTACTAGCCCCAGAGCAGCTCGGCTGTGGCTCTAAGGGATGTAAAGAGTTGTTGGTTTTAGATACATTTATCGCATCTCAGGTCTCGGCGAAACAGCGAAATCTCTCGATGGCATGGATAGACTACAAGAAGGCATTTGATTCAGTTCCTCACTCCTGGTTGGTCCAAGTATTAAATATCTACAAGATTGCTGAAAACGTAACGGATCTGCTGTCACGTATGATGGCTACGTGGAAAACAAAGCTCAGCTTTAGAAAGGGCACAAATAGGATTGAAAGTGAACTAATGAAGATACAACGAGGAATATATCAAGGCGATAGCCTTAGTCCTTTATGGTTTTGTTTGTCCCTCAATCCAATGAGCCAGTTACTTCGTGACAGTGGATTTGGTTACCAGCTAACTGTAAATAATCCCGACACCAGGATAAGCCACAGTCTATTTATGGATGACCTTAAGTTGTACGCGAAGAATCCTGTCCAGCTACAAAGCATGACGGATATTGTTCAAGATTTTAGTAACACCATCGGCATGACGTTTGGTATTGACAAGTGTGCCGTACTGCATGTTTCAAAAGGGCAATCAGTTTTGACCAATAACATTGCGTTAGCTGATGGTGATGCTATCCGTGAACTCGAGGAGGATGAGTCGTACAGGTATCTTGGCGTACAACAACATCTGAAAATAGCCAAAAGAGAAGTAAAAGAGGAACTGAAGGCTGTGCTTCTTAAACGCTTGCGTCTGATTTTAAAAAGCTATCTACATGGCAGGCAGAAAATAAAGGCAATTAATACATGGGCAATTTCATCCCTGATTTACAGCTTCGGAGTCATCAAATGGTCGGATACATCGTTACAAGAACTGGATCGTCTCATACGAACAGAGATGACTAAGGCACGTATGCACCACCCCATATCGTCAATTGAAAGGCTGTATTTACCCAGGAATAAAGGAGGACGAGGTCTCGCAAATATTCAAGACTTATGTCGCTCCCAGGAAATTAACCTGAGGAGCTACATAATGGCAAGCGAGAATCGTCTTTTCAAGGAAATGGTCAAACTGGACGAAAATTATACAGCCTTAAAATTGAAAACAAGCAACTGGCCGGAAATTACGACAGAATCGGATCGCCTTGGCACGTGGCTAAAGAAAGCATTACACGGGCGATACCATAGTCGGTTATTGGATCCGGAGGTGGTGCTCTCATGGTCGGTAGCGTGGTTGACTTCTGGAAGGCTATTCCCCGAAACAGAGGGGTTTGTAATAGCCATCCAGGTTTTGAAGGATGTCAACATCTCTGACAAATATAGACTTTGTAACAAAACGTATGAGTCGATCCAGCACATTACGGGGGGCTGTGAGATTCTTGCGGGATCCGATTATATTCAGCGGCACAATAACGTGGCCAAAATATACCATCAAGCACTCGCAGAAAAATATGGTATGTTGGATGGTGTGGTCCCTTATTACCGCTACGTCCCAAATAGACTTTTGGAGAAAGGTACAATTAAGATGTATTGGGACGAAGCAATGTTAACGGACCGTACTGTCCATCACAATAAACCGGACATTCTTATCATTGACAAGGGAAGTAAGACAGCCGATATTATTGATTTCGCAATCCCCAATATGAGAATGTCCGGAAATCATATGCCGAGAAACTGCGCAAGTATCAGGAGTTGGCCATAGAGCTGAAAGACTTGTATAAGTTGGATTCCGCAAGGATTACAGCCGTCATAATTTCGACCAACGGGCTCATTCCAAAAACGACGATTGCCGCAAATACCTATTTGAAACTGCCGGAGGATCTAATTAAAAATGCCCAACCAGCGGTACTGCTTGATACCGCCAGAACGGTTCGGAATTTTTTAAATGAACGCCCGTAAAAATGATGATGATAATAATAATAATAAATGAGGCTGTAGAAGTGGTTCTAAAGGATGTAAAGAGCTCTTGGTTATAGACTCGTTTATTGCATCTCAGGCCTCAGCCAAACAGCGAAGTCTATCGATGGCATGGATTGACTACAAGAAAGCTTTCGATTCGGTTCCTCACTCCTGGTTAATCGAGGTGTTAAGAATTTATAAAGTCGCTAATAATGTAACTGACCTTTTATCACGCATGATGGCCACGTGGAAAACCAAGCTTACCTTTGGAAAGGGCCGACATACAGTGGAAAGCGAAACGATAAAAATACAAAGGGGAATATATCAAGGCGATAGCCTGAGTCCTTTGTGGTTTTGCTTGTCCCTGAACCCCTTGAGCCAGTTGCTGCGTGATAGTGGGTACGGTTACCAGATGACTATAAATGACCAAGAAACCAGGATATCTCACAGTCTATACATGGACGATCTGAAATTGTACGCAAAGAATGCTTCCCAACTGGAGAGCATGAAAAGCATTGTGCGAAATTTCAGTAACACCAATCGAATGTGCTTTGGTTTAGATAAGTGTGCTGTGCTACATGTTACAAAAGGACGCACAGTATCTACTGAAAACATAGCACTTTCGGATGGAGACCATGTACGTGAATTGGGGGAATCCGAAACGTATAAGTACCTTGGCATCCAACAGCACCTTAAGATCTGCCACAAAAATGTTAAGGAGGAGCTTAAAAATAAGTTTTTAAAACGGCTGCGATTAGTATTAAGAAGTTATCTGCATGGAAAACACAAAGTAAAATCTATTAACACCAGGGCAATTCCTTCATTAACGTATAGTTTCGGTGTGATAAAGTGGTCAGATACATCATTACGGGATTTGGATCGACTCATTCGAACTGAAATGACTAAAGCACGCATGCACCATCCAACATCTTCAATGGCAAGGCTGTATTTGCCAAGGAAAAAAGGTGGCCTTGGCCTCATCAATATTGAACATTTATGTAGATCTCAAGAAAGTAATCTGAGGCATTATATGAGATCGAGTGAGAGCCATCTTTTTAAGGAAATCGTTAAATTGGACGAGAATTATACAGCCTTGAAATTGAAGATAATTAATGAACAGACTTGGATCGCCTTTCTGAATGGCAAACGAAAGAACTGCACGGGCGATATTACAGTCGTTTATTTGATCCGGAGGTGCAGACGACGTTGTCGGTAGCATGGTTGACTTCTGGTCGGCTATTTTCGGAAACTGAGGGTTTCGTGATAGCCATCCAGGACCAAGTAATTGCAACACGGTCCTACCGACGACACGTTTTAAAAGATATTAGTATTTCGGACAAGTGCAGATTATAAAACAACAACAAGGCGTATGAGTCGATTCAACACGTGACGGCAGGCTGCGAAATTCTTGCGGGATCGGATTACCTTCAGAGACACGACAATGTTGCCAAGATATACCATCAAGCAATTGCAGAAAGGTTCGGCATTATGGAAACTACGGTACCGTATTATCGCTACGTCCCACAAAGACTTCTAGAAAATGATAGAATTAAAATCTACTGACACGAAGCTATGATTACGGACCGAACTGTTCACCATAATAAACCAGACATTCTCATCATCGACAAGCATAATAAGACTCCTGATATAATAATAGAAGAAAATAAGACTGTATCAAGATAAACATATTACTTATAATCTATGGTGGGCATAATAATATTCCTGTTTATTGTCCATAAAACAAACATCCTAATCCTAATCCTACTATCACATAATGATTTAAAGTGGTAATTATACTGTTCTGCAAAAAAAAACTTTTCTCCCCTCCCTTGAACAATTTTGCCTGTTTCTCATGTTTTCAGGTGTGCTGAGTCCGAATCTGAACTCAGAAAAATTCTATCACCCTCTGATTTTGACAGAAAAGAGGAGAAACTTGGAAAAAATGAAAAATTGTATTTGAAAATTATTGTCTTTATCATAAGAGATTTTGTTTTCTTTTTCAACGGTAAAATATAATTAATTGAATCCTGCATGCTATCAGGTATAATACTAGATATGACACAACTCAAAAAATATACACACATCGTCAATGAGTATTTTTTTTTCTTTTGTACTCTTCCTCCTCTGTCTCCCGCTGCAGTGTCCAGCAGTAATCCGCCAGCATCTTCTCATTCCATTTGCCAGTATATCTTTTTTCCATTCTGGATATGTCTTGGTGGAATCGTTCTCCATGTTCGTCCGAAACTGCACCCAAATTTGGGGCGAAAAAGTCTAGGTGACTGTGCAGGAAATGTATTTTTAAGGACATATTGCATCCCAATGTTTTATATGAAGTAAGCAGTTCTTGGACTATTTTTCTGTAGTCTCTAGATTTTTCGTTTTCCAAAAACTTAGCACATACCTCTCGAAAAGCAATCCAAGCCTTTTCCTCAGTAGTATTTAACTTTGCTTCAAAAGTGAGGTCCTTGAGTAGATGTCGAATTTGGGGTCCTACGAAAATTCCCTCCTTTATCTTAGCATCGCTGAGATGCGGAAATTTTTGTTTTAAGTACATGAAACCTTCTCCTTCCTTGTCCATCGCTTTTACGAAGTTTTTCATTAGCCCCAATTTTATGTGGAGTGGGGGTAACATTTTTTGGTTTTTGTCCACTAATGGAGGATTGGTAATGTTTTTTTCACCTACTTTTTCCTTACGCTCTGGCCATTTTTTTACGACATAATGGTCTCCTCTTTTTCTGCTGTCCCACTCGCACAAAAAAACAACAAAATTTAGTGTAACCTTGGAGTCCTGTAAGCATGGCTACCACTTTAAGATCTGCACAAATTCGCCATTTGTATTCATGGTACTTGATTTTTTGTAGAAGTATCTTCATGTTGTCATAGGTTTCTTTCATGTGGACCGAATGAGCTACTGGGATAGATGGATGTTTGTTTCCATTATGAAGAAGTACTCCTTTTAAACTAAACTTGGAGCTGTCAATGAATAGTCTCCATTCCTCTGGATTGGTTGGCAGATCAAGTTCCTGGAGCAAATGAAATACATCATTGCAAAATACAAGATTTTCTTCCATCGAGAAAAAGCATAGAACTCCTGATTCCCGTTTTCTGAAGAAAGATATATTCACGCCTCCTTCCAAGAGATTCCATTTTTGCAACCTTGACCCAAGCAGCTCAGCTTTTGATTTTGGGAGATCTAAATCACAAACAAGATCATTCAATCGCCTCTGATTTATGAGCTGTGGCTGAGTTTCAGAGGGGCTGGACGAACTTGAAATTTCTTCTTGTTGACTGGTTCCAGGTTGAGGTGAAACGCTTTCAGAATCGCTGCACTCCTCAGAACTAAGACGGAACTTACTCGGATTTGGTGGGATGGGCATGGAGGCATCATGTGGAGCTGGTCTCATGGCAGAGGGGATGTTGGGATAAACAGTTTTCTTTTTGCTCTTGAACGAGAAACCTTTGATTGTGGTCATGCAAAAATAGCAATCGGTCACGTGATTTGTAGGTTCTCGCCATATCATGGGAACTGCAAATGGCATTGACTTATGTGTCCCATTTAGCCAACCAGCCAGAGAACGTGAGCATGAACTACAGCATATTTTAGGAGCCCAGGATTTGTCCTGATCACTTACTTTACATCCAAAGTATAACTCGTATGCCTTCTTCACCAGCGGAGTCAGAGTTTTCTGAGTGGACTTGAATGTGACTTCACCACAAACATAGCAAAAGGAATCAGGCTTATTTATACACTGTCGTGACATTACAGAGAAAAAGTGAACTGTTCCCAGAATAATGATAGCACAACTGAATATCCAATTAAGTGCGTTTAGCGAAGGCCTCGAGAGTACTTATCAAATCCTAGAAGAAAATAGTGACAAGAGAAGGGCTGAGTGGGAGGGGGGGAGTTGGGGTATTGAGGGTGAAAGGGGGCAGGTAAGGATTTGAATGAAAAGGATACCACCATAAAAGAGAAAGGAAGGTCATTCCCCTAAAGATCCAGGTAGAGACCAAATCCCTGCCTCAAGATCAAAAACTGAAAAAACACTTTTAGCCATATTTCATCAACCACTTGTAATATTCCCATCAATTTTTTTTTCGTTCAAATATACTTCATTGCGCTCAAAATCATCGGGCTTTTGAATTTTTTTCACTATGTTTTGATGCCAAAAAAAATTCGTCAAATTTACAAAAAACTCACATTTTTGGATAAAAAACTAGAATTTCTCAAGAAACTGTGCGTGATAGACAGAATCTGACTTCAAATTCGTGTTCAGCACATTTGAAAACCGTAAGAAAGCATGTTTTGGTTTGAGGGAGGATTTTCGTGCAGAACATTGTTATCATTAAATAAAATTCATTTTCATTAAATATGTAAAAACTAATATATAGAAAGAGATGAAGTGTGAATTGCAAACAAAAACACAAAGCTTTCGACCTTGCCCTCATCCATTAATATTCTTATCATAAATAAACAGATGACTGATAGCAATTTGGATGGAATTATACGGGTGTTTGAAAAGAAAACAGCTGATTACAAATATTCCTTGATATCTCTAATTTTTCCATTGTGTCTATGGCTGAAAGTTCAATGAGTACCAACAGACTTTAAATTTACCGACATTTTGTTATCAAAGCTAACTTCCTCCAACTTGATGATATAATCAATATTGTTAGTGGTGTAAAAAATTCCCATCTTCTCTCCACTTGATAAAGAAAGAACGAAGAATGCTAAATCTACCCCGGGCCGTATTCTTGCAAAACAAACATCATGAAATCCTATATATTTAAAAAAGTTGACCACCACGTCGGCTCTATCATGCACCACCTGGGCCTAGACTAGCACGACGTCGGCTCTATCATGCACCACCTGAGCCTAGACTAGCACCACGTCGGCTCTATCATGCACCACCTGAGCCTAGACTAGCACCACGTCGGCTCTATCATGCACCACCTGGGCCTAGACTAGCACCACGTCGGCTCTATCATGCACCACCTGGGCTTAGACTAGCACCACGTCGGCTCTATCATGCACCACCTGGGCCTAGACTAGCACCACGTCGGCTCTATCATGCACCACATGGGCTTAGACTAGCACCTCGTCGGCTCTATCATGCACCACCTGGGCCTAGACTAGCACCACGTCGGCTCTATCATGCACCACCTGAGCCTAGACTAGCACCACGTCGGCTCTATCATGCACCACATGGGCCTAGACTAGCACCACGTCGGCTCTATCATGCACCACATGGGCCTAGACTAGCACCACGTCGGCTCTATCATGCACCACATGGGCCTAGACTAGCACCACGTCGGCTCTATCATGCACCACCTGGGCCGAGACTAGCACCACGTCGGCTCTATCATGCACCACCTGGGCCTAGACTAGCACCACGTCGGCTCTATCATGCACCTCCTGGGCCTAGACTAGCACCACGTCGGCTCTATCATGCACCTCCTGGGCCTAGACTAGCACAACGTCGGCTCTATCATGCGCCACCTAGGCCAAGACTAGCACCACGTCGGCTCTATCATGCACCCCCTGGGCCTAGACTAGCACAACGTCGGCTCTATCATGCACCACATGGGCCTAGACTAGCACCACGTCGGCTCTATCATGCACCTCCTGGGCCTAGACTAGCACCACGTCGGCTCTATCATGCGCCACCTAGGCTTAGACTAGCACCACGTCGGCTCTATCATGCACCTCCTGAGCCTAGACTAGCACAACGTCGGCTCTATCATGCACCTCCTGGGCCTAGACTAGCACCACGTCGGCTCTATCATGCACCTCCTGGGCTTAGACTAGCACCACGTCGGCTCTATCATGCACCACATGGGCCTAGACTAGCACCACGTCGGCTCTATCATGCACCACCTGGACCTAGACTAGCACCACGTCGGCTCTATCATGCACCACATGGGCCTAGACTAGCACCACGTCGGCTCTATCATGCACCACATGGGCCTAGACTAGCACAACGTCGGCTCTATCATGCACCACATGGGCCTACACTAGCACCACCTATGGATATGCTAATCCATCGTAGAGCCCTTCTAGAGTGTTGCTATCTTCAACATTGCTAATCCATCGTAGAGCCCTTCTAGAGTGTTGCTATCTTCAACATTGCTAATCCATCGTAGAGCCCTTCTAGAGTGTTGCTATCTTCAACATTGCTAATCCATCGTAGAACCCTTCTAGAGTGTTGCTATCTTCAACATTGCAAATCCATCGTAGAGCCCTTCTAGAGTGTTGTAATCTTCAACATTGCTAATCCATCGTAGAGCCCTTCTAGAGTGTTGTAATCTTCAACATTGCTAATCCATCGTAGAGCCCTTCTAGAGTGTCGCTATCTTCAACATTGCTAATCCATCGTAGAGCCCTTCTAGAGTGTTGCTATCTTCAACATTGCTAATCCATCATAGAGCCCTTCTAGAGTGTTGTAATCTTCAACATTGCTAATCCATCGTAGAGCCCTTCTAGAGTGTTGATATCTTCAACATTGCTAATCCATCGTAGAGCCCTTCTAGAGTGTTGCAATCTTCAACATTGCTAATCCATCGTAGAGCCCTTCTAGAGTGTTGTAATCTTCAACATTGCTAATCCATCGTAGAGCCCTTCTAGAGTGTTGTAATCTTCAACATTGCTAATCCATCGTAGAGCCCTTCTAGAGTGTTGCAATCTTCAACATTGCTAATCCATCGTAGAGCCCTTCTAGAGTGTTGGAATCTTCAACATTGCTATTCCATCGTAGAGCCCTTCTAGAGTGTTGTAATCTTCAACATTGCTAATCCATCGTAGAGCCCTTCTAGAGTGTTGCTATCTTCAACATTGCTAATCCATCGTAGAGCCCTTCTAGAGTGTTGGAATCTTCAACATTGCTATTCCATCGTAGAGCCCTTCTAGAGTGTTGTAATCTTCAACATTGCTAATCCATCGTAGAGCCCTTCTAGAGTGTTGCTATCTTCAACATTGCTAATCCATCGTAGAGCCCTTCTAGAGTGTTGCTATCTTCAACATTGCTAATCCATCGTAGAGCCCTTCTAGAGTGTTGTAATCTTCAACATTGCTAATCCATCGTAGAGCCCTTCTAGAGTGTTGTAATATTCAACATTGCTAATCCATCGTAGAGCCCTTCTAGAGTGTTGTAATCTTCAACATTGCTAATCCATCGTAGAGCCCTTCTAGAGTGTTGTAATCTTCAACATTGCTAATCCATCGTAGAGCCCTTCTAGAGTGTTGTAATCTTCAACATTGCTAATCCATCGTAGAGCCCTTCTAGAGTGTTGGAATCTTCAACATTGCTAATCCATCGTAGAGCCCTTCTAGAGTGTTGTAATCTTCAACATTGCTAATCCATCGTAGAGCCCTTCTAGAGTGTTGTAATCTTCAACATTGCTAATCCATCGTAGAGCCCTTCTAGAGTGTTGCTATCTTCAACATTGCTAATCCATCGTAGAGCCCTTCTAGAGTGTTGCTATCTTCAACATTGCTAATCCATCGTAGAGCCCTTCTAGAGTGTTGTAATCTTCAACACAAGTCGCCTTGTGAATATTTTCAACTACTGCAGTAAACTTTGCAGAGACTTTAGAGTTACCCAGGAAACACCATGTGAAGGTAAACTTTGCAGAGACTTTAGAGTTACCCAGGAAACACCATGTGAAGGTAAACTTTGCAGAGACTTTAGAGTTACCCAGGAAACACCATGTGAAGGTAAACTTTGCAGAGACTTTAGAGTTACCCAGGAAACACCATGTGAAGGTAAACTTTGCAGAGACTTTAGAGTTACCCAGGAAACACCATGTGAAGGTAAACTTTGCAGAGACTTTAGAGTTACCCAGGAAACACCATGTGAAGGTAAACTTTGCAGAGACTTTAGAGTTACCCAGGAAACACCATGTGAAGGTAAACTTGCTTGCTTCCGTAGGGGAGTAAAAAAAAAAAGAAAAGTACAACAACTTCTTAAGAAGTTAGGTAAACAGAGACAAATTCACCCCGAAAAGAATAAAACTAACAACTTTGAAGTTTTAAGCATTTATCTCTTCGATTGACATCGCCCCACCGAACATTACAACAAAATCTTTTTTGTTGAGTATTTAGTAACCTTTCGAATAGCCGACTTCCACTTACTACGATTTTCCAACCTTTTTTGAGGTATTTAAGAAAATATACTGAGATCCGAAAATTTGTATCACCATTAATACAATTTTTTCCACCCTTTTCCCTTCTTATCTCCAAACGATACCAACTGGCGTTAATGGCCCCAACGGTTGACACGCCTTAAATTCGACCAAACGATACCAACTGGCGTTAATGACCCCAACGGTTGACACGCCTTAAATTCGACCAAACGATACCAACTGGCGTTAATGGCCCCAACGGTTGACACGCCTTAAATTCGACCAAACGATACCAACTGGCGTTAATGACCCCAACGGTTGACACGCCTTAAATTCGACCAAACGATACCAACTGGCGTTAATGACCCCAACGGTTGACTCGCCTTAAATTCGACCAAACGATACCAACTGGCGTTAATGACCCCAACGGTTGACTCGCCTTAAATTCGACCAAACGATACCAACTGGCCTTAATGACCCCAACGGTTGACACGCCTTCAATTCGACCAAACGATACCAACTGCCGTTAATGGCCCCAACGGTTGACACGCCTTAAATTCGACCAAACGATACCAACTGGCGTTAATGACCCCAACGGTTGACACGCCTTAAATTCGACCAAACGATACCAACTGGCGTTAATGACCCCAACGGTTGACACGCCTTAAATTCGACCAAACGATACCAACTGGCGTTAATGACCCCAACGGTTGACACGCCTTAAATTCGACCAAACGATACCAAACTTTAAATATCTTAGATTAGATGAATGGCAAATACCTGGTACAAGTTTCAAGTGAACCAATCATCTTTTCTAAATACCCTAACAGAAAATCAAAAACATTTCAATATCAAAAAAACCTTTCTTACGTAGTGTTTACATTCTAAACGGATTATTCGTGCAAAAAATTTCAAATTTTTGTGTCAAGTGGTTCGGGGATCTTATTACCTCGGATGGGCCATCACCAGGGCGTAAACTCCATGAGGATCAGAATCACAGATTATTTTCAGTAATTCAAGGACTGCCATCATAGTTGAAATTAACCTCAATTAAAAATAATACTATGAAATAGATAATGTAAGGTAACAGCTGTTCTGTTATCGTCCTAGCAACACAGGCTGCCTAGGCTTGCCTGCTCTAACCAACTAAAACTCTAATCCCCGCTAAAAATACATAAAAATTCTAATATAATAAAATCCTTTCTTAGCGAGTGCCTACTTTATATAGTGAGTGTCCATGCAAAATTTCAAAATGTTCTGTCGAGTGGTTTGGGCTGGGCGATGATAGGTCAGTGATTGAGTGGTATTTGACCAATATATAGTAGATTCTAAATTGACGTGAATATTTGATACGGGCTATAGTCTGTTATCACTAGGGTGGATCAAACTCTTTTCCGAGTGACCTGCACCTCGACTTGTGGACTGTCCTGTCACCTGCACCTTGACTTGTGGCCTGTCCTGTCACCTGCACCTTGACTTGTGGACTGTCCTGTCACCTGCACCTTGACTTGTGGACTGTCCTGTCACCTGCACCTCGACTTGTGGACTGTCCTGTCTCCTGCACCTTGACTTGTGGACTGTCCTGTCGCCTGCACCTCGACTTGTGGACTGTCCTGTCTCCTGCACCTTGACTTGTGGACTGTCCTGTCACCTGCACCTTGACTTGTGGACTGTCCTGTCACCTGCACCTCGACTTGTGGACTGTCCTGTCACCTGCACCTTGACTTGTGGACTGTCCTGTCACCTGCACCTTCACTTGTGGCCTGTCCTGTCGCCTGCACCTTGACTTGTGGCCTGTCCTGTCGCCTGCACCTTGACTTCTGGCCTGTCCTGTCACCTGCACCTTGACTTGTGGACTGTCCTGTCACCTGCACCTTGACTTGTGGACTGTCCTGTCGCCTGCACCTTGACTTGTGGCCTGTCCTGTCACCTGCACCTTGACTTGTGGACTGTCCTGTCACCTGCACCTTCACTTGTGGCCTGTCCTGTCGCCTGCACCTTGACTTGTGGACTGTCCTGTCGCCTGCACCTTGACTTGTGGACTGTCCTGTCGCCTGCACCTTGACTTGTGGCCTGTCCTGTCGCCTGCACCTTGACTTCTGGCCTGTCCTGTCACCTGCACCTTGACTTGTGGCCTGTCCTGTCGCCTGCACCTTGACTTGTGGCCTGTCCTGTCACCTGCACCTTGACTTGTGGACTGTCCTGTCACCTGCACCTTCACTTGTGGCCTGTCCTGTCGCCTGCACCTTGACTTCTGGCCTGTCCTGTCGCCTGCACCTTGACTTCTGGCCTGTCCTGTCGCCTGCACCTTGACTTGTGGCCTGTCCTGTCGCCTGCACCTTGACTTGTGGCCTGTCCTGTCGCCTGCACCTTGACTTCTGGCCTGTCCTGTCACCTGCACCTTGACTTGTGGACTGTCCTGTCACCTGCACCTTGACTTCTGGCCTGTCCTGTCACCTGCACCTCGACTTGTGGATTGTCCTGTCACCTGGAACATGAGCTCAAACTAAAACACCTTCCCTTCCAGCCACCTGGAGAAATACTTAAACAATTCCGCTGTTCCATGACATTTCCCCACATGTCACTGCTGTTTTTGGAATAATCTTTTATGGCGTCTTTATTTATTCTTATGTTTAAAATGTTATCTTCATCGTTATTTCCTAGTTTTAAAATGCAGATTAAGAAGCGATTATTCTTATATTTTGACCCATACTTCTACCATCCAGATACAAATTCCTTTCGTGGAATCATAAGAACGAAACCTGAAATCCACCCTAAATTTGTAAATACTCCTCCAAACGCAAAAAATCCCCCAAGAAACTATGTGAATATGAAAAGTACATGGTTTGACTGAAAGAATTAGCTCGACATTCCATGGCCCTCTGCGAGTAATTCTCCATTGAAGTATGGAAATGTTGTATCTCATAACATGATTTGTTCTAGGTAGAACTATATCCATAACTATACCATAACTATATCCATAACTATACCATAACTATATCCATAACTATACCATAACTATATCCATAACTATACCATAACTATATCCATACAGCACCCCGAATAGTGAAATATTAGCACTTACTTGTCCCTGTGGTGTCCAAGTAACATGAAATTTATATGATCAAGTATAGTTTCCGTTTAAAGAACGGCAAAGTTATTACAAGAACAGGACTGCAATAAATACTGGGAAAGATATTCGTTATCTTACAGTCCGATTAATAATCCCCTCCGTCGCCCTATCACCATCCGAAAAACTAAATATTTACATTTTATCTTCTTCCAACTAATCCTATAATGCTAGAAATAGATATTTCATTCGAGGAGTGTTAGTGTAAGTCATCCGTGATCTTCAGAAAATAGAAATATTTTTTCTGTTCTTTCTAGACCACAATTTTAGATGATTAAACTGAGGAAAAGTCGACTAGACAATCTTCATAAACAGGAAGTCGACTAGACAATCTTCATAAACAGGAAGTCAACTAGACAATCTTCATAAACAGGAAGTCAAATAGACAATCTTCATAAACAGGAAGTCAAATAGACAATCTTCATAAACAGGAAGTCAACTAGACAATCTTCATAAACAGGAAGTCAACTAGACAATCTTCATAAACAGGAAGTCAACTAGACAATCATCATAAACAGGAAGTCAACTAGACAATCATCATAAACAGGAAGTCAACTAGACAATCTTCATAAACAGGAAGTCAACTAGACAATCTTCATAAACAGGAAGTCAACTAGACAATCTTCATAAACAGGAAGTCAACTAGACAATCTTCATAAACAGGAAGTCAACTAGACAATCTTCATAAACAGGAAGTCAACTGGACAATCATCATAAACAGGAAGTCAACTGGACAATCTTCATAAACAGGAAGTCGACTAGACAATCTTCATAAACAGGAAGTCAACTAGACAATCTTCATAAACAGGAAGTCGACTAGACAATCTTCATAAACAGGAAGTCAACTAGACAATCTTCATAAATAGGAAGTCAACTAGACAATCTTCATAAACAGGAAGTCAACTGGACAATCTTCATAAACAGGAAGTCAACTAGACAATCTTCATAAACAGGAAGTCAACTAGACAATCTTCATAAACAGGAAGTCAACTAGACAATCTTCATAAACAGGAAGTCAACTAGACAATCTTCATAAACAGGAAGTCAACTAGACAATCTTCATAAACAGGAAGTCAACTAGACAATCTTCATAAACAGGAAGTCAACTAGACAATCTTCATAAACAGGAAGTCAACTAGACAATCTTCATAAACAGGAAGTCAACTAGACAATCTTCATAAACAGGAAGTCAACTAGACAATCTTCATAAATAGGGAGTCAACTAGACAATCTTCATAAACAGGAAGTCAACTAGACAATCATCATAAACAGGAAGTCAACTAGACAATCTTCATAAACAGGAAGTCGACTAGACAATCTTCATAAACAGGAAGTCGACTAGACAATCTTCATAAACAGGAAGTCGACTAGACAATCTTCATAAACAGGAAGTCGACTAGACAATCTTCATAAACAGGAAGTCAACTAGACAATCTTCATAAACAAGAATTCTGAAAAAGTGAATTATATTCAAGTTATTGGTGTAGTCTGATGCAATATCTCCGAGATATTTCTCAGGCGAGTATTACCCTGGCATTTAATAAGAATATGGAAACCGTTAGAAAGGCAGTGCGAGGCGTGTAAACAGCTTCCTTCCTACACTTCTAGGCATCGCTAGGAGTGTAAACAGCTGTTTCTTCCGTCAATTCTAGGCATCGCAAGGCGTGTAAACAGCTGTTCTTGATTCGGCTTACACGGCTTACGGATCAACCACGGAATCTCATAAAGATACCGATAGGAATTTCATAAAATAACTCGCCAACCTCTGAAACTTATAGACAAAAGAATAACAGCAAACGCCGGCGTTAATAGCCTAATTGTTTATACGCCGTTAAACACGAAAAAAAAAGCAAACGCCATATTATAGCAGACAATGAGTGAATTATTAACAGAGGTTAGCCAATGTTTAAAAGAAATGTTTATATTTTAATGCACTTTTATGATAAAATTCCAAATGTCAAGAATTATTCAGCTTATAGTTATCGTTGTAAACGATTCTAACAGAATGCTAAATACCTTCGGTCTCTAGTGCCGGCAAGCCTTGTATCCAGAATAGCTACTGCGTGTAAAGAGGACACGTCACGCTCTAGTGCCAGCGAGCTACTGACAGCCACTCTCCATGCGGCGAACCTCTGTGGAGGGGAGCTCTGTGGAGGGGAGCTCTGTGGAGGGGACAGAATGCTAAATACCTTCGATCTCTAGTGCCGGCAAGCCTTGTAACCAGAATAGCTACTGCGTGTAAAGAGGACACGTCACGCACTAGTGCCAGCGACCTACTGACAGCCACTCTCCATGCGGCGAACCTCTGTGGAGGGGACAGAATGCTAAATACCTTCGATCTCTAGTGCCGGTAAGCCTTGTATCCAGAATAGCTACTGCGTATAAAGAGGACACGTCACGCTCTAGTGCCAGCGACCTACTGACAGCCACTCTTCATGCGGCGAACCTCTGTGGAGGGGACAGAATGCTAAATACCTTCGATCTCTAGTGCCGGCAAGCCTTGTATCCAGAATAGCTACTGCGTGTAAAGAGGACACGTCACGCTCTAGTGCCAGCGACCTACTGACAGCCACTCTCCATGCGGCGAACCTCTGTGGAGGGGAGCTCTGTGGAGGGGACAGAATGCTAAATACCTTCGATCTCTAGTGCCGGTAAGCTTTGTATCCAGAATAGCTACTGCGTGTAAAGAGGACACGTCACGCTCTAGTGCCAGCGACCTACTGACAGCCACTCTTCATGCGGCGAACCTCTGTGGAGGGGAGCTATGTGGAGGGGAGCTCTGTGGAGGGGAGCTCTGTGGAGGGGAGCTCTGTGGAGGGGAGCTCTGTGGAGGGGAGCTCTGTGGAGGGGACAGAATGCTAAATACCTTAGGTCTCTAGTGCCGGCAAGCCTTGTATCCAGAATAGCTACTGCGTGTAAAGAGGACACGTCACGCTCTAGTGCCAGCGACCTACTGACAGCCACTCTTCATGCGGCGAACCTCTGTGGAGGGGAGCTCTGTGGAGGGGAGCTCTGTGGAGGGGAGCTCTGTGGAGGGGAGCTCTGTGGAGGGGAGCTCTATGGAGGGGAGCTCTGGGGAGGGGAGCTCTGTGGAGGGGAGCTCTGTGGAGGGGACAGAATGCTAAATACCTTCGATCTCTACTGCCGGCAAGCCTTGTATCCAGAATAGCACTGCGTGTAAAGAGGACACGTCACGCTCTAGTGCCACCGACCTACTGACAGCCACTCTCCATGCGGCGAACCTCTGTGGAGGGGACAGAATGCTAAATACGTTCTAGTGGGAGTGGTGCCTGGGACTACACTACAGCGGATCTAATGGGCGTAGTGCCTAGGCCTAAATTACAACGGATCTAGTGGGAGTGGTGCCTGGGACTACACTGCAGCGGATCTAGTGGGTGTGGTTCCTGGGACTACACTGCAGCGGATATAGTGGGAGTGGTGCGTGGGACTACACCTCAGCGGATGTAGTGGGTGTATTGCCTGGGACTACAGTGCAGCGGATCTAGTAGGAGTGGTGCCTGGGACTACACTGCAGCGGATCTAGTGGGAGTGGTGCCTAGGACCTCACTGCAGCGGATCTAGTGGGAGTGGTGCCTGGGACTACACTGCAGCGGATATAGTGGGAGTGGTGCCTAGGACTACACTACAGCGGATCTCGTGGGAGTGGTGCCTGGGACTACACTGCAGCGGATCTATTGGGAGTGATGCCTAAGACTACACTGCAGCGGATATAGTGGGAGTGGTGCCTAGGACTACTCTTCAGCGGATCTAGTGGGAGTGGTGGCTGGGACTACACTGCAGCGGATATAGTGGGAGTGGTGCCTAGGACTACACTGCAGCGGATATAGCGGGAGTGGTGCCTAGGACTACTCTTCAGCGGATCTAGTGGGAGTGGTGGCTGGGACTACACTGCAGCGGATATAGTGGGAGTGGTGCCTGGGACTACACGGCAGTGGATCTAGTGGGTGTGGTGCCTGGGACTACACAGCAGCGGATCTAGTGGGAGTGGTGCCTAAGACTACACTGCAGCGGATATAGTGGGAGTGGTGCCTAGGACTACACTGCAGCGGATCTAGTGGGCGTGGTGCCTGGGACTACACTGCAGCGGATCTAGTGGGTGTGGTGCCTGGGACTACACTGCAGCGGATCTAGTGGGAGTGGTGCCTGGGACTACACTGCAGCGGATATAGTGGGAGTGGTGCCTAGGACTACACTACAGCGGATCTCGTGGGAGTGGTGCCTGGGACTACACTGCAGCGGATCTATTGGGAGTGGTGCCTAAGACTACACTGCAGCGGATATAGTGGGAGTGGTGCCTAGGACTACTCTTCAGCGGATCTAGTGGGAGTGGTGGCTGGGACTACACTGCAGCGGATATAGTGGGAGTGGTGCCTAAGACTACACTGCAGCGGATATAGTGGGAGTGGTGCCTAGGACTACACTGCAGCGGATATAGCGGGAGTGGTGCCTAGGACTACTCTTCAGCGGATCTAGTGGGAGTGGTGGCTGGGACTACACTGCAGCGGATATAGTGGGAGTGGTGCCTGGGACTACACGGCAGTGGATCTAGTGGGTGTGGTGCCTGGGACTACACAGCAGCGGATCTAGTGGGAGTGGTGCCTAAGACTACACTGCAGCGGATATAGTGGGAGTGGTGCCTAGGACTACACTGCAGCGGATCTAGTGGGCGTGGTGCCTGGGACTACACTGCAGCGGATCTAGTGGGAGCGGTGTGCAGAGTATTCACTGCCTTGCATTCGGCCACACTGCCTTTGTGGGTGGTGTGGAGACCCTCACGAGTGCAGCAAAAACACCCCGCCTATGAGCGTACCCGACCTCGAACAAGCTCTGCCCAAAACGCCAGGCCCTCGCTCCGCGAATTCAAAAGCAAAGGAGGCAGAAGGCCTCTCCAAAGATGAACGCTCCTCTAGATCCGCTGCAGTGTAGTCCGAGGCACCACTCCCACTAGATCCGCTGCAGTGTAGTCTCAGGCACCACTCCCACTAGATCCCCTGTAGTGTAGTCCCAGGCACCACAGTAGTAGGAAAATAGGGTTTCTGGCGCACTTCCAAAATACCTCAATTTTACCCGAAAAACCTGATCGCTTGGTTTATGATGATTTTAATAAAAAATCACAAATCCCACTACAATTAGTATCTTAAATTCCCCCAAAATTACCTCAAAATGCGGAGGTTTCTAAAAAAATACCATCATCCATCTAATTGTAGATTTTTTCAGAATCCTAAAAAAAAAACTTCTCAATTTCTAGCAATTTCCAAATACCCCATTTTCCTGAAAAAACCTGATCGCTGGGTTTTTAACGATTTTTCCCCAAACATCCAAAATTTAAAAAAATATATATATATAAAAAATGGGTTATCCTCAAAATCCCAAATATTCAACTAGTTCTTTGGATGGTTGAAGATTTCCATAAGAATTAAAATAATACTTTCTATTTCCATTTTTATAATATGAAACCCAGTGTGTCCCATTACCAAATGAATTATCTATATTAACTATTCCACATTCAATATTTCTAGGATTTTTTGGAAGTTCATCTCTCATAAAAACTCCTCTAAAATATTTTATTTTAAGCTTCTTAACCAATTCTTCAATGTCAAAATTAGATAATGGAATTATTTTTTTTTTTTTTTAATTTAGATCTTTTAATCCCAGCTCCTATTGTTAAACTTTTTGCCTTTTCTGCTATTTTTTTCCATTTCAATATTATGACGATTTTTTTCTGCTTCTTCAACCTTTTTATGTTTTGCATCAATAACTGAATTTGCAACAGCTGCTCCTCCTCCTAGTAATGCGCTTAGAGCACCAATTCCCGCAAATATTAATGGGAGTATTCCACCATCTTTATGATTTTCTTTCAACTGTTTGTAAGTCAAAGTGATTCTTACATTCTTTCCATCTTTTGAGTTTTTCTCAATATTACTAATTTGTCTTTGATTTAGTAAAATTTTATATGTACCTTTTCTTGTTTGAATTATAACACTCGTTTTATTTTTTATAGCATTAGCGATTTTAGATTTTTGATTATCTGTAAGAGAAATTTTATGTGTTTTATAAGAAGTCATGATTATTTCTGTATTTATTAAGATAAAAAATGATATATTACTGAAATATGTCATATTCATTATTTTCACCTAAACCCATTCCTAATTTTCTTTTAATTTTCATTCCATTTGTAACAAATAAAGCATCTGCTCTTTCTTTTAAACCTGCATCTTTTGAAATTACTCTTTCCCATGCTTTGTTTTCTAAAATTTTATCTGCGATATGTCTTTCTGGAACTCCTTCATGATCTCTGTAATGTATATCATGATCTTGACAAGATGCATCTAATTTATTAATCGGTTGATCACCTCTGGCCAATCTTTCATCTAATTTTGTAAAAGGTCCACAATAATTATAGCCACCTGGAAGATGCATTTCAGGCATTGGTATATTATTTAAAATTTTGTTAAATAATCCAGATCCGATAGTTTCATCTTTAATTATCTTATGTGGAAGAGCATTAACGATTCTTATGAGGTATTCAGTTCCTTTTCTATCATCAATATATTTTTCTAGAAGGTCTGTTAAAAATCTGATAATTCCAACTTTTTCATTATGGAAATTATTATCTCCTGCTAATTCAGATGATAATATTAAATTCAATCTTGAAATTAGTTCATTTAAATTATTTATATAAGAAACTGAATGTTGATTATAATTAACAATTCCTTTTCCTGTAACAGAAGATTTCATTTCTTCATATACCGGTTTTAATAAATATTTATATTTTTTTGATTGCGGAACTTTTGGTCTCTTTGTTGATGAGTTATTTTTTTCATATAAAGCCCTACTATTAATTAGAATTTCTTTATTCGTATTAAATTCTTCTGGCGAATATAATTCTTTACCTTCTTTATTGAATAAGTGTTCATAATTTTGTGTTAATAAAACCCACAATCCTTTTGTTCCAATATATTTTTTCCCAGCAATAATTAAATCATTTCCATCTATATCAACTTTATTCTTTCCGATTTTAAAAAATGATTGTTTTTCATCGTAAGTAATTCCATAATGTCTATCAGTTAGTTTTGGTAAATATGTTGCTCCAATAGGACCTATAATTTGATTAATATTAGATGATGAAATATCCAATGGAGAATCTGATTTTCTAGAACTTTTTGATTCATTTAAACTATCTTCACTTAATTCTGTCTCTGATGAATCTTCTATAACTTTTCCATTGCAACAAATTTTACTTTCTTTGGAAATGGTGTGCTTTTCCCCGCTGGAGTATACATATCCTCATAAAACGATGACTCAGAAGATGGTGGAATTTCCATTTCTGCGTTACTTTTAGTAAATGGAATAACATCTGTAATTAAAGTTTTATTTTGTTCTAATACATGTTGTATTCCCTGATCTACATGTGTCATGGTTTCACTAAGTTTTTCAATAGCTCCAGTTATTGGAGCATATTCTTTAGTTTTAGAAATTTCTTCGATTATTCTTTGCTGTCGTGCATTTTTAAATTTTTTAATTAAATCGTTTTCTATTTTTTTAATTTCTTTCATTTTTTCAAATGATATATTACTCTCCATTTATAAAGTTCAAAAAAGTTAAAGTAAGTTAAAGTCAGTTAAAGTCAGTTAAAGTAAGTTAAAGTAAGTTAAAGTCAGTTAAAGTAAGTTAAAGTGAGTTAAAGTAAGTTAAAGTGAGTTAAAGTCAGTTAAAGTGGTCTAGTGATTAATGTTCTAAAGTCTTCTCAAATTTAAACATATACTTACCGTTACTCTTCTTTTTATTTAAGTTTATAGATATAAATCCGAAATCATGATTCCAACAATCATTACAAAATTCTTTAAATTTTTGTTTTGTCTCAAAATCAGTTCCAGTAAAATCTTTAAATAATAAATCCATGTAATGATCTGATTGTTTAAAAATGCATAAGAAATTTACATTATTCCTTATAAATTGTCTGTCTAATCTAGAATAACATTGATTTAGATAGAAACATGAAATGTTTTTATGTCGACCTCTCACAAAATATTCTTTAATTTTATCTTGATTTTCTAAAATACAATCATCGAAAATAACTAAACTATTTTCTTTACATTCATCAACGTTAGGTATTTCATCGATTTCGCTATAAAAGAATGCAATTTCTTCATCGAGTTCATATGAAACGTTAGAGAATAATTCTTGCATTGTTTGATATACTTCTTGTTCTAAAGATTTACTACATACATACAAATAATCATATTTTATCCAATTTTTATTATAAATGAAATTTTCTAGTAATGTTGTCTTCCCAGAACCACTCGAACCAACGATTATACATCTTAAAGGATATGGGAACATATTCTCATTTTTTGATAAATCTTTATGATAAATCTTAATTTTATATTTGTTACTCATTTATACCAAATGAAAATAAATTTTTTTTCTTTTTAATAAATAGAAAATGAAACTCTTTAAGATTGCAGGATCATCTTCAAAATTATCATTAACTTTAGCACATCCTATATTTTTAGATGAAAATATTAATTATAAAATTGGTCTCGTCGGATTTTATTCAGACAATAACGTGTCTAATATTTCTGAGTATGTATCTATAACATTCGCATTCGACATCTCTGATGAAAAAGGGAAGGAATCATATGATATAATTATTACTAGTGAAAAAGTGAAGGAATCATATGATATAATTATTCCTAGTGAAAAAGGGAAGGAATCATATGATATAATTATTACTAGTGAAAAAGTGAAGGAATCATATGATATAATTATTCCTAGTGAAAAAGGGAAGGAATCATATGATATAATTATTCCTAGTGAAAAAGTGAAGGAATCATGTGATATAAATATTCCTAGTGGTTATTGGACTATAAACGATTTAAATAATTACATAAAAACAGAATTTAAAATTAGAATGTTGGGTGATGATGATGGTTCGTTTTTCATTAAAGGTAATAAGGAAAACAAAATTGAGATTAATTCACCTTATCCTTTTAAACTTGATAATACTCTGAGTAAAATTTTAGGTTTTAAAACCCAAGGAGATGGATATTTTTACAATAGCGACATTGTTCATAAAGGTAAAGATATACCAAAACTAAGACCATTTGATGTAATAGAAATTCATTGTGATTTAGTGGAACCAAGTTTTGTAAGCCATAGTGCTGATGAACATTTACATGAGGAAACAGACATCTTATATTCATTTTTCCCTAATGTTTCAAACGGTTCTAAAATATCAGAAAGACCTCCGGAAATATTTTATGTTCCGATAAAGAAAGCAACTCAAAAAATCCAAAAAATAACTATTTCTATTAAAAACGAAAATAATAATATCGTATATTTAAGTTTAATTCAATCCTAATTCGTTAATATTTTGGGGGTCGCAAAACGCGACTCCTGTTATTTTTTTATTTCTAATAAATGGAGTGTGTTAATTGGAACGATATTTCTAAATTTAATCATTCTACAGCATTTTTATTGACATATCAAAATCAATTAAACTGTAAATTACTCTCACAATATCATCAATTCTCTACTGAAGAACTTGGTATGTTTTATGATAAAGTTGATTGGAAAATAATTTCTAAATATCGAAGATTAGATGAAGATTATTATCAACTCTATGCGCCTAGTTTAGATTGGACAATAGTTTCGAAATATCAATATCTAACAGAGGATACTATTATGAAATTTCAAGATAGAATAGATTGGGAAATGATTTTTGAAAGGGATTATATTGATGATTTATTTAAATTAGCTAATTATGATATCTTCGAGAAATATTATAAAAGAATATATTCAGTGAGAGAAGTTCCCAAAGTAAATAAATATTTGAACTCATATTTAAAGAATTGAAAGGTAGCGAATCGCTACCTTTGAAAGATAACGAGAAATCAACTATTTTTATTAATGAATTAGGTTTATATTCTTTAATTATGAAATCAATATAGAAATTTATGAGGACGAAATCCGTCCTCCTCGAATATTTAACAACATACTATTTTTCTTTACTTTTTATCTCTAATAAATGGAATATAAAAAGTATTATGCTAATATAGAAAAACAACAATATAAGCATTTTTTACCATCAAATAATACTGAACTGAATTTAAATAAAGAGAATCAAAGAATAGAATTCTTAATTGGTGATAATTTTATTACTTCACAATTTCAGTTTGTAATTTCTGGTTCTTTCAATGCAGCAGATGGTGAACATTATGGTATGAATTCAGCAACTAAATTAATAGATAACTTTATTCCTTATTTGTTTAAAAGTATAGAAGTAAAGAAACATAATAAATTAATTGATAGAATTGAAGATCCTGGAATTATAAGCACTGTTAAACATACAATTTCATTGTCTCAAGATGAAACTCAAGCTAAAAAGAATGGTGCAGTAGTATGTAATCATAAATATGGAAAATTTAATTATTGTGGAAACTTAAACGATTTAGGATTAGGATATTTCGGAGGTGTTACAATACCGATATACAAAGCAGGATTTTTAATAACATTTATTAGAAATTCTGATGATGATGCAATATTATTATCGGTACAAGCAGATGGGACAAGTTTTGCACCTCAGGGTAAAATAACAATAACCGATTTCTATTTACGAATACCTATTATGGAATTTTCAACGCCTTCTAAAATTGAGTTAATTAATGAAATGGATAAGTTTGGTGGAACACAAGATTTTGGGTTTAAAACTTGGGAATGTATTGAGAAAACTGGTATTGTAGGATCCAATTTCAGTTATGATATAACAAATATCTATAGAAATATTGATAAACCGAAATTTATAATTGTCGGATTCCAAACTGGAAGAAGAAATGATCAAAAGAAAGATCCTTCGAAATTCGATCATGTTGATGTTAGAAATATTCGCGTTAAAATTAATGAAACATATTATCCAGATGAAATGATTAATTTAGATATTAAAGAGAACAAATATGCTTTGTTATATGAGATGTATATGGATTATAAAAGAGCTTTTGTTGGAAATCTTAATATGCTATATAATCCTGACGATTTTATAAAATATAGACCTTTGTATGTAATAGATGTTAGAAAAGGACCAATTAATATTTCACAGAGTAAAAATAATATTATTCTGAATGTTGATTTTCAGAATGTAGTGCCTGGAGGTACAAATATATATGTCATTATTGTTTCTGAGAAAAAGTTGAAATATGATTTTATTAAGAATGATTTAATAGAAATTTAGATTTAGACTATGTTCTGCTAACATAGTCTAAATTGATTGTAATAAAGGTTTTTATAAAATTGATTAATTTTATTTGTAATAAATGGAAGCATTGAAAAAGATTCAGCTAGTTGGTCAATGTCAAAATATTCCAATAATGAAACTATCAGATTTGAATTGTGGTCAATCTTATCCAATTAAAGAATTTAAAGAAATTTCAACAAAATATGGAAAACGAATAGTTGTTACTTTAAAACATAAAGAAGATAAATTTCAAGTTTTTCTACCAGATAGATTTAATGATAAATTAAATAAAAAAGATATTCAACAATTAAATTCTCAAAATCTAACATTTGTTTACGATGGTTTAAAAGATATAAGTGGTGGTAAGTCAATGCATATTATTAACTTTCGAGAAAACAAAGATGTCTAAAACCGTTCAATCCGAGAAAAATGAAAGTGATTAAATAAATTGTATAATATTTTTACTTTTGAATACATTTTTTTAAAATTTTGGATGTTTGGGGAAAAATCGTTAAAAACCCAGCGATCAGGTTTTTTCAGGAAAATGGGGTATTTGGAAATTGCTAGAAATTGAGAAGTTTTTTTTTAGGATCCTGAAAAAATCTACAATCAGATGGATGATGGTATTTTTTTAGAAACCTCCGCATTTTGAGGTAATTTTGGGGGTATTTTAGATACTAATTGTAGTGGGATTTTTGATTTTTTATTAAAATCATCATAAACCCAGCGATCAGGTTTTTCGGGTAAAATGGAGGTATTTTGGAAGTGCGCCAGAAACCCTATTTTCCTACTACTGTGGTGCCTGGGACTACACTACAGGGGATCTAGTGGGAGTGGTGCCTGGGACTACACTGCAGCGGATCTAGTGGGAGTGGTGCCTGGGACTACACTGCAGCGGATCTAGTGGGAGTGGTGCCTAGGACAACTAGCCTGTCCACTCTGGTCACTGGTAATGTGCGGATCAGAGGAGCGTTCATCTTTGGAGAGGCCTTCTGCCTCCTTTGCTTTTGAATTCGCGGAGCGAGGGCCTGCCGTTTTGGGCAGAGCTTGTTCGAGGTCGGGTACGCTCATAGGCGGGGTGTTTTTGCTGCACTCGTGAGGGTCTCCACACCACCCACAAAGGCAGTGTGGCCAAATGCAAGGCAGTGAATACTCTGCACACCGCTGCCCCCTTTCCTGGATGGGGTCGCCTTGAATCCTATGTGGTCGATGTATTGGCTCCTATTGGAGACTAGCTGGGTCCGCGGATTCGTCCATGTTGATTTTTACAACACATTGTTCTATTAATATGTCCACAACGGATTCCGAGTTTCGTTGCAATACAACATTATTTGCGGCTGGGATGGGCGAATAATGACTTTGGGTCTGTAGTCACGTAACCTACCTCCCCCTCCAGATGAACCAATTTTGCTGGTTAACGAACTGGTTCCACCGTTTGCTGGGGGAATGCTATATACCAAGTTTCGTGATGAAGAAACAGAAAACTCTGGTGTGTATCGTGTTAACGATAGTTCATGAAATGTTCGGCATGATTCTTTACATTGGCATAACTTTTTTATTTATGAACCTATTGACATGAAACAAACAATATATGTTAAGTAAAGTTTCCCACAATACGTTCGTGAAAACCGCAACTAAATTGGGTAAGCTGTTTCTGAGATGGCGCGCACAGACAAACAGACAACAATTCTAAAAATAATTGTTTTGGGTACAATTGCGACAGCGATCCGTTAGAATTTTATTATATGTATAGACAATGATGGTCATGGAGAATTTTAAAGGTTATTAATAATTAAATAAGATCCTTATTGTTATTATTTACGTTTATTATTATAGATATTTGTTCACAGTTAATGTGTAATCATTAATTAATATTTCCTACAATGATAAGGCTTATGCTGTTAAGAAGGAAGTTTATATATTTCATGAGAGCTTCTATGAGTGTGGTTTTAGCGCGGTTCCTTCCGTCCTCCATCGGGCGAAACCCTGTTTATGAGGATCTTACAGCGCAGAATCAGGATTGGAGTTTTCTTAGTGTTTCTCTTGTAGAAAGTAAGGAAGCTCTAAGAGTTTTGATCTCTTCGTGGATGTTCAGCAGTCTCTGGATTCGGGCCTCGCTGTCAGGATTGTCGGCCTGAAATTTAATATATTTAAATTAAAAGTAAGATAATAAATGGGATTTATCTCGGACACATTATGTCAAAGCAGAAAAGACTAGTTTGTAATCAGTGCGATACAAACATCACCACAAAACATATAGCAACAAGGAAGACAGGAACATTTAGGCAAGACACTGAAGCAAACTTCTAACATCAAATTGAAACAATATTAGCCCGTTCTAATATTAGCCCGTTCTAATATTAGCCCATCTTAGCCCGTTCTAATATTAGCCCATCTTAGCCCGTTCTAATATTAGCCCATCTTAGCCCGTTCTAATATTAGCCCATCTTAGCCCGTTCTAATATTAGCCCATCTTAGCCCGTTCTAATATTAGCCCATCTTAGCCCGTTCTATCCGTATGAGGCCGACCCATAAGGTCATAAACACAATCTAAAAGTACAGACAAGATAAGTCCAAACCCAATAAGTCACAGAAATATGAACTTTAGCGGGAAAAATCTACTTTTGAAGGGAGAAGTATATTTCGAGAAGGTTGGGAACATTGCCTGGACCATAGTCACTGGTTCTTGGGAGCAAAAAGAACCAAAATGTTGAGATGGGTCGCTGTAATAGGAAGAAAAATGAACTCTGAGGAATAACTAAGTATTTTCCACGTTTTTAATAACAAAAAGAAAATATTATATTTCAGTAAGGTAGTGATCTATTGCACATTGCAAAAATAAGTTACAATGGTTTAGAAAATCATTTAATCAACTTGTTAGATTCGCCCCTGAATCTCCTTATATAGATATCATTGAGCAGTTTTTGTAAGAACGGAACCGCGCTAAGATGACGCAGTTCCTGCGAGTCGGACTTTTTCTGATTTTGTTTCCTAAATGAATATCGCTATCGGGATATTTATGCCTTGTTTTTGAAAACTATGCTTCATCTGTTTATATACAGTTATCTTATCTATGTTCTTCCTTAAATAACTTCCTTGGACTAATAACACTGGCCAACAAAATAATATGTTTGTAATGTTTCCTTCACTTCATGAGTCAAATCTTACTAATTTTGGGTTGAAAAAAAACGAAAATGGCAAAGAAAAAATGTTATTAGCTCTAGTTTCTGTGATACACCATGGGTCAAAATATATAACGTTAACAAATTGAGGCAAATCTGTAAATTTTAAACCATAAGTTTATCAACATTATAAATTAATTTGGATTTATTAAATAGTAGTTAATTTTTTTTAAGAGTTGAAAATGAATGGGAGAATACTTGACAGGTTGGATATTATTACCATCATGTGGATTTCATGGCTGTCTCTTGTAGTTGAGTTGTGGATCATCCCTACACACACACCAACAGTAATCTCCAAGCATTGGATCATCCCTACACACACACCAACAGTAATCTCCAAGCATTGGATCATCCCTACACACACACCAACAGTAATCTCCAAGCATTGATTCATTCCAACAGCTCTGATATCTTGTAGGTGAGTTGTGGATCATCCCTACACACACACCAACAGTAATCTACAAGCATTCATTCCAACAGCTCTGATATCTTGTAGGTGAGTTGTGGATCATCCCTACACACACACCAACAGTAATCTCCAAGCATTGATTCATTCCAACAGCTCTGATATCTTTGTTCCATTACAGAAATATCCTGATGGAATCTCTCCCCGCCTTCATCACTCACCGCACCACAACTAGGAAGGAAAGAAGTCTAGATGAGAGTGGGGAAAATGAATTTCGAGAGACATGTTGCATCCAAGTTCATGATATTTTTGTAGAAGTATCCTCACCAACTCAACATAGTTTGTTCCCAAAAAAAAACTTTAATAACTCCCTTGAACGCATTCCAAGCTTCCTTTTCTTTGCCCTGCAGGATCCTTCACAAGCTCCCGAATTTTTGGCCCAACAAAAACACCTTCCTTAACTTTTGCATCACTTAAGAAAGCAAATTTTTCTCTCAAATATCTAAAAGTCTCTTCTTCTTTGTTAATGCCTTTGACAAAGTTTTTCATCAAACCCAGTTTTATATGTAGTGGTGGAAGAAATATATCTTTCGGGTCGACGAGAGGCGGACAACAACATTTTTTTCACTAGGGCCAAGATTTCTTGCAGGCCAGTCTGTTTGAATGTAATGTGATTTTCTATCCCTACTGTCCCACATACATAAAAAGTCCGACTCGCAGGAACTGCCTCATCTTAGCGCGGTTCCGTTCTTATCCCTAGTCTAATTTCGAAAGATTAAAATAGAAGCAGTTATTATTTTGTTGAGAGGAGATCGTTGACCGTTGATGATGCAAGGTAGGGATTGTCCGGGTTAGGTCACTGCTACTTAATAATACATACCCCATATGTGTATGTATGTGGGCATATATATGTACATATGTGTGCGTGTATATGTGTATGTGTATATGCATATATATAAATATATATATATTATATATGTATATATATATATATATATATATATATATATATATATATGTTAGGTATATTTACATAGATATGTGCATATATTAGTGTTAAATATGTCCTACTTGTATTTACAGCCCTGATGAAGGCTTGAAGTTCAAGCCGAAACGTCGGCACAATAAAACCATTCTTACGATAAAATGTAGTTTTATTAAGTAGCAGTGACCGAACCCTGACAGTTATATTTTGGTTCCACCAGTCTTGAAAGGTAGGATTAACAATCTTACCTGGAAGGGTCGGCAACACTAGAAACCGTCCCGCTAGTTACAAGGTCTTGGAATCTTGGAACTCTATATTTCTAACCATAAATTGTTTTTGTTATTTTACTTAACCTGTTTTATTTTCGAATACATTATCCAACTATAAGCAATTAAAAAATAACAAGGAATAAAATACAGACAAAAAGAACACTTCGAATAAGCGAAATCAATTACTTTAAAGCTTAAAGCTCTTATTTCTCCGATTGACATCGCCTAATCAAAACTTTCATTAGAACCTTTTATGTAGAGCATTTAATAAGCTTTCTAATGGTATTCTTCCGTTTACCAAAATTCTCAACAGTTTTCGAGATATTAATGAAAGTTCCCAAAATTTATATTATTTCTAGCAACAGAAAATTGGCCTCATTTTTCATATCCTGTTTTACACACAAAATTTTCGCAACATAAGAAATTACAAAAATAAAAAGCAATAAAAAACGAAGGGAAAGAGACAAAAATTACAACAAGAACGACAAAAACCCGTTCATAAGAACAAAACAGACGTATTTGAAGTTTTAAGCACTTATTTCTCCGATTGACATAACCTAATCAAAAATAGTTTTAGAATCTTTTTTGTAGAGAATTTAGTAAGCTTTCAAATAGTTTCTATCCACTAACCACGATTTCCCAACCGTGTTCGAGATATTAATGAAAGTATACGAACTTCCCAAAACTTTTCATGTCTGTTCATAAAATATTTTATTCTAACCATTCCTTAACTCCAAACGTAACAAAACATTCAACATATTAGTTTTAATGAAAGTAGAACATGCAGATAATGTTTCAACTGAATCCCGTAATTCTAAGTACCCAAACCAAAAACGGTATTCAAAAACTATTTTTCCAATTTTCTTGAAAACGGTTAAAGCTATCGCCTTGAAAATGGTTCCATTCGTTTTCCTAGCCCAAGAAGCCTATAAAAAGAGTACTTACAAGCTTATGAACTCAAAAACGTAAGCGTTACGATTTTTTTTGCGCGAATTTCGCCCCAAACGCCATCTTTCAGTAGGCGGATTTTGCTGGTTAACGAACTTGACCTTTCAAATTGGACGAAGGATTTTTGTACCAAATTTGATCAAAATCGGACCATTCGTCTTCTATCTAGAGAGCGAACAGACAAATATATATATATATATATATATATATATATATATATATATATATATATAAATAAATATATACATATATATATATATATATATATATATATATATATATATATATATATATATATACAAATTTGAACCACCGTTATTTTCGGTCTCTAGGGGTTCTGAAACGCGAAATTTTCTAGTCGGCACTTCCGGATTGTTTCATTGTATCAACCCTATAAGCGGGGTTCCTCCCTATGGGGGAGGGAGGAACCGCGCTAAAAGCAGCAGTATTTAGTATACCCCAGTTGCATTCTTAAAGTATAGCGATGACCTTTAGATCACCACAGATTTTCCACTTGTGTTCAGCATATTTGATTGAGTAGGGAGGGCTTTCATGATTTCACAAGTCTCTTTCATGTATATAACCTCCAAATAGCTGTACAACGTTTGCTTTTATCAGTTAACAGATGGACCAACATCCAAAAACTAAATTTCTCAACAAGTGAAAGTTGAGCATGTAAAAAGTGACATGTTACTGTATCTTGAAAACCAGAGCTAATCGGTCATTTTTGAGGTGATTTTTGAACTCAGAGGGTGGAAATACATAATAATTGGCTATTTTTAAGCCCGAAACAAATTCATTGTTGTTCACTGTAATAATACTTCAACCAGCTAAAAGAGTGGAAATACTGATATACACAGTGTACATCCTGATATACACAGTTTATATCCTTATATAAACAGTGTATATCCTTATATAAACAGTTTATATCCAGATATAAACAGTTTATATCCCGATATAAACAGTGTATATCCTTATATAAACAGTGTATATCCCGACATAAACAGTGTATATCCTTATATAAACAGTGTATATCCTTATATAAAGAGTTTATATCCAGATATAAACAGTTTATATCCCGATATAAACAGTTTATATCCCGATATAAACAGTGTATATCCTTATATAAACAGTGTATATCCCGACATAAACAGTGTATATCCTTATATAAAAAGTTTATATCCTTACATAAACAGTGTATATCCTTATATAAACAGTTTATATCCAGATATAAACAGTTTATATCCCGATATAAACAGTGTATATTCTTATAAAAACAGTGTATATCCCGACATAAACAGTGTACATCCTGATATACACAGTTTATATCCTTATATAAACAGTGTATATCCTTATATAAACAGTTTATATCCAGATATAAACAGTTTATATCCCGATATAAATAGTGTATATCCTTATATAAACAGTGTATATCACGTTATAAACGATATTGTATATTACCAGTCTCTTCTTATCCTCGTCAACAACTTCCTTCAACTTGTTTATGCTTTGTTCGATAGCATGGACGGTCTTCTGGAGTTGTTTTAGGGTCCCGGCTCCTTCGGGGGCGAGAGATTCCACCTCGGAATTAGGGTCACCGTATGACCGGCAGTCCACCTTTAAATTAAAATAATTATATATCTTATCACAAAAATAAATAGCTTATCAACATAATAAATATCTTATCACAATAATAAATCTTACCACTATCATATACCTCTCACCCCCATTATATCACTATCATATACCTCTCACCCCCATTATATCACTATCATATACCTCTCACCCCCATTATATCACTATCATATACCTCTCGCCCCCATTATATCACTATCATATACCTCTCACCCCCATTATATCACTATCATATACCTCTCGCCCCCATTATATCACTATCATATACCTCTCACCCCCATTATATCACTATCATATACCTCTCGCCCCCATTATATCACTATCATATACCTCTCACCCCCATTATATCACTATCATATACCTCTCGCCCCCATTATATCACTATCATATACCTCTCACCCCCATTATATCACTATCATATATCTCTCACCCCCATCATATCACTACCATATACCTCTCACCCCCATTATATCACTATCATATACCTCTCACCCCCATTATATCACTATCATATACCTCTCACCCCCATTATATCACTATCATATACCTCTCACCCCCATTATATCACTATCATATACCTCACGAGGGAGTTAAGGGAGGATGCTGCAGTGAGCCAGCTCACGAAGGAGTGAAGGGAGGATGCTGCAGTGAGCCAGCTCACGAGGGAGTGAAGGGAGGATGCTGCAATAAGCCAGCACACGAGGGAGTGAAGGGATGATGCTGCAGTGAGCCAGCACACGAGGGAGTTAAGGGAGGATGCCAGCTCATGAGGGAGTGAAGGGATGATGCTGCAGTGAGCCAGCACACAAGGGAGTGAAGGGATGGTGCTGCCGTGAGCCAGCTCACGAGGGAGTGAAGGGATGATGCTGGAGTGAGCCAGCACACGAGGGAGTTAAGGGATGATGCTGCAGTGAACCAGCTCACGAGGGAGTGGAGACAGGTTGCTGCAGTGAGCCAGCTCACGATGGAGTGAAGAGAGGATGCTGCAGTAAGCCAGCTCACGAGGGAGTGGAGACAGGTTGCGGCAGTGAGCCAGCTCACGAGATAGTACGATGGAAGGTTTCGCAAGCCCAGTATTGGCGGTTGGCGAGGAACATAAAGTCACCTCGAAATGAACTTGAGGACTATAATAGAAACAACAAGAAACACAACACTGGATGTCATATGTTTACGTTCTTTCAGAATCCACAATCAAAAATTCATTTTTTACAAAATAAACATATTTGTCCCGGATTCGAATTCAGCGATTCTCAAATCCATAGAAGCTCTAGTTATTTCTCCTTAAAAGACTTCATTCTAAATTTGACCTTCAAATTCCCTTCAACCTGACGTGCTGGGGTGAAACGGATTCAGGATACGGATTCAGCGTGTCGAAATACGTATGAATATCTTTGGAAACTACCACTTTCTTTATTTTATGTACCTGTTATTATACAGACTATCCCGCATGAGATATCATAACCTTATCAGACGCTCATTTTTGCGTCCCTAAACTACAAATGAAGTGTGGAATAAATCCCACGCAGATGTCACATCTCAACGCGGGACAGTCTTTCCAACTAGCTTATATATTTCCAACTAGCTTATATATTTGTTCTGTTTTTATTTCCAACTAGCTTATATATTTGTTCTCTTTTATTTCCAAGTAACTTATATATTTGTTCTGTTTTTATTTCCAACTTGCTTATATATTTGTTCTCTTTTATTTCCAAGTAACTTATATATTTGTTCTGTTTTTATTTCCAACTTGCTTATATATTTGTTCTCTTTTATTTCCAAGTAACTTCTATATTTGTTCTGTTTTTATTTCCAACTAGCTTATATATTTGTTCTCTTTTATTTCCAAGTAACTTATATATTTGTTCTGTTTTTATTTCCAACTTGCTTATATATTTGTTCTCTTTTATTTCCAGTAACTTCTATATTTGTTCTGTTTTTATTTCCAACTTGCTTATATATTTGTTCTCTTTTATTTCCAAGTAACTTATATATTTGTTCTCTTTTATTTCCAAGTAACTTATATATTTGTTCTGTTTTATTTCCAAGTAACTTATATATTTGTTCTGTTTTTATTTCCAACTTGCTTATATATTTGTTCTCTTTTATTTCCAAGTAACTTATATATTTGTTCTGTTTTTATTTCCAACTAGCTTATATATTTGTTCTCTTTTATTTCCAAGTAACTTATATATTTGTTCTGTTTTTATTTCCAACTTGCTTATATATTTGTTCTCTTTTATTTCCAAGTAACTTATATATTTGTTCTGTTTTTATTTCCAACTAGCTTATATATTTGTTCTCTTTTATTTCCAAGTAACTTCTATATTTGTTCTGTCTTTAATTCCAACTAACTTATATATTTGTTCTGTTAGCGCGGTTCCTCCCTCCCCCATAGGGAGGAACCCCGCTTATAAGTTTGATACAATGAAACAATCCGGAAGTGCCGACAAGAAAATTTCGCGTTTCAGAACCCCTAGAGACCGAAAATAACGGTGGTTCAAATTTGTATATATATATATATGTTTTGTTTTAAGTTTCTTCCCTGGGGTTGATATTTCGTCGGGTTCATCTCCGACTTCTTCGGGCTGCTATGTGTCGTCCTCGGTGGTTGTCAAGGGAATGAAAATGTTCATTCCCTTGACAACCACCGAGGACGACACATAGCAGCCCGAAGAAGTCGGAGATGAACCCGACGAAATATTGCGCAAAGGAGAGGAAGAACACCGCTGGAGAGAGAAGCCGTCTCCCAAATCAATCATATATATATATATATATATATATTTGTCTGTTCGCTCATTTCTGGCTTCCCTGATGGTCCGATTTTGATGAAATTTGGTACAAAAATCTGTCGTCCAATTTGAAAGGTCAAGTTCGTTATCCAGCAAAATCCGCCCACTGGAAGATGGCGTTTGGGGCGAAATTCGCGCAAAAAAAATCGTAACGCTTACGTTTTTGAGTTCATAAGCTTGTAAGTACTCTTTTTATAGGCTTCTTGAGCTAGGAAAACGAATGGAACCATTTTCAAGGCGATAGATTTAACCGTTTTCGAGAAAACTGAAACAATAATTTTTGAATGCCGTTTTTGGTTTGGGTACTTAGAATCATGGGATTCAGTTGAAACATTTACTGCATGTTCTACTTTCATTAAAACTAATATCTTGAAATTTTGGTTGCGTTTGGAGTTAAGGAAGGGTTAGAATAAAATATTTTATTAACAGACATAAAACAGTTTTGGTAACTTTTGTATACTTTCCTTAATATCTCGAAAAAGGTTGAGAAGTTGGGAAACGGAAGAATACCATTAGAAAGCTTACTAAATGCTCTACAAAAAAGGTTCTAATAAAAGTTTTGATTAGGCAATGTCAATCGGAGAAATAAGTGCTTAAAACTTTAAAGTAATTGATTTCGCTTATTCGAACTGTTCTTTTTGTCTTTGATTTTGATACTTAAAATTATGGGATTCAGTTGACACATTTTCTGCGAGTTTGAATTTCATTAACACTAATATGTTAAAATTTTGGTTACGTTTGGAGCTAAGGAAGGATTAGAATAAAATATTTTATTAACAGACATGAAATGTTTTGGGAACTTCGTATACATTCCCTAATATCTCGAAGACGGTTGGAATATTGGGAAACGGAGGGTTTCCATGCGAAAGCTTACTAGATGTTCTACAAAAAAGATTCTGAAACAATTTTTGATTAGGCTATGTCAATCGGTGAAATAAGTGCTTAAACTTTGAAGTAATTGATTTCGTTTATTCGAACGGTTGTTTTTGTTTGTTTTTATTCCTTGTTATTTTTTAATTTCTTAAAGTTGGATAATGTATTTGACAATAAAACAGATTAATTAAAATAAGAAAAACAATTCATTGTTAAAAATATATCAGGCTGTACCGTATGAAATGTCAGTTTTGGATTTGTCGATTTCCTTCAAATGTCTTGAAACTGTCGAGGCTCCTACTCCGAGTTCTTTGGCATATTCCCTAGTGTTTTTAATTGCTTATAGTAGTCAAATGTATTTTTCAATAAAACAGGATACGTATAATTAGAATCAATATTTTGTTTGTTAGAATTCGAAGATGCCGTATGAATATCTAGATTACAGTACTGGTGTTGATTTCGTTCTTTAGAATTATTCTTGGTATTCCCTATTTTCATCTGTTACCCATAGTTTTTTATTGTTAGTAGTTTTTTCTTATTGATTATAGAATATAAATCTATTTGGCTATAAAACAGGATACGTAAAATTAATGACAATATTTCGGAGATTTCTGAGCGAAATACTTTTAAGATTTTCTACCACCACGAACGGCTTTTTTCCTCTATTTTTATCCACTAGATAGGCTTTATTTTGCATATTATTCTATATAAGTTTTATTCAGCAGGGGATTCTGATGAAATGTCGTGTTTTTGCTGTGGATTTTAAATACGATGTATCTAAGATTGGATAACATTAGCGAGTCTACATAGTTAAGAACCGACGACAGAGGTAGACTTCTTGCTATGATTTAGTCTACATATGTATATTAAGTCCTAAATCCAAAAAATAAACTTCACAACAGTTAGATACTATGAGCGAATATGGCGGTTCAATGCCCGTAGAAACAAGGGGGCTGCAGGAAATTTACCTGCTAAGAGTTAATCCTCAAGAGCTGTAAATATACCCCAGGTATCTAACAAATACAAAGCCTAGGTGGAGAGCACCCCAAAAACTCAGATCCAAACATAGGTTATATACTAAATATTCATAAAGACTACTTAGTTGTAAACCGATTCATCAATTAGCAATCAATAGTTTTCAACAAAGGTTGGGCAACTAAACTTTGTTTTATTTTGTTAAATAAAGTTTTTTTTCTTGACTTGTTATTCGTCAAGACTTTTATTTGTCCTTGTGTATTTACTAGATAGGTTTTATTCGGCATATTATTCTATATAGCCTATATTAGGCAGGGTATTCTACTCAATCTTGTGTACTTCTTCTTGATCCTTCTGTACATGGGCGTATATAAAAACAATTTCGGGGGGGGGGGGCTGAGACCATTTCCAGGGTATGGAATACTAAATATTTAGAGCCTGGAATAGTTTTAGGCAACTAAAACGCTATTACACGTAAAATAAAATATGTTTTATGAACTAAGTGATCTTATTTAATTTATTTTTAAGGGTTTTACGAGAAGTTTTTATCATCAATTCAAAATTTCGGGAGGGGCTGCAGCCCCCTCAGCCCCCCCTCATATACGCCCATGCTTCTGTATCCTCTAGAAAGGCTTTATTAGGCATATTTTGTATTGATTTATAGAGCTTTGCTTTAGAATGAGAGCCAGATTGTGTAATTTCCGCTTCTGTGTAAAAGTTAGCTACTGTCGGTGTCCCTGACGCCTTAATATCACTTTTATTCGAGATGTTCGAGAGGATTTTGACAATTTTCACGAGATATATAAAAAAAATAAGTTTATTTCTTTTCTAAGCTTATCAAATGGCACTAGGGACATGAACGGAACCGCGCTAAGATGCTGCAGTTCCTGCGAGTCGGACTTTTAGCACTTTCCTCCGAAGGAAAGTAGCTATTGAGGTTGGACTCATGACGGAATTTTTGAAAAATTTCTTCAAATCTTTATCGATCCTACCTAGTAGACACCGAAAATGACCCCCGTTAAAATTTATATATATCTATATATATATATATATGCATATATATATATATATATATATGTGTCTGTTAACACGATAGCGGCCAGAGTTTTTGTTTTTTCGTCACGAAACTTGGTATATAGCATTCAATTAGCAAACGATTGAACGAGTTCGTTAACCACCAAAGTCGGTCCACCGGAAGGGGGGGTTTACCCCGAACCCAAAACACTTATTTGACTATGTCAGCCGTAATATTTGTTATATTTCAACGAAACTTGGTATTCGTAGTGTTAATATAGAGAGAAAAGTGAGATATAAAAATGAACTAAATCGGTTCATTAGAAGGGGGGGTTTACTCCGGACCCACAATACCAATTCGCCACTACCAGCCGTGATTTTTGTTATATTTCGACGAAACTCGGTATTCGTAGTGCTAATCCACAGGTAAATATGTGTTGTAAAAATAAACGAAATAGGTTCATTAGGAGGGGGGGTTTACTCCGGACCCACAATACCAATTCGCCACTACCAGCCGTGATTTTTGGTATATTTCGACGAAACTCGGTATTCGTAGTGGTAATCTACAGGTAAATATGTGTTGTAAAAAGAAACTAAATCGGTTCATTAGAAGGGGGGGGTTTACTCCGGACCCAAATTCCTAATATACTCATACCGGTCGTAATTTCTCCTGTATTACGAAACGCTGTATACGTCGTGGGTAACTCATGAGAAAGAAGTGTTGTAAAAATGAGCTGAATCGGTCAATCGGAAAGCGGGGGTTTAATTTGTAATATATTTGAATAGAAAAGCCGGCAGACGTAGGTTCACAAAGCCGCCGCAAGGAGCGCTTTCTACCACTAGAGTGACTGTATCCTGTTCCTGCGTTAGATCAAAATACGATAATATGAGGATTTTTGTATTTATTACGTAGTGTAGTAGGTACCATGTGTAAACATAACTCTGGATGCAAATTAATAATTGATCAGTTACTCATTACAAAATGAGAACTATTCACGTTTTTATTTTATTTATGTAGGATATTTTAAGCAAATTGTTCTGGAAAGCAGTCTACACTACCCAAATTCTGAGGAAAGTGCTTAGTTATGCAGCTCCTGCGTGACGGACTTTTTGAGATGGGATTGCCAATCCTATGCTCAACCCTCCTCCTTTCTCATCCGGGCTTGGGACCGGCCATGGCGGAGTTAAATATTTGCTGCATATTTAAATTCCATACATACAAAGATGTGTAAATTTTGGTTACGTTTGGAGTTAAGGAAAAATTAGAATAAAATATTTTAGTAAGAGACATGAAAAGTTTTGGGAACTTCGCATATTTTCCTTAATATCTCGAAAACAGTTGGGAAATCGTCATAAGTGGATAGAAACTATTCAAAAGCTTGCTAAATTCTCTATAATTAATATTCTGAGAAGATTTTCGATTAGTCGATGTCAATCGGAGAAAACGGTGATGAAAACTTTGAATGTGTTCTTTTGAACGGGTTTTTGTAGTTGTTTAGCTCACTTTTTAATTGTTGATTTTAAATTGTATTTATCTTATGAAAAATTTAGAAATTATAAACATTTTGATAGTTTTGAATACATTGAACAATGAAATAAAAATTTCATGTCTGTAGCAGTGGAGCCTGGCCAAGCCAAACTAAGGCAAACATAGGAAAAAGTCCGACCCGCAGGAACTGCATCATCTTAGCGCGGTTCCATTCATATCCCTAGTGTCATTTTGTATACTTAGAATAGAAACAGTTATTACTTTGTTTAGATCATTCTTAATGTAAACACAAATTCCAAAGAACCACAAAATATAATTATATTTCTAGTATAGCATTTGGCTGCATGACATCCTACAGGTAAAGTAACTGTTACCTGTCCTAGGATGCATCTTAAATTATGAAGTGCAATAAAAGCCTACCTGAAGCCTGCCTAGTACCTCGACCCGGACAGATGTCTGACTCTACACGGAGAATATTTACGTTTTCAGTTTTGTTGCAGGTTCAGAGAATTTGTATTTATTCCCCTGTTTTATTGAAAAATACATCCTCCTACTAGAAGCAATAAAATAATAACAAGAAATAACCAGAATCCTCTTATAGAGATACTTCATTTCATACGTTGAATGCATTGAAAAATATCAAAAAATTTCACATTTTCTTGTGTTCTTCTACTATAGTAATAATTTTTCAAATAAAATCAATTAAAAAATAAAATAAAAAACCAACAGCATAAAGGCAATT
>OX328124.1:133321371-133516371 GCA_946811695.1 Gonocerus acuteangulatus | reverse complement strand
GAATCATGGGATTCAGTTAAAACATTTTTTGCATGTTTGAATTTCATCAAAACTAACATGTTAAACTTTTGGTTACGTTTGGAGTTAAGGAAGGGTTAGAATAAAATATTTTATGAACAGACATGAAAAGTTTTGGGAACTTCGTATAATTCCATTAATATCTCGAACACGGTTGGGAAATCGTGATTAGTGGATAGAAATTATTTGAAAGCTTTATAAATTCTCTACGAAAAAGATTTTGAAACAATTTTTGATTAGGTGATGTCAATCGGAGAAATAAGTGCTTAACCTTTGAAGTAATTGATTTCGTTTATTCGAACGGTTCTTTTTGTCTGTTTTTATTCCTTGTTATTTTTTAATTGCTTAAAGTTGGATAATGTATTTTACAATAAAACAGATTAGGCTAAATAAGAAAAACAATTCATTGTTAGAAATATAGCTTGCCAAGAGAAAAAGATTCGATGACGTCTTTTGAATATTTTCAATTGCCTTCATGCTGTTGGTTTTTTTATTTTATTTTTTAATTGATTTTATCTGTAGAATTATTACTATAGTAAAAGAACACAGGAATATGTGAAAATTGTTGATATTTTCCAATTCATTGAAACGTATGAAATGAAGTATCGGTAGAAGAGGATTCTAGGGTCTGGCGGACCCGACCATGTAAAGCCATAAAACCCTTTGAACAAAGGCCGAGGAAAATATTATCTGTTACTATTCTAAGCTTTTCAAATGACAATAGGGATATGAACAGGAACAGCGCTAAGATGATGCAGTTCCTGCGAGTCGGACTTTTTTTGTTGGTTAGACTCCGTGATGATTCCTTCGAGTCAGCAAAATGCAGATTTTGCCCCAAGCTCCCTCCACTACATCGATCCAGTGGTCCTTTCCAGGTTTTGCATCGACAATAGGCCTTCAAGAGGACAGAGCTGTAGGCTTTCCATCTCTCAATGGACACCAAACAGTAATACACGCTCGCCCTTCACCGGTCTCTTGGTGTTTATCCTTCCAGTTACACCCACTCGACAATACTCAAGCACAGTGTACGTCCAATTGCTGTTCAGGACATTTACATTTTGGGCACGCATGCGCAGTTGGCTCTTGCTCTTCTTATGTTGTCATTTTATCGCGGTCCTCCTTCCCTCTAGAGGAGTCCGGAAGTCACGACTAGAAAATGTCTCGTTTCAGAACCCATATAGAACGAAAATAATGGTGGTTCAAATTTTGTATAGATATATGTGTGTGTATATATATATATATATATATATATATATATATATATATATACTTTATTAGGAGATACAGTTCAGATACATTTTTATTAAATTCTTCTTTAAATACACTTGGTCAACTTGACATGACACCGTCTGGCCCCGGTAGTCAGTCCTCGCCACGACTGACTACCCCCTCCACTGGCTTATGGTCCGCCTATGGGCTTAAGACCGGAGACTCCGGGAGGGTCTGTCAGGAACTCTCAAGGCCTGCACACTGACTTGGGAACAACTGCGACTTGCCTCTTCTATCTCTCAGCCTCTCAGCGGCACAGAAGCCCCGAACACACCAAGTTAGCGCACCCGCCGGTCACATATGATACCTCTGTCTGTAGGAGACGGCCTTGGAACCCGCATCAGCGAGGTAGATGTCCGGTACCCCATCCATCTATCAAGGATATAGATTGTATATGTTTCGATGAGTTGGAAGACCAATCCTCAGCGATTTGGCGGTGACCTCCAACCCAGATATACTTACTGATCGCATCTTCTGCGGAAAGGATGTATGGTTTATCTAGATAGGAAAGTTTAAATATTGTAGGGATGTAAGAGGAATATATCGATTGTAACAATATAAGTGGAATATATCGCTTGTCGATCGAGTCCTCTAGATGTTGGAGGGATACAATACCTCTTTGGATTGGAGTCCTGGAAGCAACTATTATCGTCGAGTGTTGAGAGAAGGACCAAGTTGTTTGCAATTTCCGCAACAAGAGCGGCGACCAGCTAGCAATTTCCCGGAGTGAATTTCGTCGCCCCCCCTCCATCTCTTTCCACTCGCAGATTCATCCAGAAGGAGGGGAACCTTTCAATACGACGAGACGATTCCTTCATACTTGCAATAAACACGAGCGATTTACACTTGCATATAGAGAAATTTAGAGAACATATAGACGGTGACCATTTCTCAATATGGCAAACTACAGGAAAATAATTCTGAAACATATAAATACCCAGTGACGAGGTGCGCATATTCGATAGGAATTCCTTAGGGATGAAGAGGGGCGAAGCTGAAATACCCAGTGACGAGGTGCGCATATTCGATAGGAATTCCTTAGGAATGAAGAGGGGCGAAGATGAAATACCCAGTGACGAGGTGCGCATATTCGATAGGAATTCCTTAGGGATGAAGAGGGGCGAAGCTGAAATACCCAGTGACGAGGTGCGCATATTCGATACGAATTCCTTAGGGATGAAGAGGGGCGAAGCTGAAATACCCAGTGACGAGGTGCGCATATTCGATAGGAATTTCTTAGAGATGAAGAGGGGCGAAGCTGAAATACCCAGTGACGAAGGTGCGCATATTCGATAGGAATTCCTTAGGGATGAAGAGGGGCGAAGCTGAAATAGAAAAGCAACAGCGTTTCTGGAAGAGCAATAAAGAAAACAAGAATAGGTTCATAGTGAAAACAAGAATAGGTTGTTCGGCCAAGAATCAGTTCACATCGGAGATTGAGCCTTCATTGAGATCGCTTTGTTTTTTTTTTCTTCCGACAGTCGTTGACTATCGGATCCGACCGGGACCAATGTAGGTAGCTCTATTGAAATGAATGCGTTTGTTTTTCTTCCGACAGTCAGTGACAATCGGATCGGATCGGGACCAATATAGGCTCCTCCATTGAGCTGAATGCGTTTGTGTTTCTTCCGACAGTCGGGGGCTATCTGATCGGATCGGATCGGGACCAATGTAGGCGCCTCCATTGAGATGAATGCGTTTGTGTTTCTTCCGACAGTCGGGGGCTATCTGATCGGATCGGATCGGGACCAATGTAGACGCCTCCATTGAGATGAATGCGTTTGTGTTTCTTCCGACAGTCGGGGGCTATCTGATCGGATCGGATCGGGACCAATGTAGGCGCCTCCATTGAGATGAATGCGTTTGTGTTTCTTCCGACAGTCGGGGGCTATCTGATCGGATCGGATCGGGACCAATGTAGGCGCTCCCTAAACCAGAGAGTGTTAAATACATCATGAAGAGTTGCAGAATCATTTCTAGTTAAACAAACGTTATTATTTCAACTATTGTAATAATAACTTACTAATTGTACCGACATTTTCAGGACTAGGGTGTCAAATAGGAATATGTCTAAAGTCGTAAATAGAAACAGCTGTAAAGAATAAACATTGGATCAGCTGATTATGCGGATAAGGCGTGGTTCAGAGCTTATCTCGTTCCGTTGTCCCAATCTCTAGACATTACTGATAAGGAAGCCTGCGACAATATAAACTCGATATTTCTATAGCTTCGTGAAGTTTCAGCTTTGAACGGATCTTAAGAGAATTTTCAGTTTCCACGCCCAGAGACTTGTAAATGTCAACAAGTCCTATAACTTCATTTCCCGCGCTTTTTAGAGCAATACAATTACAGACTTGTTAAAAGGAAGAAAAGTTATCGAGCTGGAAATTGTCAACAATTTCGAGAAAATCAAAGATGGTTCCGTTTTATACTTTATTAAATCTATTACGGTAACAAATATATTAAACTAAGTGATTTAGGTAAATAGTTGCAGGAAAGAGTGAGACATGTTTGTTCCTAGATGGTAATGTTAGGAACTCGACTTGCTAGAGGATCCAGTGACGTTGGTCAGGAGCCTTCAATAGAGGAGAAGTTACAAACACTTCTTCTTCTTTGTCTTACTCTCGTGCCATTACTAGGGTCGAGGAGTCTCGGTAGATTTCATCCATTCCCTCCGGTTCCTGCAAAGCAAAGCTGCTTCATCTGCTCAAGAAACTCGACTTGCTATGAGGATCCAGTGACGTTGGTCAGGAGCCTTCAATAGAGGAGAAGTTACAAACACTTCTTCTTCTTTGTCTTACTCTCGTGCCATTACTAGGGTCGAGGAGTCTCGGTAGATTTCATCCATTCCCTCCGGTTCCTGCAAAGCTGCTTCATCTGCTCAAGGAACTCGACTTGCTATGAGGATCCAGTGACGTTGGTCAGGAGCCTTCAATAGAGGAGATGTTACAAACACTTCTTCTGCTTTGTCTTACTCTCGTGCCATTACTAGGGTCGAGGAGTCTCGGTAGATTTCATCCATTCCGTCCGGTTCCTGCAAAGCTGCTTCATCTGCTCAAGAAACTCGACTTGCTAGAGGATCCAGTGACGTTGGTCAGGAGCCTTCAATAGAGGAGAAGTTAAAAACACTTCTTCTGCTTTGTCTTACTCTCGTGCCATTACTAGGGTCGAGGAGTCTCGGTAGATTTCATCCATTCCGTCCGGTTCCTGCAAAGCTGCTTCATCTGCTCAAGAAACTCGACTTGCTAGAGGATCCAGTGACGTTGGTCAGGAGCCTTCAATAGAGGAGATGTTACAAACACTTCTTCTTCTTTGTCTTACTCTCGTGCCATTACAGGGGTCGAGGAGTCTCGGTAGATTTCATCCATTCCCTCCGGTTCCTGCAAAGCAAAGCTGCTTCATCTGCTCAAGAAACTCGACTTGCTATGAGGATCCAGTGACGTTGGTCAGGAGCCTTCAATAGAGGAGAAGTTACAAACACTTCTTCTTCTTTGTCTTACTCTCGTGCCATTACTAGGGTCGAGGAGTCTCGGTAGATTTCATCCATTCCCTCCGGTTCCTGCAAAGCTGCTTCATCTGCTCAAGGAACTCGACTTGCTATGAGGATCCAGTGACGTTGGTCAGGAGCCTTCAATAGAGGAGATGTTACAAACACTTCTTCTTCTTTGTCTTACTCTCGTGCCATTACTAGGGTCGAGGAGTCTCGGTAGATTTCATCCATTCCCTCCGGTTCCTGCAAAGCTGCTTCATCTGCTCAAGAAACTCGACTTGCTATGAGGATCCAGTGACGTTGGTCAGGAGCCTTCAATAGAGGAGATGTTACAAACACTTCTTCTTCTTTGTCTTACTCTCGTGCCATTACTAGGGTCGAGGAGTCTCGGAAGATTTCATCCATTCCCTCCGGTTCCTGCAAAGCTGCTTCATCTGCTCAAGAAACTCGACTTGCTATGAGGATCCAGTGACGTTGGTCAGGAGCCTTCAATAGAGGAGAAGTTAAAAACACTTCTTCTGCTTTGTCTTACTCTCGTGCCATTACTAGGGTCGAGGAGTCTCGGTAGATTTCATCCATTCCGTCCGGTTCCTGCAAAGCTGCTTCATCTGCTCAAGAAACTCGACTTGCTAGAGGATCCAGTGACGTTGGTCAGGAGCCTTCAATAGAGGAGATGTTACAAACACTTCTTCTTCTTTGTCTTACTCTCGTGCCATTACAGGGGTCGAGGAGTCTCGGTAGATTTCATCCATTCCCTCCGGTTCCTGCAAAGCAAAGCTGCTTCATCTGCTCAAGAAACTCGACTTGCTATGAGGATCCAGTGACGTTGGTCAGGAGCCTTCAATAGAGGAGATGTTACAAACACTTCTTCTTCTTTGTCTTACTCTCGTGCCATTACTAGGGTCGAGGAGTCTCGGTAGATTTCATCCATTCCCTCCGGTTCCTGCAAAGCTGCTTCATCTGCTCAAGGAACTCGACTTGCTATGAGGATCCAGTGACGTTGGTCAGGAGCCTTCAATAGAGGAGAAGTTACAAACACTTCTTCTGCTTTGTCTTACTCTCGTGCCATTACTAGGGTCGAGGAGTCTCGGTAGATTTCATCCATTCCGTCCGGTTCCTGCAAAGCTGCTTCATCTGCTCAAGGAACTCGACTTGCTATGAGGATCCAGTGACGTTGGTCAGGAGCCTTCAATAGAGGAGAAGTTACAAACACTTCTTCTGCTTTGTCTTACTCTCGTGCCATTACTAGGGTCGAGGAGTCTCGGTAGATTTCATCCATTCCCTCCGGTTCCTGCAAAGCTGCTTCATCTGCTCAAGAAACTCGACTTGCTATGAGGATCCAGTGACGTTGGTCAGGAGCCTTCAATAGAGGAGAAGTTACAAACACTTCTTCTTCTTTGTCTTACTCTCGTGCCATTACTAGGGTCGAGGAGTCTCGGTAGATTTCATCCATTCCGTCCGGTTCCTGCAAAGCTGCTTCATCTGCTCAAGAAACTCGACTTGCTATGAGGATCCAGTGACGTTGGTCAGGAGCCTTCAATAGAGGAGATGTTACAAACACTTCTTCTTCTTTGTCTTACTCTCGTGCCATTACTAGGGTCGAGGAGTCTCGGTAGATTTCATCCATTCCCTCCGGTTCCTGCAAAGCTGCTTCATCTGCTCAAGCAACTCGACTTGCTATGAGGATCCAGTGACGTTGGTCAGGAGCCTTCAATAGAGGAGATGTTACAAACACTTCTTCTTCTTTGTCTTACTCTCGTGCCATTACTAGGGTCGAGGAGTCTCGGTAGATTTCATCCATTCCGTCCGGTTCCTGCAAAGCTGCTTCATCTGCTCAAGGAACTCGACTTGCTATGAGGATCCAGTGACGTTGGTCAGGAGCCTTCAATAGAGGAGAAGTTACAAACACTTCTTCTGCTTTGTCTTACTCTCGTGCCATTACTAGGGTCGAGGAGTCTCGGTAGATTTCATCCATTCCCTCCGGTTCCTGCAAAGCTGCTTCATCTGCTCAAGGAACTCGACTTGCTATGAGGATCCAGTGACGTTGGTCAGGAGCCTTCAATAGAGGAGAAGTTACAAACACTTCTTCTGCTTTGTCTTACTCTCGTGCCATTACTAGGGTCGAGGAGTCTCGGTAGATTTCATCCATTCCCTCCGGTTCCTGCAAAGCTGCTTCATCTGCTCAAGGAACTCGACTTGCTATGAGGATCCAGTGACGTTGGTCAGGAGCCTTCAATAGAGGAGAAGTTACAAACACTTCTTCTGCTTTGTCTTACTCTCGTGCCATTACTAGGGTCGAGGAGTCTCGGTAGATTTCATCCATTCCCTCCGGTTCCTGCAAAGCTGCTTCATCTGCTCAAGGAACTCGACTTGCTATGAGGATCCAGTGACGTTGGTCAGGAGCCTTCAATACAGGAGAAGTTACAAACACTTCTTCTGCTTTGTCTTACTCTCGTGCCATTACTAGGGTCGAGGAGTCTCGGTAGATTTCATCCATTCCCTCCGGTTCCTGCAAAGCTGCTTCATCTGCTCAAGAAACTCGACTTGCTATGAGGATCCAGTGACGTTGGTCACGAGCCTTCAATAGAGGAGATGTTACAAACACTTCTTCTTCTTTGTCTTACTCTCGTGCCATTACTAGGGTCGAGGAGTCTCGGTAGATTTCATCCATTCCCTCCGGTTCCTGCAAAGCAAAGCTGCTTCATCTGCTCAAGAAACTCGACTTGCTATGAGGATCCAGTGACGTTGGTCAGGAGCCTTCAATAGAGGAGAAGTTACAAACACTTCTTCTTCTTTGTCTTACTCTCGTGCCATTACTAGGGTCGAGGAGTCTCGGTAGATTTCATCCATTCCGTCCGGTTCCTGCAAAGCTGCTTCATCTGCTCAAGAAACTCGACTTGCTATGAGGATCCAGTGACGTTGGTCAGGAGCCTTCAATAGAGGAGATGTTACAAACACTTCTTCTTCTTTGTCTTACTCTCGTGCCATAACTAGGGTCGAGGAGTCTCGGTAGATTTCATCCATTCCCTCCGGTTCCTGCAAAGCTGCTTCATCTGCTCAAGCAACTCGACTTGCTATGAGGATCCAGTGACGTTGGTCAGGAGCCTTCAATAGAGGAGATGTTACAAACACTTCTTCTGCTTTGTCTTACTCTCGTGCCATTACTAGGGTCGAGGAGTCTCGGTAGATTTCATCCATTCCGTCCGGTTCCTGCAAAGCTGCTTCATCTGCTCAAGCAACTCGACTTGCTATGAGGATCCAGTGACGTTGGTCAGGAGCCTTCAATAGAGGAGAAGTTACAAACACTTCTTCTTCTTTGTCTTACTCTCGTGCCATTACTAGGGTCGAGGAGTCTCGGTAGATTTCATCCATTCCCTCCGGTTCCTGCAAAGCTGCTTCATCTGCTCAAGGAACTCGACTTGCTATGAGGATCCAGTGACGTTGGTCAGGAGCCTTCAATAGAGGAGAAGTTACAAACACTTCTTCTGCTTTGTCTTACTCTCGTGCCATTACTAGGGTCGAGGAGTCTCGGTAGATTTCATCCATTCCCTCCGGTTCCTGCAAAGCTGCTTCATCTGCTCAAGGAACTCGACTTGCTATGAGGATCCAGTGACGTTGGTCAGGAGCCTTCAATAGAGGAGAAGTTACAAACACTTCTTCTGCTTTGTCTTACTCTCGTGCCATTACTAGGGTCGAGGAGTCTCGGTAGATTTCATCCATTCCCTCCGGTTCCTGCAAAGCTGCTTCATCTGCTCAAGAAACTCGACTTGCTATGAGGATCCAGTGACGTTGGTCAGGAGCCTTCAATAGAGGAGAAGTTAAAAACACTTCTTCTGCTTTGTCTTACTCTCGTGCCATTACTAGGGTCGAGGAGTCTCGGTAGATTTCATCCATTCCCTCCGGTTCCTGCAAAGCTGCTTCATCTGCTCAAGAAACTCGACTTGCTATGAGGATCCAGTGACGTTGGTCAGGAGCCTTCAATAGAGGAGAAGTTACAAACACTTCTTCTTCTTTGTCTTACTCTCGTGCCATTACTAGGGTCGAGGAGTCTCGGTAGATTTCATCCATTCCCTCCGGTTCCTGCAAAGCAAAGCTGCTTCATCTGCCCAAGAAACTCGACTTGCTATGAGGATCCAGTGACGTTGGTCAGGAGCCTTCAATAGAGGAGAAGTTACAAACACTTCTTCTTCTTTGTCTTACTCTCGTGCCATTACCAGGGTCGAGGAGTCTTTGTAGATTTCATCCATTCCCTCCGGTTCCTGCAATGCTGCTTCATCTGCTCAAGGAACTCGACTTGCTATGAGGATCCAGTGACGTTGGTCAGGAGCCTTCAATAGAGGAGATGTTACAAACACTTCTTCTGCTTTGTCTTACTCTCGTGCCATTACTAGGGTCGAGGAGTCTCGGTAGATTTCATCCATTCCCTCCGGTTCCTGCAAAGCAAAGCTGCTTCATCTGCTCAAGGAACTCGACTTGCTATGAGGATCCAGTGACGTTGGTCAGGAGCCTTCAATAGAGGAGATGTTACAAACACTTCTTCTTCTTTGTCTTACTCTCGTGCCATTACTAGGGTCTAGGAGTCTCGGTAGATTTCATCCATTCCCTCCGGTTCCTGCAAAGCAAAGCTGCTTCATCTGCTCAAGAAACTCGACTTGCTATGAGGATCCAGTGACGTTGGTCAGGAGCCTTCAATAGAGGAGAAGTTACAAACACTTCTTCTTCTTTGTCTTACTCTCGTGCCATTACTAGGGTCGAGGAGTCTCGGTAGATTTCATCCATTCCGTCCGGTTCCTGCAAAGCTGCTTCATCTGCTCAAGAAACTCGACTTGCAATGAGGATCCAGTGACGTTGGTCAGGAGCCTTCAATAGAGGAGAAGTTACAAACACTTCTTCTGCTTTGTCTTACTCTCGTGCCATTACTAGGGTCGAGGAGTCTCGGTAGATTTCATCCATTCCCTCCGGTTCCTGCAAAGCTGCTTCATCTGCTCAAGGAACTCGACTTGCTATGAGGATCCAGTGACGTTGGTCAGGAGCCTTCAATAGAGGAGAAGTTACAAACACTTCTTCTGCTTTGTCTTACTCTCGTGCCATTACTAGGGTCGAGGAGTCTCGGTAGATTTCATCCATTCCCTCCGGTTCCTGCAAAGCTGCTTCATCTGCTCAAGAAACTCGACTTGCTATGAGGATCCAGTGACGTTGGTCAGGAGCCTTCAATAGAGGAGAAGTTACAAACACTTCTTCTTCTTTGTCTTACTCTCGTGCCATTACAAGGGTCGAGGAGTCTCTATAGATTTCATCCATTCCCTCCGGTTCCTGCAAAGCAAAGCTGCTTCATCTGCTCAAGAAACTCGACTTGCAATGAGGATCCAGTGACGTTGGTCAGGAGCCTTCAATAGAGGAGAAGTTACAAACACTTCTTCTTCTTTGTCATACTCTCGTGCCATTACAAGGGTCGAGGAGTCTCGGTAGATTTCATCCATTCCCTCCGGTTCCTGCAAAGCTGCTTCATCTGCTCAAGAAACTCGACTTGCTATGAGGATCCAGTGACGTTGGTCAGGAGCCTTCAATAGAGGAGAACTTACAAACACTTCTTCTTCTTTGTCTTACTCTCGTGCCATTACTAGGGTCGAGGAGTCTCGGTAGATTTCATCCATTCCCTCCGGTTCCTGCAAAGCTGCTTCATCTGCTCAAGGAATTCGACTTGCTATGAGGATCCAGTGACGTTGGTCAGGAGCCTTCAATAGAGGAGAAGTTACAAACACTTCTTCTTCTTTGTCTTACTCTCGTGCCATTACAGGGGTCGAGGAGTCTCGGTAGATTTCATCCATTCCCTCCGGTTCCTGCAAAGCAAAGCTGCTTCATCTGCTCAAGAAACTCGACTTGCTATGAGGATCCAGTGACGTTGGTCAGGAGCCTTCAATAGAGGATAAGTTACAAACATTTCTTCTTCTTTGTCTTACTCTCGTGCCATTACTAGGGTCGAGGAGTCTCGGTAGATTTCATCCATTCCGTCCGGTTCCTGCAATGCTGCTTCATCTGCTCAAGAAACTCGACTTGCTATGAGGATCCAGTGACGTTGGTCAGGAGCCTTCAATACAGGAGAAGTTACAAACACTTCTTCTTCTTTGTCTTACTCTCGTGCCATTACTAGGGTCGAGGAGTCTCGGTAGATTTCATCCATTCCCTCCGGTTCCTGCAAAGCTGCTTCATCTGCTCAAGAAACTCGACTTGCTATGAGGATCCAGTGACGTTGGTCACGAGCCTTCAATACAGGAGAAGTTACAAACACTTCTTCTTCTTTGTCTTACTCTCGTGCCATTACTAGGGTCGAGGAGTCTCGGTAGATTTCATCCATTCCCTCCGGTTCCTGCAAAGCTGCTTCATCTGCTCAAGAAACTCGACTTGCTATGAGGATCCAGTGACGTTGGTCACGAGCCTTCAATACAGGAGAAGTTACAAACACTTCTTCTTCTTTGTCTTACTCTCGTGCCATTACTAGGGTCGAGGAGTCTCGGTAGATTTCATCCATTCCCTCCGGTTCCTGCAAAGCTGCTTCATCTGCTCAAGAAACTCGACTTGCTATGAGGATCCAGTGACGTTGGTCAGGAGCCTTCAATAGAGGAGAAGTTACAAACACTTCTTCTTCTTTGTCTTACTCTCGTGCCATTACTAGGGTCGAGGAGTCTCGGTAGATTTCATCCATTCCCTCCGGTTCCTGCAAAGCTGCTTCATCTGCTCAAGGAACTCGACTTGCTATGAGGATCCAGTGACGTTGGTCAGGAGCCTTCAATAGAGGAGATGTTACAAACACTTCTTCTTCTTTGTCTTACTCTCGTGCCATTACTAGGGTCGAGGAGTCTCGGTAGATTTCATCCATTCCCTCCGGTTCCTGCAAAGCTGCTTCATCTGCTCAAGGAACTCGACTTGCTATGAGGATCCAGTGACGTTGGTCAGGAGCCTTCAATAGAGGAGAAGTTACAAACACTTCTTCTTCTTTGTCTTACTCTCGTGCCATTACTAGGGTCGAGGAGTCTCGGTAGATTTCATCCATTCCCTCCGGTTCCTGCAAAGCTGCTTCATCTGCTCAAGAAACTCGACTTGCTATGAGGACCCAGTGACGTTGGTCAGGAGCCTTCAATAGAGGAGAAGTTACAAACACTTCTTCTGCTTTGTCTTACTCTCGTGCCATTACAAGGGTCGAGGAGTCTCGGTAGATTTCATCCATTCCCTCCGGTTCCTGCAAAGCTGCTTCATCTGCTCAAGGAACTCGACTTGCTATGAGGATCCAGTGACGTTGGTCAGGAGCCTTCAATAGAGGAGATGTTACAAACACTTCTTCTTCTTTGTCTTACTCTCGTGCCATTACTAGGGTCGAGGAGTCTCGGTAGATTTCATCCATTCCCTCCGGTTCCTGCAAAGCAAAGCTGCTTCATCTGCTCAAGAAACTCGACTTGCTATGAGGATCCAGTGACGTTGGTCAGGAGCCTTCAATAGAGGAGAAGTTACAAACACTTCTTCTTCTTTGTCTTACTCTCGTGCCATTACTAGGGTCGAGGAGTCTCGGTAGATTTCATCCATTCCGTCCGGTTCCTGCAAAGCTGCTTCATCTGCTCAAGCAACTCGACTTGCTATGAGGATCCAGTGACGTTGGTCAGGAGCCTTCAATAGAGGAGATGTTACAAACACTTCTTCTTCTTTGTCTTACTCTCGTGCCATTACTAGGGTCGAGGAGTCTCGGTAGATTTCATCCATTCCGTCCGGTTCCTGCAAAGCTGCTTCATCTGCTCAAGAAACTCGACTTGCAATGAGGATCCAGTGACGTTGGTCACGAGCCTTCAATAGAGGAGATGTTACAAACACTTCTTCTTCTTTGTCTTACTCTCGTGCCATAACTAGGGTCGAGGAGTCTCGGTAGATTTCATCCATTCCCTCCGGTTCCTGCAAAGCTGCTTCATCTGCTCAAGAAACTCGACTTGCAATGAGGATCCAGTGACGTTGGTCAGGAGCCTTCAATAGAGGAGAAGTTACAAACACTTCTTCTTCTTTGTCTTACTCTCGTGCCATAACTAGGGTCGAGGAGTCTCGGTAGATTTCATCCATTCCCTCCGGTTCCTGCAAAGCTGCTTCATCTGCTCAAGCAACTCGACTTGCTATGAGGATCCAGTGACGTTGGTCAGGAGCCTTCAATAGAGGAGATGTTACAAACACTTCTTCTGCTTTGTCTTACTCTCGTGCCATTACTAGGGTCGAGGAGTCTCGGTAGATTTCATCCATTCCCTCCGGTTCCTGCAAAGCTGCTTCATCTGCTCAAGGAACTCGACTTGCTATGAGGATCCAGTGACGTTGGTCAGGAGCCTTCAATAGAGGAGATGTTACAAACACTTCTTCTGCTTTGTCTTACTCTCGTGCCATTACAAGGGTCGAGGAGTCTCTATAGATTTCATCCATTCCCTCCGGTTCCTGCAAAGCAAAGCTGCTTCATCTGCTCAAGAAACTCGACTTGCTATGAGGATCCAGTGACGTTGGTCAGGAGCCTTCAATAGAGGAGATGTTACAAACACTTCTTCTTCTTTGTCTTACTCTCGTGCCATTACTAGGGTCGAGGAGTCTCGGAAGATTTCATCCATTCCCTCCGGTTCCTGCAAAGCTGCTTCATCTGCTCAAGGAACTCGACTTGCTATGAGGATCCAGTGACGTTGGTCAGGAGCCTTCAATAGAGGAGAAGTTACAAACACTTCTTCTTCTTTGTCTTACTCTCGTGCCATTACTAGGGTCGAGGAGTCTCGGTAGATTTCATCCATTCCCTCCGGTTCCTGCAAAGCAAAGCTGCTTCATCTGCTCAAGAAACTCGACTTGCTATGAGGATCCAGTGACGTTGGTCAGGAGCCTTCAATAGAGGATAAGTTACAAACACTTCTTCTGCTTTGTCTTACTCTCGTGCCATTACCAGGGTCGAGGAGTCTCGGTAGATTTCATCCATTCCGTCCGGTTCCTGCAATGCTGCTTCATCTGCTCAAGAAACTCGACTTGCTATGAGGATCCAGTGACGTTGGTCAGGAGCCTTCAATACAGGAGAAGTTACAAACACTTCTTCTTCTTTGTCTTACTCTCGTGCCATCCGAGTGCCTTTCTCGACGTCGCCCAAGCGTTCGATCGTGTTTGGCACCCGGGGTTGTTATACAAAGTAAAGCGCATACTTCCTCACACATATTTCCTAATCCTGCAATCCTATTTATCTAACCGCTCCTTCCAAGTAAGATCTGGTTCCGCACTGTCTAGTTCCCATCCCATTTCCTCCGGAGTACCACAGGGAAGTATTCTTGGTCCCCTCCTTTACCTTTTGTACACCGCAGACATCCCCACCCATCCCAGCACCCACTTAACCACATATGCTGATGATACGGCCATCTTTTCTTCTTCTCCTGATCCCATAACTGCTTCCTTTCACCTACAAGAACACCTGGAGTCTATCGAGCACTGGTGCAACAAGTGGAAAATTAAGGTGAATCCTCAAAAATGCTGCCACCTTACATTCACCCTCAATAAGAGAGCCTGCCCATCAGTCGTCATATTCAGCCACGAACTCCCCATATCCAACGAGGTGCGCTACCTGGGATTATTACTGGACAGTAGACTCACTTGGAACCCTCACACCCGACTAAAAAGACAGGAACTGAACAGGAGATACGGACTCTTACGACGACTACTGGGACCTTCATCAAAACTGACAATACACAACAAACTCATTGTATACAAAACCATAATCCGACCTATTTGGACTTACGGACTTGAACTCTGGGGAACAACTAAAACTTCTAACATACAGAGAATACAGGCATTCCAATCCAAAGTCCTTCGCAAAATAGTCAATGCTCCTTTTTACGTTTCCAATAAAACTCTTCATAATGACCTAAACATCCCTTTCGTTCAAGAACTGGCAAAATCCCGATTCCTAACCTTTCATTCCAAATTGTCCTTCCATCCCAATCCCAGAGCACAAACACTTTCCTCCCAAACCCACCCACAAAACCCGCCTAGAAGGCTCAAGAGACATTGGCCTCGTGACCAGCTAAATGACTAGTGGAGAAAAAAAAATATATTCCAAAACTAGGAAGTACCAATATTGATTGGCTTCTTCCATAAGTGTTATTATCATTATTATTTGTTATTATTATTATTATTATTTTTTCTTCGTCTATGCTTATTTATTATTTAGTTATTTTCATTTATTTTATTATGGTTACCATTTATTCATATATTTACATTTAAATTATTTTGTTATTTCTTTTTTATTTTATTTTATTTATTTTTTTTTTTTTATTATTATTTTATTTTATTTATTTTTTTTTTTTTATTTATTTATTTTTTTTTTTCTTTTACTTTGTTGTCAATTGTATTAATCAACTTTTGTATATATCATTAATCATATTTGTGAGCAAACTTAACCAATGTACTTTAAAATGTACAGATGTTAAATAAACGTATTATTTAAAAAAAAAAAAAAAAAAAAAACTCTCGTGCCATTACTAGGGTCGAGGAGTCTCGGTAGATTTCATCCATTCCCTCCGGTTCCTGCAAAGCTGCTTCATCTGCTCAAGGGGTTTAGTCTCTTTTCCTTCCAATCTTCTGGATGTTTTCCTCGTAGGAGATCCAAGGCCGACCTCGCAGTCTTTTCCAGTTTCAACAACTTTCTTTGGTTGCTTTTCGGGTGTCTACTACTTTCGTGAAAGCCAATTTCGTGACTTGAAGTGCAAATTTCGTGCCAATTAAAAAGAAAATAATTTCACTTAAAAAGAGAAAGCCTTAAGTTGTAGCTTAAAATCATTTGTAACTTAAACGAATTGCCGATATCTATAAACTCACGATTTTACATACATTTATAACAATTAATAAAACTGTATAAAATGTGCATCATATCGTCCCTGCCAGTTCAAACTATCGAATATGCAAAATCTCGGTTTTAGATTCGGGACTTTGCTCTTGGGTTGCGGGCGATACAGCTTGTCTAACCCCTTTAATTTTTAATTTTAACCTCCATTTATTATTAACCCCTTTATAGAATAGCCTTTAATGCCCTAAATGAAGTAGTGAATAAGACCATTTTTGAATATATTATTTCGTCAATGGATAGAATATGTTCGTTCCTATTTTGCTGCGATTTGCATATTCGTTAGTTTGACATGGCAGGGACGATATGTTAAAGAGGATAGTTACATTAATTTAGGAGAACAGCTGTGATCGCGTTTGCCAAAAGGCTGTGTTTAATAAGTGCTCTTGTTTCAAATAAAAATTTTACTATTTATTGGAGTCCGATGGTGTTATGACGGGTGTTAGAAGACTTGCCGAGACCCGTCCTCGGATTAGAAAGCTGGACATTTCCTCAGCTGTAAATATTCTAACTAAATGCGCTGAAAATATTCAAGATGAACCCAGCATAACCTCAATTGAAGAAGCAGGCAAAACAGGTGATATAAACTTTATATCTCACATATTCCCTGAGGTGACTGTTATAGAGCCAGGTAGTAACCTCAACTCTAACCTTCCCTCCGTAACCAAGAACAAGGCTTCACTATCAACCACTCCTAGCAACCCTGATGCTATGGACGCTCAACTTTTTGAAGAACCCAAACCAAAGCGAAACAGATATGCCCGGATAATAACTCCTGTGGCAGTTATCACTCAAACTAGTAACAGATTTTCCCCTTTATCTGACATACAGACAACAGATGATACAATTTCTGTTCCTTCCTCAAATAAAAATCCAAGACCTAACAGACATCAGACAACAAGGATAACCCGAACAGCTGACATCACAGACAGTCCCCAATCACCAAAAATTCCACCCGTTTTTGTCGTGGTTTATGACGAAAATTCATTTATCGATACCAAGCAGCTCGTTGCTGATCTTGAAGGCATTGCGAAATCCACATTCGATTGCACAATGCTTTATAAGAAAATAAAGATATCCTTGTCTAGTATTGAGGATTTTAGTAATGTGATTAAATTCTTTGACGAAACTCCTGACATTAAATACTTCTTAATTTCTAATCCCGACCGAACTTTCTCAGCCGTGATACGAGGCCTGCCTTTCAACGTCTCTGAGGACGATGTCCTTACTGACTTGAAGAGGCGAGGCTACCCAGCACAGAGAACCACAAGACTATACAATAAAGAAAGATTTCCCACACCTCTTGTTGCAATTGAGCTTGACAATAACGAGAATGGAAAATCGGTTCTGGAATTGGATAGACTTTGCAATATGGTCGTTACTGTGGAAATCAGATGCCGATCCAAACGCCCCTTACAGTGCGCTAACTGTTTAAGAATAGGCCACACTATAAAACACTGCCGTCTGGATCCCAAGTGTGCCAAATGCCCAGGGGATCACCCTCTTTCTCTTTGTACCGATAGATCCACCACTGCTAAATGTATCAATTGCAACGGTAACCACAGTGCCAGGTATAGAGGTTGCCATGTTTACATGAACTACGAGAAATCTCGCTCTAGACGGGCCCACACCTCCTTGTACACAGACCACAACACACCAAATCTCTTCCCCGGAGGCTCCACGACCAAATGTCTGGACGGAAAGAGAACATCTAAGGACACCACAGACAAATCAAGACAAAACAGCTGACTCTACCTTCGACATTTCAAAATTCTTGACGACACTCATAAAACCGTTCTTACCGCAAATCAAGACATTTTTCACTAAATTGTTGACTTCCATGTTTTCATCTGAAAATGGACTGTTCTAATCTAGCTTCATAGCACAACCTAAACCTTTTAAATTGGAACGCCGCAGGGCTAAGGAACCGCGTGAACTTACTGACAGACTTCCTAAACAGACACGTTGTGCATGTATTACGGAGACGCACCTAACCGAAACAGACAGACTACGAATTCCTGGTTATACTGTGTACAGGACAGACCAGGATACCAGACGGGGAGGAGTCGCTATACTTGTACAGAGACGATTAATACATACGGAACTCCACTTACCAACACTACAAAACTTACAAGTCGTTGGAATTACACCAACACTTAACAATAACTCCAACATCAATATTCTGGCAGCATATCACCGACCTGGAATACGCCTCATTGAATCCGACTTCGAGTGCATTTTTTCTGGAGCTCCGACTATTTTGCTTGGAGATATAAACAGTAAAAACCCACTCTGGGGCTGTAGAACACTCAACTCGAACGGAACACGACTTGAACACATATCTACGAACCTAGGACTGCACATATCAGCACCTGACGAACCAACACACTACCCAACACAGGACAGATATCATCCGGACATATTAGATATTGCTGTACTTCATAACATACGCTACCCACTTTATCATGACACCATTACAGACTTGGACTCCGATCACTTACCGGTTATTTGTACTTTTCACGACTCACCCAAAGTGACACCACATTTCCCTAAACTCATTAACGGACGCGTGGACTGGGAACTCTTTACACATGCCATGAACATACTGGACGTGCCATACTCATATGAAAGTACAGACGAAATTGACACGTCCGCCTGGGGGCAGTATCCACCCATAAGAACCTGAGCACGATGTTTCAAAACCTGCAAGGAACGGCGAACCTCTTGACTCGATGGATTACCAAATGGCGACTGGTCCTGAATTCAACCAAAACGGAGGCCAAAGTCTTTGCCCTACGACGGTTTTCAAACGAAGAACTACCAGAAATCCGATTGGATGGACTCCCAGTTCCTTGGAGCCCGAAGGACCAGGGAGTGAGATATCTAGGACTATACTTTGACACTCGATTTACTTGGAAATTACACATTAACATCAAATTACGACAGGCACACTCCAGACTCTCAGAACTTTACCCTCTGATGAACAGAAAGACATTACTTCGACCTTCACTAGTAACACTACTTTATAAAACCATGATTCTCCCAATACTGACTTACGCCTGCCCTGTTTGGTACAACAACAAACACGACGAACATCAAAAGACTACAGACTTTACAGAACAAAGGGCTGCGAATTGCAGCCAACGCTCCTTGGTTAGTTCGAAACACCTTGTTCCATCGAGAACTGGCAGTTGATCCAATCGCATTTCACATCGAAGAACTGACCCGAAGGTATCAAGACAAATTACCTCTTTCTTCAGCTGTCACGATCTACAACCTTGGAGTACCTACATGGTCGACGCATCAAGCCAAGGCTGTATCAAGACAAACTACCTCTTTCTTCAGCTGTCACGATCTACAACCTTGGAGTACCTACATGGTCGATGCATCAAGCCTAGGCTGTATCAAGACAAACTACCTCTTTCTTCAGGTGCCAAGATCTACCACCTTGGAGTACCTACATGGTCGACGCATCAAGCCTAGGCTGTATCAAGACAAACTACCTCTTTCTTCAGCTGCCACGATCTACCTCCTTGGAGTACCTACATGGTCGACGCCTCAAGCCTAGGCTGTATCAAGACAAACTACCTCTTTCTTCAGCTGCCACGATCTACCTCCTTGGAGAACCTACATGGTCGACGCATCAAGCCTAGGCTGTATCAAGACAAACTACCTCTTTCTTCAGCTGCCACGATCTACAACCTTGGAGAACCTACATGGTCGACGCCTCAAGCCTAGGCTGTATCAAGACAAACTACCTCTTTCTTCAGCTGCCACGATCTACAACCTTGGAGAACCTACATGGTCGACGCCTCAAGCCTAGGCTGTATCAAGACAAACTACCTCTTTCTTCAGCTGCCACGATCTACAACCTTGGAGAACCTACATGGTCGACGCCTCAAGCCTAGGCTGTATCAAGACAAACTACCTCTTTCTTCAGCTGCCACGATCTACAACCTTGGAGAACCTACATGGTCGACGCCTCAAGCCTAGGCTGTATCAAGACAAACTACCTCTTTCTTCAGCTGCCACGATCTACCTCCTAGGAGTACCTACATGGTCGACGCCTCAAGCCTAGGCTGTATCAAGACAAACTACCTCTTTCTTCAGCTGCCACGATCTACAACCTTGGAGAACCTACATGGTCGACGCCTCAAGCCTAGGCTGTATCAAGACAAACTACCTCTTTCTTCAGCTGCCACGATCTACCACCTAGGAGTACCTACATGGTCGACGCCTCAAGCCTAGGCTGTATCAAGACAAACTACCTCTTTCTTCAGCTGCCACGATCTACAACCTTGGAGAACCTACATGGTCGACGCCTCAAGCCTAGGCTGTATCAAGACAAACTACCTCTTTCTTCAGCTGCCACGATCTACAACCTTGGAGAACCTACATGGTCGACGCCTCAAGCCTAGGCTGTATCAAGACAAACTACCTCTTTCTTCAGCTGCCACGATCTACAACCTTGGAGAACCTACATGGTCGACGCCTCAAGCCTAGGCTGTATCAAGACAAACTACCTCTTTCTTCAGCTGCCACGATCTACAACCTTGGAGAACCTACATGGTCGACGCCTCAAGCCTAGGCTGTATCAAGACAAACTACCTCTTTCTTCAGCTGCCACGATCTACAACCTTGGAGAACCTACATGGTCGACGCCTCAAGCCTAGGCTGTATCAAGACAAACTACCTCTTTCTTCAGCTGCCACGATCTACCTCCTAGGAGTACCTACATGGTCGACGCCTCAAGCCTAGGCTGTATCAAGACAAACTACCTCTTTCTTCAGCTGCCACGATCTACAACCTTGGAGAACCTACATGGTCGACGCCTCAAGCCTAGGCTGTATCAAGACAAACTACCTCTTTCTTCAGCTGCCACGATCTACCACCTAGGAGTACCTACATGGTCGACGCCTCAAGCCTAGGCTGTATCAAGACAAACTACCTCTTTCTTCAGCTGCCACGATCTACAACCTTGGAGAACCTACATGGTCGACGCCTCAAGCCTAGGCTGTATCAAGACAAACTACCTCTTTCTTCAGCTGCCACGATCTACAACCTTGGAGAACCTACATGGTCGACGCCTCAAGCCTAGGCTGTATCAAGACAAACTACCTCTTTCTTCAGCTGCCACGATCTGCCACCTAGGAGTACCTACATGGTCGACGCCTCAAGCCTAGGCTGTATCAAGACAAACTACCTCTTTCTTCAGCTGCCACGATCTACAACCTTGGAGAACCTACATGGTCGACGCCTCAAGCCTAGGCTGTATCAAGACAAACTACCTCTTTCTACAGCTGCCACGATCTACCACCTTGGAGTACCTACATGGTCGACGCCTCAAGCCTAGGCTGTATCAAGACAAACTACCTCTTTCTTCAGCTGCCACGATCTACAACCTTGGAGAACCTACATGGTCGACGCCTCAAGCCTAGGCTGTATCAAGACAAACTACCTCTTTCTTCAGCTGCCACGATCTACAACCTTGGAGAACCTACATGGTCGACGCCTCAAGCCTAGGCTGTATCAAGACAAACTACCTCTTTCTTCAGCTGCCACGATCTACAACCTTGGAGAACCTACATGGTCGACGCCTCAAGCCTAGGCTGTATCAAGACAAACTACCTCTTTCTTCAGCTGCCACGATCTACAACCTTGGAGAACCTACATGGTCGACGCCTCAAGCCTAGGCTGTATCAAGACAAACTACCTCTTTCTTCAGCTGCCACGATCTACAACCTTGGAGTACCTACATGGTCGACGCCTCAAGCCTAGGCTGTATCAAGACAAACTACCTCTTTCTTCAGCTGCCACGATCTACAACCTTGGAGAACCTACATGGTCGACGCCTCAAGCCTAGGCTGTATCAAGACAAACTACCTCTTTCTTCAGCTGCCACGATCTACAACCTTGGAGAACCTACATGGTCGACGCATCAAGCCTAGGCTGTATCAAGACAAACTACCTCTTTCTTCAGCTGCCACGATCTACAACCTTGGAGAACCTACATGGTCGACGCATCAAGCCTAGGCTGTATCAAGACAAACTACCTCTTTCTTCAGCTGCCACGATCTACAACCTTGGAGAACCTACATGGTCGACGCATCAAGCCTAGGCTGTATCAAGACAAACTACCTCTTTCTTCAGCTGCCACGATCTACAACCTTGGAGAACCTACATGGTCGATGCCTCAAGCCTAGGCTGTATCAAGACAAACTACCTCTTTCTACAGCTGCCACGATCTACAACCTTGGAGAACCTACATGGTCGACGCCTCAAGCCTAGGCTGTATCAAGACAAACTACCTCTATCTTCAGCTGCCACGATCTACAACCTTGGAGAACCTACATGGTCGACGCCTCAAGCCTAGGCTGTATCAAGACAAACTACCTCTTTCTTCAGCTGCCACGATCTACAACCTTGGAGTACCTACATGGTCGACGCCTCAAGCCTAGGCTGTATCAAGACAAACTACCTCTTTCTTCAGCTGCCACGATCTACAACCTTGGAGAACCTACATGGTCGACGCCTCAAGCCTAGGCTGTATCAAGACAAACTACCTCTTTCTTCAGCTGCCACGATCTACAACCTTGGAGTACCTACATGGTCGACGCCTCAAGCCCAGGCTGTATCAAGACAAACTACCTCTTTCTTCAGCTGCCACGATCTACCTCCTAGGAGTACCTACATGGTCGACGCCTCAAGCCTAGGCTGTATCAAGACAAACTACCTCTTTCTTCAGCTGCCACGATCTACAACCTTGGAGAACCTACATGGTCGACGCCTCAAGCCTAGGCTGTATCAAGACAAACTACCTCTTTCTTCAGCTGCCACGATCTACCACCTTGGAGTACCTACATGGTCGACGCCTCAAGCCTAGGCTGTATCAAGACAAACTACCTCTTTCTTCAGCTGCCACGATCTACAACCTTGGAGAACCTACATGGTCGACGCCTCAAGCCTAGGCTGTATCAAGACAAACTACCTCTTTCTTCAGCTGCCACGATCTACCTCCTAGGAGTACCTACATGGTCGACGCCTGAAGCCTAGGCTGTATCAAGACTAACTACCTCTTTCTTCAGCTGCCACGATCTACCACCTAGGAGTACCTACATGGTCGACGCATCAAGCCGAGGCTGTATCAAGACAAACTACCTCTTTCTACAGCTGCCACGATCTACAACCTTGGAGTACCTACAGCCCGACGCCTCAAGCCTAGGCTGTATCAAGACAAACTACCTCTTTCTTCAGCTGCCACGATCTACCTCCTTGGAGTACCTACATGGTCGACGCCTCAAGCCTAGGCTGTATCAAGACATTTTATTTTAATGTAAAAAGCAATCTATTATTATTATTTTTTTGTTTGTTTTCTTTTTCTTTCAATTTGTGAAAAAAAACAATTTGTTTTGGTCCAAAATAAAAATATTTTTCTTCTTCTTCTTCTACATTAATTTAAAACGTGAAGACACGATGACTCTAGAATGACTACTCAAAAATATTAAACAATGCTAGCAGAATTCAAAATTTCTAAATAAATTACTAACTAAATATTTGTTGTCAATGTACATAATTTAGTCAATTGGTTGCAAACCAGTTGCTTCTGAAACCAGTTTGCAACTGAAACAAAACTTCTGTCCGCACTCGGGTGTACTGGCAAAGGGTTAGTTGTAAATCAGTTGCGCCGATGATGCAGTAAAAGTGGAATGTTTATTTAGTGCTGTATGTGTTTCTTTTTAAAGCCTTGGCTTGGCCGTGTGAGCTTATTATTTCAGACTCAGACGAAGAAGACGTTGGGGTCATTTTGTCTCAAATCAACACACTTTTATGACATTTTCCCCTCACCCTCTCTGAATATGATGGATTCATAAAGACTGAAAAACCCCAAATTTCAGCTTAACGCACAAACTGTTTTTAAAATACGGCCATGTAAAGTTTTCAAGAAGGGGTCAAAATCTTGCTGCGGCAAAATATATAGCTCCACGCCAGTTTACGGTAGAAACATGATGGGGTCAATTTTTAGTTCTTCACAAATCCTTTAAAAGGACATGTAACACGTACGCTGTACTTGGGTACCATTCGTTGATTGTACTGTGCATCCAAAAACTCTAACTGGGAGAATTTACTTCCTATCCGGAGATGAAATTTTTAGAAGCAATGAAATGTTATTCCAGTAGCACATTTCATACTAACACATTTCATACTAACACATTTCATACTAACACATTTCATACTAACACATTTCATACTAACACATTTCATACTAACACATTTCATACTAACACATTTCATACTAACACATTTCATACTAACACATTTCATACTAACACATTTCATACTAACACATTTCATACTAACACATTTCATACTAACACATTTCATACTAACACATTTCATACTAACACATTTCATACTAACACATTTCATACTAACACATTTCATACTAACACATTTCATACTAACACATTTCATACTAACACATTTCATACTAACACATTTCATACTAACACATTTCATACTAACACATTTCATACTAACACATTTCATACTAACACATTTCATACTAACACATTTCATACTAACACATTTCATACTAACACATTTCATACTAACACATTTCATACTAACACATTTCATACTAACACATTTCATACTAACACATTTCATACTAACACATTTCATACTAACACATTTCATACTAACACATTTCATACTAACACATTTCATACTAACACATTTCATACTAACACATTTCATACTAACACATTTCATACTAACACATTTCATACTAACACATTTCATACTAACACATTTCATACTAACACATTTCATACTAACACATTTCATACTAACACATTTCATACTAACACATTTCATACTAACACATTTCATACTAACACATTTCATACTAACACATTTCATACTAACACATTTCATACTAACACATTTCATACTAACACATTTCATACTAACACATTTCATACTAACACATTTCATACTAACACATTTCATACTAACACATTTCATACTAACACATTTCATACTAACACATTTCATACTAACACATTTCATACTAACACATTTCATACTAACACATTTCATACTAACACATTTCATACTAACACATTTCATACTAACACATTTCATACTAACACATTTCATACTAACACATTTCATACTAACACATTTCATACTAACACATTTCATACTAACACATTTCATACTAACACATTTCATACTAACACATTTCATACTAACACATTTCATACTAACACATTTCATACTAACACATTTCATACTAACACATTTCATACTAACACATTTCATACTAACACATTTCATACTAACACATTTCATACTAACACATTTCATACTAACACATTTCATACTAACACATTTCATACTAACACATTTCATACTAACACATTTCATACTAACACATTTCATACTAACACATTTCATACTAACACATTTCATACTAACACATTTCATACTAACACATTTCATACTAACACATTTCATACTAACACATTTCATACTAACACATTTCATACTAACACATTTCATACTAACACATTTCATACTAACACATTTCATACTAACACATTTCATACTAACACATTTCATACTAACACATTTCATACTAACACATTTCATACTAACACATTTCATACTAACACATTTCATACTAACACATTTCATACTAACACATTTCATACTAACACATTTCATACTAACACATTTCATACTAACACATTTCATACTAACACATTTCATACTAACACATTTCTTTAATATTTACAACCACTTTCATAATTTAACATTTAAAAATATGAACTTCTTTTTATATAAGCTTTGTAATTAAGATAATAAAACTGAAATGTGTTTAAAATATATGATATGGTAAAGTTTGGATTTAATTTTACAATTATGTATTTATTAGAAAGCTTTAATATATAAAAATATGTAAAATTAGTCAAAAGCGGCCTTCAGTTTTAAATTATTTTAAAGATTGCAATATATGGCTGTTAAAAGACCGGCTAAACACCACTTGGTCTCGTACAACGAAACTACAACCGCGGGCCTACAGTTTCACGTGACTGGTTTGAAATAGTCAAAAACTAGTTGCGTTGTGTGCGCTTGCCCATTCAAATACATTTCCGAGGTCCCAAAACAGTTGCACGTGCAAGTCAATTTCGCTAAAAATCGACTTAGGCGGTTGTGAAATTTGAACGAGGATATGCAAATAATGGATGTATTCAAAGGAATCATTTTTGGAAGTGTTTCTTCGCAGCATCAGAGATTAGGGGGTGAGAGGTGTCATTGAGCCACGGGGCAATTCAACCAGTCTACTTACAAAATTGAAAAAGTTAAAAAAATGAATCATCCTCTTAAAATTAAACTCTAATATATTAAACCCTGATTCCCAAAATTTGGAACCATTGTTGAAAATACATTTTAGAAAACTCAGATTTTTTTATTTTTAAGTATGCAAACTTTCTTTTCGACTTGCTACAAATTATTTAATAATGTTTACATTTTTTAATAAAATTTTAAAATTACAATTGTAATAGTGCCTTATACTCATAATTTATAATTCCCAACTTCATTAATAATAAAATAATATTGAATTAATTTTTGATTTACTAATAATTACAATAAAGTCATAAGGGGCCAATTGAATCATCAATCCCGGGGGCAGTTGAGCCACATAGAGCATTGGACATGCGCGCATCTTTCCTTTAAGTTAAATATGTCTTCAACATAGTATCAACCTAATAAAAAGTCCGACTCGCAGGAACTGCGTCATCTTAGCGCGGTTCCGTTCTTATCTCTAGTCTAATTTGGAAAGATTAAAATAGAAACAGTTATTATTTTGTTGGTTCGACCTTTCTTGAAAAGGTTTTATGATCTTACCTGAATGGGCCGGCTAACACTAGAAAGGCCCCCGCATAAAGGCAGTTGATAAGTCCCAAGGACTTCGAATCTCTCTATTTGGCTTTTTTTCTAACAATGAATTGTTTTTTCTTATTTTACTTAACCTGTTTTAATGTAAAATACATTATCCAACTATAAGCAATTAAAAAGTAACAAGGAATAAATACAAACGAAATCAATTACTTCAAAGATTTAAGCACTTATTTCTCCGATTGACATCACCTAATCAAAACATTCTTCAAAACCTTTTTTGTAGAGCATTTTGTAAGCTTCCGAATGGTAACCTTTCGCTTAGAAAGATTTTCAACTATTTTCCAGATGTTAAGGAAAGTATACGAAGTTCCTTCCTTAACTCCAAACGTAACCAAAATTTCAAAATATCAGTTTTGATGAAATGCAAACATGCAGAAAATGTTTCAACTGAATCCCATGATTCTAAGTACCCAAACCAAAAATGTTATTCAACAACTATTTTTCCAATTTTCTCGAAAACGGTTAAAGCTATCGCCTTCAAAATGTTTTCAATCGTTTTCCTAGGCCAAGAAGCCTACAAAACGAGTACTTGCAAGCATATGAATGAAGTAAGGGGGACGATTTTTTTTCGCGATACTTTTACTCCAAAAACCTTGTTCCGGTGGGCGGATTCTCCTAGTTAACGAACGTGACCTTTCAAATTAGACGAAAGATTTTTGCACCAAATTTCATCAAAATCGGACCATTATTGAGGCCAGGAAAGAGGAAAAAGACAAATATATATATACAATTTTGAACGACCGTTATTTTCGTTCTCTAGGGGTTCTGAAACGTAAAATTTTTTAGTCGGCACTTCCGGATTGTTTCATGAGGTCAACTTATAGGCGGGGTTCCTCCCTATGGAGGGAGGGAGGAATCGCGCTAGAACTAAGGCAAAAGGGAGAAACAAATACAACCAATTAAGAACTGAGGTAAACAGAGATAAAAGTATTAACACGGCCTCTTCGAATCCCCCTAGGAAAGCTCTATTTATAACAACAAAAGCTTTTTTTCTAATTTTACTTGTCCTGTAAAGTTAACAAATACATTTTCCTACAATAAGCAATAACAAACATAGCAAAAAATGAAAACAGAAAAAAAGAACCTTTCAAATAAACGAAACTAGCTACTTGAAAGTTTTAAGGACTTATTTCTCCAAATGAGACCGTCCCAACGAAAATTGCTTTATAAGATAAATTAGTTAGGTTTCGAATAGTTACCTTCCACTTACCACGATTCCCCAGCCGTTTTCGGGATATTAAGGTAAATATACCAAGTTACAAAAACCTTTCATGTCTGTTAATAAAAATGTTATTTGAATACTCCCTTAACTAAAAACGTACCTACCCAAAATTTAAAAATCTTTGCTTGGATAAATTTCAAACACGCAGAAAATATTTTAACGGTATCCTATAATTCTAAGTAGCAAACCAAAAACGTTATTCAACAATTATTTTTCTACTTTCCTTGAAAATGGTTAATGAAATCGCCTTAAAAATGGTTTTCGTTCGTGCGGAACCTTTAAAAAGATTCCATGAGTGCAAACAATATTATACAAGGTAAAAGTTCGCAAAAAAAGTTTATTCGGATTTATCAGCGAAGTGGTTAGTTTTATCACACAGATTTTAGATCCTGCAATTATCTACAAAACTTTTCTACACTTTTTTAAATAAAATTTGATGAGATTTCTGCAAAAAGCTGATTCCAAAATTTACTTTAGCTGTATTCTCCATACTAAGCATTATGGTGGCGTTTCTATGTGACAGGAGATGTTGGGGCGGGGGGTCTGCCATCTGACAATATTAAACTTGTGTAATTTCTGCTTCTCTGTAACTTGACAACTGTCGTCTTCCTGTCGCTTTATTCTCATTCGTCGCTTTTATTCCAAATGTTCGAGTGGGTGTTCACAATTTTCTAGAAATTTAAACAGAAAAAAAAATAAATGTTTATTTCTATTCTAAGCTTTCCAAATGACACTCGGAATAAGAACGGAACCGCGCTAAGACGACGCAGTTGAATACCCAAGCTTCGTCACGTATTTTAAATTATTTTTCAGCGATAAAGGTTTTATTAGATTTGTTAAATGGATATAACTTTAATAACGACTAAATAACTAAATAATCTGATGAAGAGGCCCGAGTATATTGGTTGGTGAGTGTGTATCTGATGAAGAGGCCCGAGTATATTGGTTGGTGAGGGTGTATCTGATGAAGAGGCCCGAGTATATTGGTTGGTGAGTGTGTATCTGATGAAGAGGCCCGAGTGTATTGGTTGGTGAGGGTGTATCTGATGAAGAGGCCCGAGTATATTGGTTGGTGATGGTGTATCTGATGAAGAGGCCCGAGTATATTGGTTGGTGAGTGTGTATCTGATGAAGAGGCCCGAGTATATTGGTTGGTGAGTGTGTATCTGATGAAGAGGCCCGAGTGTATTGGTTGGTGAGGGTGTATCTGATGAAGAGGCCAGAGTATATTGGTTGGTGAGGGTGTATCTGATGAAGAGGCCCGAGTATATTGGTTGGTGAGTGTGTATCTGATGAAGAGGCCCGAGTGTATTGGTTGGTGAGGGTGTATCTGATGAAGAGGCCCGAGTATATTGGTTGGTGAGTGTGTATCTGATGAAGAGGCCCGAGTGTATTGGTTGGTGAGGGTGTATCTGATGAAGAGGCCAGAGTATATTGGTTGGTGAGGGTGTATCTGATGAAGAGGCCCGAGTATATTGGTTGGTGAGTGTGTATCTGATGAAGAGGCCCGAGTGTATTGGTTGGTGAGGGTGTATCTGATGAAGAGGCCAGAGTATATTGGTTGGTGAGGGTGTATCTGATGAAGAGGCCCGAGTATATTGGTTGGTGAGTGTGTATCTGATGAAGAGGCCCGAGTATATTGGTTGGTGATGGTGTATCTGATGAAGAGGCCCGAGTATATTGGTTGGTGATGGTGTATCTGATGAAGAGGCCCGAGTATATTGGTTGGTGAGTGTGTATCTGATGAAGAGGCCCGAGTGTATTGGTTGGTGAGGGTGTATCTGATGAAGAGGCCAGAGTATATTGGTTGGTGAGGGTGTATCTGATGAAGAGGCCCGAGTATATTGGTTGGTGAGTGTGTATCTGATGAAGAGGCCCGAGTGTATTGGTTGGTGAGGGTGTATCTGATGAAGAGGCCAGAGTATATTGGTTGGTGAGGGTGTATCTGATGAAGAGGCCCGAGTATATTGGTTGGTGAGTGTGTATCTGATGAAGAGGCCCGAGTATATTGGTTGGTGATGGTGTATCTGATGAAGAGGCCCGAGTATATTGGTTGGTGATGGTGTATCTGATGAAGAGGCCCGAGTATATTGGTTGGTGAGGGTGTATCTGATGAAGAGGCCAGAGTATATTGGTTGGTGAGGGTGTATCTGATGAAGAGGCCCGAGTATATTGGTTGGTGAGTGTGTATCTGATGAAGAGGCCCGAGTATATTGGTTGGTGAGTGTGTATCTGATGAAGAGGCCCGAGTATATTGGTTGGTGATGGTGTATCTGATGAAGAGGCCCGAGTATATTGGTTGGTGATGGTGTATCTGATGAAGAGGCCCGAGTATATTGGTTGGTGAGGGTGTATCTGATGAAGAGGCCCGAGTGTATTGGTTGGTGAGGGTGTATCTGATGAAGAGGCCCGAGTATATTGGTTGGTGAGGGTGTATCTGATGAAGAGGCCAGAGTATATTGGTTGGTGAGGGTGTATCTGATGAAGAGGCCCGAGTGTATTGGTTGGTGAGGGTGTATCTGATGAAGAGGCCAGAGTATATTGGTTGGTGAGGGTGTATCTGATGAAGAGGCCCGAGTATATTGGTTGGTGAGGGTGTATCTGATGAAGAGGCCCGAGTGTATTGGTTGGTGAGGGTGTATCTGATGAAGAGGCCAGAGTATATTGGTTGGTGAGGGTGTATCTGATGAAGAGGCCAGAGTATATTGGTTGGTGAGGGTGTATCTGATGAAGAGGCCAGAGTATATTGGTTGGTGAGGGTGTATCTGATGAAGAGGCCAGAGTATATTGGTTGGTGAGGGTGTATCTGATGAAGAGGCCCGAGTATATTGGTTGGTGAGGGTGTATCTGATGAAGAGGCCAGAGTATATTGGTTGGTGAGGGTGTATCTGATGAAGAGGCCAGAGTATATTGGTTGGTGAGGGTGTATCTGATGAAGAGGCCAGAGTATATTGGTTGGTGAGGGTGTATCTGATGAAGAGGCCCGAGTATATTGGTTGGTGAGGGTGTATCTGTTGGTTTATTAGTATTCGTTCATCATGGAATAGGAAACTCATGAAGGAGACAATAATTTTCATATTATCAATGTTATTAGAGCTCGACAAATGTTGAAGTTTGTAACAATTCTATAATCGGCTATGATATAGATGTAGCAATAATCCACTAGAGAGATAATACGCCGTTTCCAAGTAGGAAATAGAAACCATTTCGGTTGGAAAACCACAGCGGCACATCGGGGGGAATCGAAGCACTCCATTCGCTAATCAGTGGTCAATCTCTCATTTCCCTTGTTGGCTTAATACACGTTCACTCTTACACAACTCTCACGATATGTTTCAAGATAAAAATTAGCTTAACAATTACCAAGATAAAAATTATCAATATATCGGTCGTCTGGGCTAAAGCCACTCCCTACCAATATATTGGTACTTCGTCATCTGGCTAAATCCACTCCCTACTAATATATTGGTACTTCGTCACCTGGGCTAAAGCCACTCCCTACCAATATAATGGAACTTCGTCACTTGAGCTAAAGCCACTCCCTACCAATATATTGGTACTTCGTCATCTGGCTAAATCCACTCCCTACTAATATATTGGTACTTCGTCACCTGGGCTAAAGCCACTCCCTACCAATATAATGGAACTTCGTCACTTGAGCTAAAGCCACTCCCTACCAATATATTGGTACTTCGTCATCTGGCTAAATCCACTCCCTACTAATATATTGGTACTTCGTCACCTGGGCTAAAGCCACTCCCTACCAATATAATGGAACTTCGTCACTTGAGCTAAAGCCACTCCCTACCAATATATTGGTACTTCGTCATCTGGCTAAAGACACTCCCTACCAATATATAGGTACTTCGTCATCTGGCTAAAGCCACTCCCTACCAATATATTGGTACTTCGTCATCTGGGCTAAAGCCACTCCCTACCAATATATTGGTGCTTCGTCATCTGGCTAAAGCCACTCCCAACCAATATATTGGTACTTCGTCATCTGGCTAAAGCCACTCCCTACCAATATATAGGTACTTCGTCATCTGGCTAAAGGTACTCCCTACCAATATATAGGTACTTCGTCATCTGGCTAAAGCCACTCCCTACCAATATATTGGTACTTCGTCATCTGGGCTAAAGCCACTCCCTACCAATATATTGGTGCTTCGTCATCTGGCTAAAGCCACTCCCAACCAATATATTGGTACTTCGTCATCTGGCTAAAGCCACTCCCTACCAATGTATTGGTACTTCGTCATCTGGCTAAATCCACTCCCTACTAATATATTGGTACTTCGTCACCTGGGCTAAAGCCACTCCCTACCAATATAATGGAACTTCGTCACTTGAGCTAAAGCCACTCCCTACCAATATATTGGTACTTCGTCATCTGGCTAAAGACACTCCCTACCATTATATTGGTACTTCGTCATCTGGCCAAAGCCACTCCCTACCAATATATTGGTACTTCGTCATCTGGCTAAAGCCACTCCCAACCAATATATTGGTACTTCGTCATCTGGCCAAAGCCACTCCCTACCAATATAGGACGTGTAAGGGTTACACCAAACCTGTGGTAAGTGAGCGGCGCGTGGAAATGCAATTTCAGGAGCCATACCCGCAGTTTTCCCCTAAAACCATTTGCCATTCCGGATTACGCTGTTCGTGAACTCACCGCCTAATGAAGGAGACATTGGACACACAGGGAAAACAGAATCAGTTTCAGATCCAGAACCAAATACATTCAGCCAGGCGGTGGAACAACCAACACTAACAGAGCCACGACACCAAATGAGTCCAAACTCAAACAAATCAGGCAACAAGACAAGCAAGGTTTCTTTTGAGAACTGAAGAACATATCAAGAAACAGAAAATAAAAGAAAAATAGCAAGAAGGAAAATAACAGCTGTCTAAAAACAAAAGAAAATTAAAAAATAAATTAAGGCTGATAGATAAATAATGTTAAAGTTTAAGACTTACGTTTTCTTCTACCGTCTTCTTGATCTTGGCCGAAGCTTCACTAACTGTCTTGCCTGCCTTGTTGACGGCGGTGTACAAGAGACTGCCTAGAGATTTAGCACCAGCGAGGGCCTTCGTCGTAGCTGCAACGAGAGGAAAACAAGGATCAGATAAAGCTTTACAAAGAATTTATAGTAGGTAGGTGATTATACAGGAGGGGGGTGGTCCCGCATTGAGGTGTCATAACTTTAGGGGGTAATTCTGCACCTCATTTGTAGCTCACAGACAGACGCAGAAATGAGCGTCCTATCTTAACATGTAGCGGAGCTACTCAAACATTTGTGTATTTTCAAAACTATTGTTTCTTATAAAACAAAATACAAAACGATATCATGCGTATTATCTTGGAACAATTTCTTGTAATAACATCTCTCAGGCAATCTATTCTATTTGTTCTAAGGAAAAAATGTAAATTTTTGCAAGATTTTCTCTGAAATTCCAACAAATATTATTGTCGATAAGAAGTTCTCAGTTCAGCATTCAGCCAATTGAAGGACATAAGAAGATCATGGCGATAGGATGACTTGGTAAAGACTAACCATAGGAGGTAGAACAGCAATATGTGGGAGTCTCTGAGGATCCCGAGGATAAAACTTGGTAAAGACTAACTCTAGGAGGTAGAACAGCAATGTGTGGGAGTCTCTGAGGATCCCGAGGATATAACTTGGTAAAGACTAACCCAAGGAGGTAGAACAGCAATATGTGGGAGTCTCTGAGGATACCGAGGATAAAACTTGGTAAAGACTAACCCTAGGAGCTAGAACAGCAATATGTGGGAGTCTCTGAGGATACCGAGGATAAAACTTGGTAAAGACTAACCCCAGGAGGTAGAACAGCAATATGTGGGAGTCTCTGAGGATCCCGAGGATAAAACTTGGTAAAGACTAACCCTAGGAGGTAGAACAGCGATATGTGGGAGTCTCTGAGGATCCCGAGGATAAAACTTGGTAAAGACTAACTCTAGGAGGTAGAACAGCAATGTGTGGGAGTCTCTGAGGATCCCGAGGATAAAACTTGGTAAAGACTAACCCAAGGAGGTAGAACAGCAACATGTGGGAGTCTCTGAGGATCCCGAGGATAAAACTTGGTTAAGACTAACCCTAGGAGGTAGAACAGCAATACGTGGGAGTCTCTGAGGATCCCGAGGATAAAACTTGGTAAAGACTAACTCTAGGAGGTAGAACAGCAATGTGTGGGAGTCTCTGAGGATCCCGAGGATAAAACTTGGTAAAGACTAACCCAAGGAGGTACAACAGCAATATGTGGGAGTCTCTGAGGATCCCCGAGGATAAAACTTGGTAAAGACTAACCCTAGGAGCTAGAACAGCAATATGTGGGAGTCTCTGAGGATCCCGAGGATAAAACTTGGTAAAGACTAACCCTAGGAGCTAGAACAGCAATACGTGGGAGTCTCTGAGGATCCCGAGGATAAAACTTGGTTAAGACTAACCCTAGGAGGTAGAACAGCAATACGTGGGAGTCTCTGAGGATCCCGAGGATAAAACTTGGTAAAGACTAACTCTAGGAGGTAGAACAGCAATGTGTGGGAGTCTCTGAGGATCCCGAGGATAAAACTTGGTAAAGACTAACCCAAGGAGGTAGAACAGCAATATGTGGGAGTCTCTGAGGATCCCGAGGATAAAACTTGGTAAAGACTAACCCTAGGAGGTAGAACAGCAATGTGTGGGAGTCTCTGAGGATCCCGAGGATATAACGAAGAGTTCATGACGCGTTACAGTTTTGCCTCGAGATGGCCAGGAAGTCCAACGTACACCAAACAACCATAGTCAAACTGGGGAAATAATAGGGAGGTTACAGGGAAGATAGGACGGGTCTTTGTTGGAAGGAGATGGCGGGAGAGGTTGAGCTGTCTCAGGATAGCTAGAGATCGAAGGGAAATATGGTTTTTCCAGGAAAGAGTTTGGTCAAATATGATCCTAAGGTTTTTAACCGATTTACAATATTTGATAGGTATGCTGTAGAGCTAAAGGACTGGAAAAGGGGAGGTGGAACTTATGAGGGATTGGGAGCATATAAAAATGGCTTTGGATTTGTCTGGATTCAGGGAAAGCTTTTTATCTGCGCCCCAAGCATTGATGTTATTAAGATCTATTTGCAGCTGGTCTACAGCATCTCGTAGCAAAGCCACCAGGCCCAATCATAGCCCGATTTGTCCGCCAATCCCTGACTGAGGAGGTTATCCGCCTGAGAAAAGTAAAGAGAGACTTTTCTACCCGACACTTAGGTTCGACGGACATCGACTCCAACAGAATCTACATCGGCGAAGCGATGACTCCTACAAATAAACACCTTTATTGGTTGGCCAGACAGAAGAAATCTGCAGACAAGATCAAGTACCTCTGGTTTAGCGGTGGTCGAGTCAAGTACCGTCGAAGTGATGGTCATCCGGTTGTTATTGTTAACAGTTCCGATGATCTTGATGTATTTCCTTGACGCAATTTTATCAGTCTCCTCATCTCTTCCCCTAACAGAGCCTTTTATTTTCTTTTATTTTTCATTAAAACAAATTTAATATTTATATTTTTATTAAGGACTTTTATATGCTATATAATTTTTTTTTATTAATATATATCTTTATTTGTAAATTATACAATACATACAGTATTTTTTATAATTCTTTTGTATATGTATAATGTCATGATTGATTTATTGGGAAAAAAGCCCATTGGCCAAAACCTATTAGCGTGAAGTGTTAACAGATTGCTACTTGTTTAAGTGAGACTATTTACAATATTTACATTATAATATTTACATTCTACAATTGATCTCTTGGCCATTTGCGCTTAAGGCGACGGCGAGGGTTACCGGGAATGGTGGATGAGGATAACTTATTGATTAGGGGATTGTAGTGACCAGGCAAACGGGAGTGGAAGTTCAGGTATCGGGTTTGGGACAAGGTTTGGACAAAGGGGATTTCTAGGTCATTGTGGATAGTGAGGTTGGAGACATAGAAGGGAGCATTGACTATTTTACGGAGTATTTTGGATTGGAGAGATTGGATTCTGAGGATATTGGATCGCTTGGCACACCCCCAAACTTCCAAGCCGTACGTCCAGGAGGGTTGGAGTATTGCAGTATATAACAGTCTCTTGTTCTGTAAAGATAGTTTGGAGCGAGAGTCTAGTAGTCTGGTTAGTAGTTTAAAACGTCTGTTTGTTTCCTGTCTTTTCTTTTGTATGTGTTGGCTCCAGGTAAGTCGTTTGTCGAGGGTAAGGCCGAGGTAGGTAACTTGGGGTTTTTGACAGATTTCTCTTTGGAAAAGATTGACGGAAGGGCATTTGGATCTTCGAAGGGTGAATGTGATGTGCGAGGATTTTTCTGGGTTGACTTTGATCCGCCATTTTATGAACCATGGTTCAAGCAGTTGGAGATGGGATTGAAGATGTTTGGACGCTTGTATAGGATCTGAATTGGATGAGAGGATGGCTGTATCGTCAGCAAAAGTAAAGAGGGTTGTGGAATGGTGGATGGGCATGTCCGCAGAGTACACAAGGAATAATATAGGACTTAGGATGCCGCCTTGTGGAACACCAGCAAGCTGAGGAAAGAAGGAAGACAGAGATGATCCGAACGATACGTTGAAAGATCTGTTGGAAAGATAGGAATTTATTATTAGGTAATAGGTCGAGGGGAGGATTTTTTTGAGTTTGAATAGCAAGCCCTGGTGCCATACCCGTTCAAATGCTTGAGCGATGTCAAGAAATACACCAGAGCAATACTTCTTCTGCTCAAAGGAAGAGGAGATGGAGTCAACTATTCTGTGGCATTGGTGGATAGTGGAATGGGATATTCGGAATCCAAATTGGTGGGAAGGGAAACAGGGTTCGAGAATGGGGATTAGACGTTTGAAGAGAGGCTTTTCAAGGATTTTTCCCATAATGGGAAGGAGGGAGATAGGGCGATAGGACGAAGGATAATTTACAAGTTTTTTGGGTTTGTGGATCATTTTAATGGTTGATAATTTCCAGGAGGTGGGAAAGTAGGTTGTTCTAAGGACTGCATTATATATATAGGTTAGGAATAGGATACCTTTTTTAGGCAGGCGTTTTAGGATTAAGGGGGTGATAAGATCAGGTCCTGGCGCCTTACAGTTTTTAAGTTTGTGGACCGCTAGGGAAACTTCGTGAGGATGAAAGGATGAAGGAGGAGGGGAAAGCGGTAAGGCTGAGTCAAGGAATTCTGCTACATTTAAAGAATGCTATATAATTAGAAATTATATTTATTCATCTGCCAGAGGTAATTTTCACTTAGTATCCAGATATGTTTGTTACTTATTTTATACTGGTCAGTATTATTATTTTGATTTTAATTATTGCTATTTTGGTAAATATTTAGTTTTTGGTTTTTATAATTATTCGAATGTAATTAGTATTTGTATATTGTATGTTCCATCCACTTCCTTTTTTTTCTTCCATCAGTTCCACACCCAACAACTTCTTCCTGAGTTTAGTTTTCCATAAATCCCCTTCATGACTAATGTCCTGATATCCTGTCACGTTAACGCCCAATCTGTATTTAAACGAAAATTTTCATCACATTATAGCTGTTACGGAAACCTGGCTCAAACCTTTTTTCCCTTCCTCTCGAGTTTCCCTTCCCAACTATACCCTCTTACGTCATGACAGAGAAGACAGAACAGGAGGAGGTGTGGGCCTCTTTGTTCATGATAGTTTAAAGTCTAAAATCCTTTTTCTTCCACCTCCGTCTGATCTTCCTCACCTGGAGTATATTTTTGCCAAGATATCAACGTCTTCTTCACCTCTCCTCTTTTCCGTTGTATATCGTCCTCCCCGTGTGCCATATGACCAATCTTTTGAAACCTTCCTTTATCAGTTAGTCCCCTGTTATTCCCATGTAATTCTTGCTGGTGACTTCAATACCAATCTTCTTGTCGAATCCCCTGACGTTACCTACCTTTCTGAACTATTCTTTTCACTTAATATTTTTGTGGTTCCCTATTCACCTACCCATCACTCCCAGTCCTCTGATACTTGGCTTGATCTCTTTATCCTCGACTCCCAGGATAAACTCCTCGCCTCATCTCAACACCCTGTGCCCTTCCTTTCTTCTCATGATCTTATTCAAATAACTTTTGATTTACCTATCCATACTATCACAAACAAATTCTTTACGTTTCGTAACCTTAATTCTCTGTCCTTTGAACAATTAGAACCTGATTTAGAAAACTTTCCTTACGATTCCATTTATTCCTCTGACTCCATAGATGACATGGTTAACTCCTTAACTCATCACCTCCACTCCCTTTTAGATTCCCATGCTCCTCTTCAAACCCGCCGGTTCAACCGTCCTCCTGCTCCCTGGCTTACACCCGAGCTCAAATCATTAATAAAAAGAAGAGAAGCAGCGAGAAGAAAATTTAGACGGACCCGTCTTCCTCAAGATTACTCCTCCTACAAATACTTGCGTAACCTCACCCAATCCTCCATCCGTCGAGCTAAGTCCCTCTACGTCCACCAATCCCTATCCAATGCTCCTGACTCTAAAACAAAATGGTCAATCCTTCGTAAACTTTCCCTTTGCAAAACTAACCGTCCTTGCTCTATCTCATTATCCCCTGATGTTCTTAATGCTCACTTTGTATCTTCTCCCGCAGTCATATCCAGTCCTCTTATACCTTCCACACTACCTTTTAATTCCAACAACTTCTACTTCTCCTATATTACCCCAGAAGATCTTCTAACCGCGGTCCTTCGATCCCGAACCAATGACTACGGTCCAGACTCTGTTCCCGTTAAACTGATTAAGGCCTGCTTACCCGCAATCCTTCCTATCCTTCTTCACATATACAACTATTCCCTTCAAAACTCGACTTTTCCTTCTCAATGGAAAACAGCGTTGGTTCGCCCTCTTAACAAAATATCAAACCCCTGCTCTCCGAAGGATTTCCGTCCTATCTCCCTTCTATCCAATCTTTCCAAACCTTTAGAGCGCCTGGTCCAATCTCAAGTATCCAACCACCTTGAACAAAATAATCTCCTTAACCCTCTCCAGTCTGGCTTCCGTCCGTCATACTCCACTCAATCAGCGCTCATAAAAATCACCCATGACATTCAAACTGCCATAGATAACCAACAGCTCACTATTCTAGTTCTCCTAGATTTTTCAAAAGCATTTGATACCGTAGACCATCAAATCCTCCTCACCAAACTCCAATCTCTTTCCTTTTCCAACAGTGCCATTAGCTGGTTCCAATCCTTTCTATCCAATCGATCCCAATACGTGGTCATCCCCGTCAGCAATCCTTCTAGCCCTCTTCCTCTTTCCCGTGGTGTACCGCAGGGCTCCTCGTTATCCCCAACTCTATTTTCTGTTTACATCAATGATCTTCCTCTTTCCATAGTTCATTCCAAGTTTCATCTTTACGCTGACGATACCCAAATCTACATATCCTTTAAGCCCTCTTTGCTACGAGATGCTGTAGACAAGCTGCAAGTAGATCTTAACAACATCAATGCTTGGGCTGCAGCTAATAAGCTTTCCCTGAATCCAGACAAATCCAAAGCCATTGTTATAGGCTCCCAATCCCTCATAAGTTCTACTTCCCCTTTTCCAGCCCTTTACCTTAACAGCATCCCTATAAAATATTGTAAATCAGTTAAAAATCTTGGGATCATATTTGATCAGAACCTTTCCTGGAAAAATCATATTTCCCAAATTTCCCGTCAGTCCATATTTATCCTGAGACAGCTCAACCTCTTCCGCCATCTCCTGCCAACAAAGACCCGTCAACTCCTCGTAACTTCCCTATTATTCCCCCAGTTTGACTATGGTTGTTTGGTGTACGGTGGACTTTCTGGCGATCTCGAGGCAAAACTCAAACGCCTCATGAACTGTTTCATTCGTTTTATCCTCGGGATCCCCAGAGACTCCCACATATCACATTTCTACCAGGAGCTAAATTGGCTATTCCCTCTTTATCGTCGTCAGTACTTCCTCGGCTCAGTCCTTTACCAAGTAATTCAATCCCGTAGACCTTCTTATATTTTTCAACTTCTTCAATTTAAATCCTCGGTTCACTCCCGTAACACCCGATCTCGTCCTTCCGATCTTTATATTCCTTCCCACCGAACAGCAATATTCGAAAAATCATTCGTCACCCGTGCCACCTCGCTATGGAATTCCTTACCTCTGTCTGTCCGCCATTCTACCAACCTTGAAACCTTTAAATCCCGACTCTTCCACCACCTTCTATCCCTCCAAGTTTTACCCAACCCCTAGTCTATATTGAAGCTGTACACTATATACTGATACTGATAGCATTTATAAGTTTTTAAGTTTATACGTAAAATTTAAAATTATTTTGTAATTTCAAAATTATTCCTATGGGACTTCTGTCCCGGAATAAGAATAAAACTTTTCATTCATTCATTCATTTCATTTCAAAGCCCACCGTATCCAACACCACGTAGGCCAGCAGAGCGATCACCCCGTATTCCCTACCACGTAGGCCAGCAGTTCGATCACCCCAGTATCACCTACCACGTAGGCCAGCAGTGCGATCACCCCCGTATCACCTACCACGTAGGCCAGCAGTGCGATCACCCCGTATTCTCCTACGACGTAGGCCAGCAGTGCGATCAACCCCGTATCCACTACCACGTAGGCCAGCAGTGCGATCACCTACCACGTAGGCCAGCAGTGCGATCAACCCCGTATCCACTACCACGTAGGCCAGCAGTGCGATCACCCCCGTATTCCCTGCCACGTAGGCCAGCAGTGCGATCAACCCCGTATCCACCACCACGTAGGCCAGCAGTGCGATCACCCCCGTATTCCCTACCACGTAGGCCAGCAGTCCAGGAACCCCAGGCCAGCAACCCCCGGATATGATCCTAAGGTTTTTAACCGATTTACAATATTTGATAGGTATGGTGTTGAACTTATGAGGGATTGGGAGCCTATAACAATGGCTTTGGATTTGTCTGGATTCAGGGAAAGCTTATTAGCTGAGGCCCAAGCATTGATGTTATTAAGATATACTTGCAGCTTGTCTACAGCATCTCGTAGCAAAGCCCACCGTATCCACTACCACGTAGACCAGCTGAGCGATCACCCCGTATTCCCTACCACGTAGGCCAGCAGTGCGACAACCCCGTATCCACTACCACGTAGGCCAGCAGTGCGATCACCCCCGTATTCCCTACCACGTAGGCCAGCAGTGCGATCACCCCCGTATTTCCTACCACGTAGATCAGCAGTGCGATCGACCACGTATTCCCTACCACGTAGGTCAGCAGTGCGATCACCCCCGTATCACCTACCACGTAGGCCAGCAGTGCGTTCACCCCCGTATTCCCTACCACGTAGGCCAGCATTGCGATCACCCCCGTATTCACTACCACGTAGGCCAGCAGTGCAATCACCCCCGTATTCACTACCACATAGGCCAGCAGTGCAATCACCCCCGTATCCCCTACCACGTAAACCAGCAGAGCGATCACCCCCGTATTCCCTACCACGTAGGCCAGCAGTGCAATCACCCCCGTATTCACTACCACATAGGCCAGCAGTGCAATCACCCCCGTATCCCCTACCACGTAAACCAGCAGAGCGATCACCCCCGTATTCCCTACCACGTAGGCCAGCAGTGCGATCACCCCCTTATCACCTGCCCTGCATGGTTTGCTGCCCTACGTGGTAGTGGATACGGGGTTGATCGCACTGCTGTCCTACGTGGTAGAGTATGCGGGGTGATCGCACTGCTGGCCTACGTGATAGGTGATAGGGGGGTGACCGCACTGCTGGCCTACGTGGTAGGTACCACGTAGGCCAGCAGTGCGGTCACCCCTGTATTCCCTACCACGTAGGCCAGCAGTGCGATCACCCTCGTATTCCATACCATGTAGGCCAGCAGTGCGTTTAACCCCGTATCCCCTACCACGTACGCCAGCAGTACGATCACCCTTGTACCCCCTACCACGTATCTCTTACCACGTAGGCTAACAGTGCGTTCACCAAGGTTAGTAACCTCACCAATATTAGTAACCTCATCATAGTTAGTAACCTCACCAATATTAGTAATCTAATGAGAGTTAGTAACCTGACATATATTAGTAACCTGACCAAGGTTAGTCCAACATAGTGTAAGACCTCGGACAAGTGCTCTTACTGACCTTCCTCGTTTAAAACAGCACTAATCTTTTTCTGAATACCTTCCACATTAAGCAAACTCGAACCATCAACACATTCCTTCTGAGCAGAACCTGTAGGCCAACAGAAAGGCAGAAATATATAACGAGATCGCTTTATAAGAAAATAACAAAAAGTAAATAAATTAAAGTAAAGAGACAAACAAAAAGGTGTGATTTCCTCGTATATTTTCTTACGTAACAAGTACTTGTAATAAATAATCTTGTTTATTTTTGAATATTTTGAAGTTGGTCTATTTGTTTATGTACTTTGTAATTCTATTGTTCGAATGTCTTAGATCAGCCTTAGGTTTTCCAAAGCCACCTTCCGAACGACGACACCCAATCCTTGCAGCTAATCTACGAGATATTCCTTCTTAAGCCTAATTATTGCCTCGAACCGATGAAAATAGGCCGAAGAAAGCTCCTGTTACAATCGCCTTTAACTAAAGGGGAAAAATAAATAAACACACACAATAACAACTGAAATATATATATAATAGATTCTTCAAATCAAATATATATATAATAGATTCTTCAACAAAAAATAAATATTAAGTAAAATAATATTAAAAAATGATTTTAAGAAATTAGGTTCTCATTAATTTTAGAAATAATTAAGGAGATAACAATATTGATTGTTATGGCTTTTAAAGGGCCAAAAATGCTACGATTTAGGTTGAGTTTTGTACAAAAATGCTACGATTTAGGTTGAGTTTTGTACAAGAATCTATAGTCAAGTTGTAATTGAATTTGAAAGGTCGAGTTCGTTAACCAGCAGAATCCGTCACACAGGTACAAGGTTATTCGAGAGAATCGGGTAAATATTCTTTGAAATATGGCCAGATTGTTGAATCTCTAACAAAATGTTAGGGGGGACCCTTAGTTTCAAGTATCCTTCTATATTTCAAAGAATATTTACCCGATCCAAACCAAACTTGGATGGTCGATAAAGGTCATAATGTGACACATGTCAGTCCAATCGGCGTGTTTCTACGTGTTCTGGAATAGATGTTATATGCAAAAAAGTTTACATTTTATTTTTATTTTGATAACCATTTTTCGCAGGTACCGTTTGAGATAATACAATAGTTATTTATATGGTTAGAACAAGGAGTCTTTCTTCTTTTGAAAAATTTCAATGACGTAAAAATCGGATTATCTCAAGGAGAGATATTGAATTTCAAAACGTCCTCATTACTTTTTCGCTTACAAATTTTTAGCCTCTTCCAGACTGGGAAAAATTATTATTTTTTGTTTTCAATGATATTCACTATATTAGGGTTCCTTGGTGTGCTGATTTAAAATCTGATATTATTTTTGGTGTAAAAAAATGTATAATACTAGTTTACCTGAAAACGTAAGCATATTTTTGAATATATTTGATGAAATATAAATTATTGTTTAACGATTATATTTTTCTTTGAATCTACTCTATAAAACAACGAATTGGTGAACGAATCATGTCTATATCATTTTCTAAACTCGATATATAAAATAAAGCACTTTCAACCTATTTTATTTTATTTCTCGGCTCCTAAGGCGCATTGGATGGAACGCTCGGTCACATGTCGACTATTTTTCGATGTAGAATCACCAGAAAAAAATTGGTCCAGATCGGTGACCCCATCGCTGTATACTCCCCTTGTAAGAGCAAAGTCTCGAATCTGAAAAACGGGAATTTGCATATTCGATAAATTGACATGGCAGAGATGACATCGATCATAGATCCTCGCCTATGTATAATATTTACCCTGTCCCCTGATGAAGGATTAAAATTCATCCCGAAACGTAGAAAAAAAAAACAACAGTTTTTATTATAAAAAATGTAGTTTTATTAAGATAAGACACGCCCTACCCCTGACTCCCTCCGCATCACTAACGATCAACGATCTACACTCGACAAATGATTTTTGTTCCTTCCAGTCCGACGATTTCCTTCCTTGGAATGAATTATCTTTCCTAAAAGCCGATTTGAAGCTCGGTAGCGTATCTGCAAACTGAGAGGACGATCTAGGTTCAATCCCCTTTCTGGAGAATTCAATGTTTTAAAAACATATTAAAACTCATACAGAAATTAAAATAATAAAAAAAGGAAAAATGCTCGCATTTATTAGTTTGTTTTAGACTATCTTAGGATATAAACGCATATCACTGGATTCAAGTATTTCTTATTTCAGGGTATTTCAGTACTCTGGTTATATTGACCCTTCAAGTCGGACCACCTATAATTAATAAATAAAAAAAATACAGTACTGTTTACATGAAGTTTACTGTTTCTCAATGTTTGCCGTACCGTCACACAGTGGGGGATTTGCCCTCAAATGCTGGTCAAAAGTCCATTTTGTAAAAGTTATCTGAGACGAAAATGAATTACTGCTAAAAATAAACTAAACAGCAAAAAAACCGGCGCACCTGAAATATTGTCCTTATTTTCTTTCTAGTGCAAATATTTTAATTTTTTAAGTTGCCTTCGGATGCACCTCCCTACTGTGTTCTATAGGATTAAGGTCGGGGCTGCGGGCTGGCCTCTGTAGGGTGCGTATACCCACTTCATTAAGATAGTCAGTAACCACATTTGCAACATGTGGCCGTGCGTTGTCACGCATTAACATGAAATTATCGCCTATGAAAGGAGCGAATGGCACTACATACCCTTCCAGAATGTCGGATATGTACCTGTGTGCAGTTAGATATCCTCTCTGGAACCCATGGAGATCAGTCTTCGCCACTAAAGTGATTCCACCCCAAACCATTACAGACCCACCACCGTAAGGCACCCTTTCCGAGATATTGCAGGGTGCAAATCGCTGTCCTGGCCTTCTCCACACTCTAGCCCGATGATCTGAAGCAAAGAGTGAAAATGTCGATTCGTATGTAAACAGTACTCGAGCCCAGTCGTTTACTGTCCACGCTGCGTGTTCCCGAGCAAACATAAGTCGGGATGCCCAGTGTGCTGGGGTGAGCTGAACTCCAGTAGCTGTGGTCTTGATTGAAGGTGAGCTGAACTCCAGTAGCTGCGGTCTTGATTGAAGGTGAGCTGAACTCCAGTAGCTGTGGTCTTGATTGAAGGTGAGCTGAACTCCAGTAGCTGCGGTCTTGATTGAAGGTGAGCTGAACTCCAGTAGCTGTGGTCTTGATTGAAGGTGAGCTGAACTCCAGTAGCTGTGGTCTTGATTGAAGGTGAGCTGAACTCCAGTAGCTGTGGTCTTGATTGAAGGTGAGCTGAACTCCAGTAGCTGTGGTCTTGATTGAAGGTGAGCTGAACTCCAGTAGCTGCGGTCTTGATTGAAGGTGAGCTGAACTCCAGTAGCTGTGGTCTTGATTGAAGGTGAGCTGAACTCCAGTAGCTGTGGTCTTGATTGAAGGTGAGCTGAACTCCAGTAGCTGTGGTCTTGATTGAAGGTGAGCTGAACTCCAGTAGCTGCGGTCTTGATTGAAGGTGAGCTGAACTCCAGTAGCTGTGGTCTTGATTGAAGGTGAGCTGAACTCCAGTAGCTGCGGTCTTGATTGAAGGTGAGCTGAACTCCAGTAGCTGTGGTCTTGATTGAAGGTGAGCTGAACTCCAGTAGCTGCGGTCTTGATTGAAGGTGAGCTGAACTCCAGTAGCTGTGGTCTTGATTGAAGGTGAGCTGAACTCCAGTAGCTGTGGTCTTGATTGAAGGTGAGCTGAACTCCAGTAGCTGTGGTCTTGATTGAAGGTGAGCTGAACTCCAGTAGCTGTGGTCTTGATTGAAGGTGAGCTTCATGAACTCACCGTATCGACACTGATACTCACATTTTGAAGCCTTCGTTTGGTCTCCACAGCTGTCTGAAAGTGATTTCTTAATGTCTGCATCACAATAAATCTATCGTCAGCGACAACAGCATCGAGTACGAATTATATGCGAAATTGTGTATGATGATAATAGTAGTCAAAAGTAAGTATTTTGCGCCGATGGAGGAAGCTCAATCCTCCAAGGCCGCAGCAGTAAAGATGGCGTTCGTCAAAGACTTCCACAAGTTCTTGTCGAAGAAAGGGCTAGTTTTAGCACTTTCCTCCGAAGGAAAGTAGCTATTGAGGTTGGACTCATGACGGAATTTTTGAAAAATGTCTTCAAATCTTTATCGATCCTACCTAGTAGACACCGAAAATGACCCCCGTTAAAATTTACATATATATATATATATATATATATATATATATATATATATATATATGTGTGTGTGTCTGTTAACACGATAGCGGTCAGAGTTTTTGTTTTTTCGTCACGAAACTTGCTATACAGCATTCAATTAGCAAACGATTGAACGAGTTCGTTAACCACCAAAGGCGGTCCACCGGAAGGGGGGGTTTACCCCGAACCCAAAACACTAAATTGACTATGTCAGCCGTAATATTTGTTATATTTCAACAAAACTTGGTATTCGTAGTGGTAATATAGAGAGAAAAGTGAGATATAAAAATGAACTAAATCGGTTAATTAGAAGGGGGGGTTTACTCCGGACCCACAATACCAATTCGCCACTAACAGCCGTGATTTTTGGTATATTTCGACGAAACTCGGTATTCGTAGTGGTAATCTACAGATAAATATGTGTTGTAAAAATAAACTAAATCGGTTCATTAGAAGGGGGGTTTACTCCGGACCCAAATTCCTAATATACTCATACCGGTCGTAATTTCTGCTGTATTGTAATGAAACGCGGTATACGACGTGGGTAACTTATGAGAAAGAAGTGTTGTAAAAATGAGCTGAATCGGTCAATCGGAAAGCGGGGGTTTAATTTGTAATATATTTCAATAGAAAAGCCCGCCGTAGGTTCACAAAGCCGCCGCAAGGAGCGCTTTCTACCACTGGAGTGACTGTATCCTGTAATGAGTAACTGATCAATTATTAATTTGCTTCCAGAGTTATGTTTACACATGGTACCTATTACACTACGTAATAAATACAAAAAACCTCATATTATCGTATTTTGATCTAACGCAGCAAAATACGATAATATGAGGTTTTTTGTATTTATTACGTAGTGTAATAGGTACCATGTGTAAACATAACTCTGGAAGCAAATTAATAATTGATCAGTTACTCATTACAAATTTAAAAGAGAACTATTCATGTTTTTATTTTATTTATGTAGGATATTTTAAGCAAATTGTTCTGGAAAGCAGTCTATACTACCCAAATTCTGAGGAAAGTGGCTAGTTATGCAGCTCCTGCGTGACGGACTTTTTATTTAGGCATGATGGGACTGCGTTGAAGAATATTGAGCTCGGCCTGCCGAGGTACTATCTGGGCCTGCCAAGATATTAGCTCGGTGTACCAAAGTAGTAGCTTCGCCAGCAAAGGAACTAGCTCGGCCTGCCAAGATATTAGCTCGGCCTGCCAAAGTAGTAGCTTCGCCAGCAAAGGAACTAGCTCGGCCTGCCAAGATATTAGCTCGGTCTGCCAAAGTAGTAGCTTCGCCAGCAAAGGTACTTGCTCGGCCTGCCAAGATATTAGCTCGGTCTGCCAAAGTAGTAGCTTCGCCAGCAAAGGAACTAGCTCGGTCTGCCAAAGTAGTAGCTTCGCCAGCAAAGGTACTTTCTCGGCCTGCCAAGATATTAGCTCGGTCTGCCAAAGTAGTAGCTTCGCCAGCAAAGGAACTAGCTCGGTCTACCAAAGTCCTGCCAAGATATTAGATTGGCCTGCCGAGGTACTATCTGGGCCTGCCAAAGTAGTAGCTTCGCCAGCAAAGGAACTAGCTCGGCCTGCCAAGATATTAGGTCGGCCTGCTTAAATAGTAGCTTCGCCGGCAAAGGACCTAGCTCGGTCTGCCAAAGTACTAGCTTCGCCAGCAAAGGTACTAGCTCGGCCTATCAAGGGCTAGAACGCCCGATATCTTCTATTTCCCAGGTTGAATCATGGACTTAGTCATTAGAAACCTTTCATGGAGGCTGGATCTTGTGTTTCCTCTGCGTTTCCTTTATCCTCACGTCAGGGTTCCTCCCCCCTACTCACCACGTAGCAATATCGAATCAATCCTAATTCATTCCTACACGGCCTTCATCCAAGGAGACATATTGGAATATGCTTTGATATGTTATCCGATATCCACATCCATAAAGGGTATCGAGAGAATTCTCCGTTCTAAACCACAGCGACAACACCAAGTTACGGATCCTGTAAAACAAGATTTGTTAAGAATTACCGAAATTCTGGCCGCCCGCTGGGTCTTCTGTCGGCGTTCCCGAGCCTTCCGAAGCACCGCCTTCGCTATCAGCTCCGCCGGTCGCACTGCAAACAAACACCAAAATCACATATTAACTAAATTATTTAAATAAAGTACCTAATTATAATAAAAATAAATCTAAATTTACTGCATCATTTTAGTGCGTATACACTAACATCCCTAGTGGCATACACTAACATCCCTAGTGGTATACACTAACATCCCTAGTGGTAAACACTAACATCCCTCGTGGCATACACTAACATCCCTAGTGGCATACACTAACATCCCTAGTGGTATACACTAACATCCCTAGTGGTATACACTAACATCCCTAGTGGTAAACACTAACATCCCTAGTGGCATACACTAACATCCCTAGTGGCATACACTAACATCCCTAGTGGTATACACTAACATCCCTAGTGGTATACACTAACATCCCTAGTGGCATACACTAACATCCCTAGTGGCATACACTAACATCCCTAGTGGCATACACTAACATCCCTAGTGGTATACACTAACATCCCTAGTGGCATACACTAACATCCCTAGTGGTATACACTAACATCCCTAGTGGCATACACTAACATCCCTAGTGGCATACACTAACATCCCTAGTGGTATACACTAACATCCCTATTGGTATACACTAACATCCCTAGTGGCATACACTAACATCCCTAGTGGTATACACTAACATCCCTAGTGGTATACACTAACATCCCTAGTGGCATACACTAACATCCCTAGTGGCATACACTAACATCCCTAGTGGTATACACTAACATCCCTAGTGGTATACACTAACATCCCTAGTGGCATACACTAACATCCCTAGTGGTATACACTAACATCCCTAGTGGCATACACTAACATCCCTAGTGGCATACACTAACATCCCTAGTGGTATACACTAACATCCCTAGTGGCATACACTAACATCCCTAGTGGCATACACTAACATCCCTAGTGGCATACACTAACATCCCTAGTGGCATACACTAACATCCCTAGTGGCATACACTAACATCCCTAGTGGCATACACTAACATCCCTAGTGGCATACACTAACATCCCTAGTGGTATACACTAACATCCCTAGTGGCATACACTAACATCCCTAGTGGCATACACTAACATCCCTAGTGGCATACACTAACATCCCTAGTGGTATACACTAACATCCCTAGTGGCATACACTAACATCCCTAGTGGCATACACTAACATCCCTAGTGGCATTTAGAAAGCTTCTTAGTGTAGAAACTCTTATTCGTTTATTTTAATCTATTATGAAGAATGTAAACATTTGTAAAAATGAAATATAAAATGTGAAAGAGAATAATGATTTTAGGCGCCACAATGCACACCAAACTGCCATTATCTTAAGGGGACATTACTCCCTCTGTCCCCTTCTACTTCGCTCTTAGAAAGTTACCAAATAAAACCTGAGACAAATAGAAAAAAATCCAAAAGTACAAAACTGACTATTTGAGTAAAGCCTTCTATACACCCCCCCCCCTCCCCACACGACTGAAAGGTCGTTGGCTGCTTTATAGTTGTCGAAGCAATTCCTGACCTTTAGCAGGACTAATAAAGCTAGATATTTCCCAGCTAAATACAGCTAAATGTGAAGGATGGAGCTATTCCTTTTCTGCTTCGTATCTTAGGGAAATATCCTTACATCCATTATACAAGGCAGAGATTATATAGAACTCGAAAATACAATACAACCGCGAGTTTCACTAGCGTCACTGTTGAGTTAGTGTATCGTGTCGCTGTTTCGTTTGCTCCTTGTCCGTCATTCCGACGATACGTAGAAAAACATTGCTGTGACTATTCTCGAGAAGAACAGAAGCGCGTTATTGGACGTCCAGAAAGTATCTTCTATCAGTAGATTTAGTAAATTAAATCACTGTTGTTTTTTTAAAAGAAATGTTGTCTATTTTCTGATGGCATAATTAGAATTTAATTGTCTTGAACAGTTTTTCAGCAATCCTTTCTTATTCGATAAAAAAACATGACTTCGTTAAAAAAATTGGACATAAGTGCTTTTCCCTTCAGAATCGGACCGTACTTGTAATGAACTTTTTTGTTGAAAATGATGTCCAGAATCACCTCCTAGAGTTTGGCTACTTAGACCTGAATCACCCTGGGTGTATATACAGGGTGTTCAAAACTCGATTGACACCCCCCTTTTTTCCACAGTTTTTGGAATTTAAAAACGAAACTTGGTGGGTCTTAACGTGGTCGAATGTACTTTCGTTGGACCTAATGCACGACCCCTCAACTTTCTCCAGTTCTTCTCCAGAGACCCTAACTCTGGAATCTCCAATGGAAAGGGGTTATTTTTATGACGGATTATTGTAGAGAATTGAATTTTATGTCGATTTTATATCGGTCATTTTTTCGCTTAAGCGCACCAATGAGTAACAAATTGCCAAAAACCGATAAAACCCTTGTTTTTTGTCACTTTTCTGCCAATAACGTAGAAAGTATGTCCGTAATGAAAAACGTAGTTGATATAAACGTTGTAGAGGATTAAATTTTCTTTCCAAAAAGTACCTTTGAATGCCTAAAATGTTAATAGGAAAACACACTTTTGTTTTTGAAGTTTTCAGAAAAGTTTATGATCAACGTGGTCTACGCTTCCGTAAAACTTTTTTTTTTTTATTTGTTTTTTGAAATCTGTACATAAATCGTCCGTAAAACTTAATAAACATTTTCTAAACTTTTTGCTCCACCTAAAAATCAAATTCCATTACTTTATAAAGGCATTAAAATAATAAATTTAAAGCAATAGAACTCACCTAATCATTAGAATTTTGTAGTAATTATTTTTGTGTTGGGCGAATTTCTTTGGTTTTTTTACGGCGCTTTGACATCTAGGTCATTTTTAAAAACATACATTCAAATCGGTTAAGATTTGGAGGCTGTAGTCCTTTTTTGAAACACGAAAAGTAGTTTGGCCCCACTGTCCGGCGGCAGGAATTTTCTCATCTCACTGTTCGTTGAGAAAATTCCTCGCAGCACCCTTGATGTCGGCACATATGACCTAGATGTCAAAGCGCCGTAAAAAAACAAAGAACCAAAAAGAAATTCGCCCAACACAAAAATAATTACTACAAAATTCTAATGATTAGGTGAGTTCTATTGCTTTAAATTTATTATTTTAATGCCTTTATAAATTAATTGAATTTGATTTTTAGGTGGAGCAAAAAGTTTAGAAAATGTTTATTAAGTTTTACGGAAGCGTAGATCACGTTGATAATAAACTTTTCTGAAAACTTCAAAAACAAAAGTGTGTTTTCCTATTAACATTTTAGGCATTTAAAGGTACTTTTTGGAAAGAAAATTTAATCCTCTACAACGATTATACTAATTACTTTTTTCATTACGGACATACTTTCAGCGTGATTGGCAGAAAAGTGACAAAAACAAGGGTTTTTACACCCTGTATATATATAAAACAAAGGATTGCTCAAAGGATTAGATGGATAACATGAATGATCAGATTAGATAGCTTTAGCTTAGTTAATCCCTAAAGAAGAATCTGACTAAATACTTAAGAAAGATGCCTTATTTTCAATTTTATTGAAGTTATTAGAAGAAATATTTCTTTTAGAGAATCGGCGATATTGTATTTAGAACGTTGATGAAGAAATACCACAAAGTCTTGTATGAGACATTCAGAACCGACCTCTGTTAGTGCCTACAATAAATCGTTTTCACTTAAAACAATAAAATTTGAATCGCACGAAGCTCATTTGATTTTAAAGATATCGAAGTGCGGTTTGCAGCAAAGGGTTTGTTTATTAATTCCCTTTAAAATGATTTGCATAGTATTAGGGGTCATCTGCAAACCCCAACATTTCATCTAGCGCCGAGCGCACTAAATATGTTAAATGGTTGACATATTTAGAAAGCTCAGGTCATGCCTCACAACGTTTACCCGTTTGGCCGCAAAATTAGTGTGATCCGTCTTATTTGGGACCCTGTATAATAACATCCCTTTTCCTAAATAGACCCAAATACTCATCGATTAGGGTGGTTATTGCCTTGGAGAATCGATACTACTTGCAAGTATGACTCTCAGACGATAAAGATTGGTGTGGCTTAGCAACCGGAAGTAACTCATGAAGTCTGCCGCCATAAAATACACCATTTCGCTTCTACTTGGCAATGAGCCAATCATCGGTGGACTGTCTGAGAGTCTGCGCCAAAGAGGTCTACCAACCCGATAAGGAATCAAGTGGAGAAATAATCTCAGTAATAGACTTCTTCATATCATCAGACAGTTATGACGCTAACAAAACTCGAGAGAATATTACAGTGTCTGGAGAAGACAAATTATATCCCAACTGCATAATTGTAAAATACAAGAGAATATCATGCGTTTCATTGTGAACTATTTATCCAATAGACGTTTCCGAATGAATATTGTCATACTACTGTATCAGACCTCCAGGAGAAGGGAGTCCCTCAAGGAGGAGTACTAAGTACTACACTATTCAATATATCAATCTATGCTATTAGTTCCCCCATCCCTTACACAGTAGGCTGTTGTCAATATGCTGACGACTTACTCATATACACATCAACCCCTGGCATACAGACAGCACAAGACAGATTACACTAGTCTATCAGACCTCCAGGAGAAGGGAGTCCCTCAAGGAGGAGTACTAAGTACTACACTATTCAATATATCAATCTATGCTATTAGTTCTCCCATCCCTGACACAGTAGGCTGTTGTCAATATGCTGATGACTTACTCATATACACATCAACCCCTGGCATACAGACAGCACAAGACAGATTACACTACTCTATCAGACCTCCAGGAGAAGGGAGTGCTTCAAGGAGGAGTACTAAGTACTACACTATTCAATATATCAATCTATGCTATTAGTTCTTGCATCCCTGACACAGTAGGCTGTTGTCAATATGCTGACGACTTATTCATATACACATCAACCCCTGGCATACAGACAGCACAAGACAGATTACACTACTCTATCAGACCTCCAGGAGAAGGGAGTACCTCAAGGAGGAGTACTAAGTACTACACTATTCAATATATCAATCTATGCTATTAGTTCTCCCATCCCTTACACAGTAGGCTGTTGTCAATATGCTGACGACTTACTCATATACACATCAACCCCTGGCATACAGACAGCACAAGACAGATTACACTAGTCTATCAGACCTCCAGGAGAAGGGAGTACCTCAAGGAGGAGTACTAAGTACTACACTATTCAATATATCAATCTATGCTATTAGTTCTTGCATCCCTGACAGAGTAGGCTGTTGTCAATATGCTGACGACTTACTCATATACACATCAACCCCTGGCATACAGACAGCACAAGACAGATTACACTACTCTATCAGACCTCCAGGAGAAGGGAGTGCTTCAAGGAGTACTAAGTACTACACTATTCAATATATCAATCTATGCTATTAGTTCTTGCATCCCTGACACAGTAGGCTGTTGTCAATATGCTGACGAGCGGTCTGTCAGTTAAGGCTGCACCTACATTGGACCCGAATTTTGCCCGATCCGATCCGATATCGTTTGATCGACAATGGCCAACAGCGGCCGAAGTAAGTGCCTACATTGGTTTCGATCCGATTCGATTTAGTCACAGCTCGTCAGTAATGACCTCGTAGTGAAGTGAAAATGAGTGATTAAGTTACGAAATACCACCTAATAAGCATAGAAACATTCGATTAGATTGAATGTTGGAGGTAAGAGTAGTATTGGTATTTATATTTAAAAATGATTTATAAGAAAGGTAACTGGAAGGATATAAGCATTGGAAGGTTATAAACATTAGAAGGTTATAAATATTGGAAAGTTATAGACGTTGGATGGTTATAAACATCTTTCCACACAATTTAATAAACAAGGGAAACAAAAAAACAAAAATGTGAATTGGCAAAGTTGTTCTAAATGTTATTTCCTTTGATATAAAAAACAATGCATTGAAATCGGTTAAGATTTAGAACCAGTAGACCTTTTTGAAACACTCAATATGGATTGGCGCTATTTTGCTTTGGCGGTCCGAAATCGGCCTAGAAACAAACAAGTTTGAATGGCCAAGAATCGGTGGCCGTTGGATTGGAACGGATTGGATCGGGCCGGGACCAATGTAGGCACCTCCATTGAGATGCATGTGTATGTTTTTCTTCCGACAGTCGGTGGCTATTGGATCGGATCGGAACGGGTCCAGTGTAGGTGCACCCTTAGACTGTTCTGGCGGCTGGAATATATACAGGTCCAGGCGAATGGGCTTTCCGACGGACGGTTCAGGTCTAACTGACAGGCCTGCCTGACCGTGTTTAGCCTGCTAAACTGTATACAGAGCCTACACCAGATCACTTCTGGATTATGGCTGTATTGCATATTTATCTTCCAGTAAGAACACGCTAAAGATACTAGATCAGCTGTCAGAATAGTCTCTATGTCGAGGCGGGAGAGCCACCATTGGAGTACAGGCGACAAATATTTTGCTTAAAGTTTATCACTAAAATAAAATACCTACACAACCCCTGCACACACCCACTCACAGACAATAGGTGCGTTGACTTATACAACCGAAGACGAGCAATACAGAAACCGTTAAACATAATAACACTGGTTGCTAATATACACATAAAAATTGCTAATATACACATTTCCCATCGTAAAAGGTTAACAATTTAGATATAAATATTATATCATCCAAATTAAAAAAAAACTGGCCCCTTCTCTATCCATTTATGCAAAACTGAATTTACTAAAATCTTGTAACACAATCCAGATGGAGTTCATATTCCTACAGGTGGATCAAAAGGAACAGGTACAGTTGTTTTAGATCCAAAACAATAAATCTAAAAATGTCAAAAATCTCCCACATCCAGTTACTAATCCATCACCTGGAGACAAAACGTATGTGATATGAGTTTTATTCGCGGAAGAAAAAACCTCGTAGATAAGTCCATCCTGCAACGACCCAACCCTCTCAGAGACCTCCAGGAGCTGACATCCACATCCCTAGGAACTGGAAGGCGGTGAGACGTTGCACGTGTTGCCAAGGACTACCTTGATGAGATGGATACCCGTACCTTGGAGTGGCCTGTTCGTAGCCCAGTTCTCAATCCAATAAATCATCTTTGGTACTGGAACTGCCGTCGTCGTAGGATCGGATCAGATTCCCCAACATCTAGTGGGGTACTTTATTCCCAATATCCCTGAAAGGATACAGGCCGGTATTCAAGCAGCGGGAGCTAACACGCCATACTAGAGACACATCTCTATCGGGTGGATATTGTTGATTGGAAACTTAGAAAATTTTTATTTTTTAGGTCTGAAGTGGTGAGTTATGTTTATCTCGGATTATATTTGTTTAAAAATTAGATTTAATGTTTTATTATTTTTACAGTTGTTCCCATGAGCTGAATACATGCATTGTATATAGTAAAAAAGAGTCCGACTCGCAGGAACTGCATGATCTTAGCGCGGTCCCGTTCTTATGCCTAATGTTGGAAAGGTTGACATAGAAACAGTTATAATTTTGGTTAGGCCTTTCATAAAATAATTTATGATCCCAAATAGGTCACCGTTGCCAGGGTCCATAGCTCATACCTGACTACCTGGCCTTGTGAAGGTTCGCTCTAGAAACACACTACTTACTGGTTCTTATTTTCTTTTACTATAATACTAATTTTACTGATAAATTTAATTTAAAACAAAAAAAAATCAATTCAAAAGTGATTTGAACAAAGAAAAAACCCGGTTCAAAAGAACAAAAAAAAAGGAATCCCATGATTCGAAGTACCCAAACCAAAAAAGGATTTCAACAACTCTTTTGCCACTTTTCTCGGAAACGGTTAAAGCTATCGCCTTAAATGGTTTCATTCGTTTTCCTAGGCCAAGAAGCCTATAAAACGAGTTCTTGCAAGCATATGAAGTAAGCGGAACGATTTTTTCACTCCAAAAACCATGTTACGGTGGGCGGATTCTGCTGGTTAACGAACTTGGCCTTTCAAATTAGACGAAAGATTTTTGTACCAAATTTCTCAAAATCGGAACATCTTTGAGGCGTCCAGAGAGCGAACAGACAATATATATATATATATATATATATATATATATATTTGTCTGTTCGCTCTCTGGAATCCTCAAAGATGGTCCGATTTTGATGAAATTTGGTACAAAAATCTCAAAAGGCCAAGTTCGTTAACCAGCAGAATCCGCCCACCGGATAAGGCTGGGCCCGCTTAGAAGGTATGTATATATATATATATATATATATATATATATATATATATATATACACACACACACACACAAATTTGAACCATCGTTATTTTTGGTCTCTAGGGGTTTTGAAACGCAAAATTTACTAGTCGGCACTTCCAGATTGCGTCATGAGGTCAACCTTATAAGCGGGGCCTCCCAATGGAGGGAGGGAGGAACCGCGCTAAAACAGCAATTTGAATTCGCCAGGAAAACAGATAATTCTGACATATAGATTTAGCTATAATCAAGGTAGACCTTCTAGAGATAATGTCCAGTATGATATAATAATACGAGGGCTCTCTCCGTGGTCTAGTGGCGGGAGGTGGTGGGTTCGATCCCCACCGACGGCAGGAATTTTATCATCTCACGGCTGGTTGGGAAAGTTCCTGGCTGCACCAGGACGTCGATGCGCCGTAAAAATAAAGAAATAAATAAGACTAATGTGGGTGTTGTTAATGAGCTGTTGAGTGTATTAACCCACAAAGGTGTAGTTCCTGAGTGTAATATAAACCCCTCAAACTTGAAGAGCATATCTCACCTCGAGTTGTCATCGTCATCCTTCTCCTTGAGAGTGGGGGAAGCTGGAGGCACCTCGACGTCTGTCGGAGGCGGTGGGACTTCCTCTTTCTTCGTAAGCCATGAAGAGACAGAGGATTTGACAGAGCCGATGAGTCTGCTACCGCCGGCTGCAACGCCGAGACCGCTGCAAGCAGAAGGAGAGAGGTTAGGAGGAGGGCAATACAGGGGGAATGGATATACATATATATATATATATATATATATATATATATATATATATATATATATATCACAGATATTGAACAAAAAAATAAATATATTTAATTACAAAATCAATATCAGATAGTAGCTACAATTTTATTGATAACATAAAACTCGGCTGAAGATCAAATCAAATAAATTCAGAATTATGATGATTTCTGCAAATCCTCACTAAAATGGCCGACACCAGGAATAACATAAATAAATCAGCTGCTTAGGATATTCCTCATATAATTGATGCTTTGTAAGTTGCTCGGTATAAAATTAACCTTGATTAAAAAGTAATACATAATAGTAATAAAACAAAATCCAGAATAATAATAACAACATGTTATTAACAAATATTTATACAAAACGTTTATAGTAATTCAAGGAATAGATATTATTTCACGAAATATTTCATATTCCTTAAAAGGAGCTCCCGTTCGAAGTTCGAAGTTTTGGGATCATCCATAAAATATATACATACTTTTTTTATTTTTTACCCCTGATACATGTTTATTATATATATATATATATATATATATATATATATATATATATATATATATATCAGAAGATAAAAAAGTAGAAATATCGGTTTTGTGAAAAAAAAAAAAAATACGATATATAGAGAATATATTAAATATTTTCCAGATAATAGCGACACAAGTCTAGCCAACTTTGGACCTTCAAACCAGACCTCGTCACATTGTTTAAATTGAAACGATTTTTTTAACTTGTAAATAACGATTCCAGTAATATTTTAAATTTATTTCCTAACTCAGGCATATTTATTTTTTTAAAAAGTTCACAAAATGGGAGAAACCTCCGAGCCATCTTTGATATCATGTAGAACCGAAAAGAGATAATAAAAGTAATCAACCATCGCCCCTCTTTCATAATCAACAATAATCTACGCAAAGATTGAATTTCTGATGATTCAGTTTCTTCTCTGTTGGATTCCATGCCATAGTGGAATTAGGGGGAATGAACGAAGCAGCAGAACAAGCATTTACAATAGGAACACCTCACACACAATGCTCGTCTTCAGATATAATAATCTACGCAAAGATTGAATTTCTGATGATTCAGTTTCTTCTCTGTTGGATTCCATGCCATAGTGGAATTAGGGGGAATGAACGAAGCAGCAGAACAAGCAATTACAATAGGAACACCTCACACACAATGCTCGTCTTCAGATGTAAATCACTTTCTAAAATCATTGATATGGATATAATGGCAGAATATATGGACTCATACAGCAAATAATACATTAAGAGAGTACCAAGAAAACGTGTAGCGCAGGAATTGCACCTATAAAAAACACCGACTCGCAGGAACTACGTCATCTTAGCGTGGTTCCGTTCAAATGTCTAGTTCTATTAGTAAAGGCATGGAAGCATTTATTGGTAGGTTTATATCTTGGTGAAGAATAGTAAATAAAATCTAAAAAAAAAAAATTATTTATTGTATTAAAAATTTAGTCTATATAAAATATATTGGAGCATATAATTACATTATTCAACCTAAATGCTCAGGAAAAGCCCGTCTCGCAGGAGCTGCATAGCTAAGCACTTTCCTCATAATTTGGGTAGAGTAGACTCCAATCCTGAATAATTTGCTTAAAATATCCAATATAAATAAAATAAAAACATGAATAGTTTTCTTTAATTATCTAATGAGTAACTGTTCAATTATTAATTTTGTAATTAATTTGCTTCCAAAGTTATGTTTATAAATGGTACTACACTACTTAATAAATACAAAAAACTTCATATTTTCGTCTTTTTATCTGACCCAGGAACAGGATACAGTCCCCCTAGTGGTAGAAAGCGCTCCTTGCGGCAGCCTTGTGAACCTACGTCTGGCGGGCTAATTCTTTTGAAATATATTACAAAATAAAAACCCCTTTCCGATAGACCGTTTCAGTTCATTTTTACAACACTTCTTTCCCATGAGTTACCCACGACGTATACCGCGTTTCGTTACAATACAGCAGAAATTACGAGTATATATGAGTATATTAGGAATTTGGGTCTGGAGCCACCCTCCTAATAAACTGCTTTAGTTTATTATTATCTGAAGATTAGCACTACAAATGCCGGGTTTCGTCGAAATATATCAAAAACTACGGCTGGCATGGTCAAATTAGTGTTTTGGGTAACCCCCCCCCCTTCCGCAGGACCGATTTTAGTGGTTTACAAACTCCTTCAATCGTTTGCTAATTGAACGCTATATAGCAGGCTTCGTCACAAAATAACAAAAATTCATATATATATATATATATATATATATATAAATTTTACCGGAGGTTATTTCCGGAGTCTACTAGGTAGGATCGATAAAGATTTAAAGAAATTTTTCAAATATTCCATTTTGAGTGCAACCTCAATAGCTACTTTCCTTCAGAGGAAGGTTCTAAAAGTAAATAAACAATAAAATTAACCTTTCCTACAACTTGAAATTTTAATGTAGGAAATGTTATGAGAGGATTGAGGGAGGTAGTGGAGAGGAGGGGAAGCATAGAATGTAGGAAATGTTATGAGAGGATTGAGGGAGGTAGTGGAGAGGAGGGGAAGCATAGAATGTAGGAAATGTTATGAGAGGATTGAGGGAGGTAGTGGAGAGGAGGGGAAGCATAGAATGTAGGAAATGTTATGAGAGGATTGAGGGAGGTAGTGGAGAGGAGGGGAAGCATAGAATGTAGGAAATGTTATGAGAGGATTGAGGGAGGTAGTGGAGAGGAGGGGAAGCATAGAATGTAGGAAATGTTATGAGAGGATTGAGGGAGGTAGTGGAGAGGAGGGGAAGCATAGAATGTAGGAAATGTTATGAGAGGATTGAGGGAGGTAGTGGAGAGGAGGGGAAGCATAGAATGTAGGAAATGTTATGAGAGGATTGAGGGAGGTAGTGGAGAGGAGGGGAAGCATAGAATGTAGGAAATGTTATGAGAGGATTGAGGGAGGTAGTGGAGAGGAGGGGAAGCATAGAATGTAGGAAATGTTATGAGAGGATTGAGGGAGGTAGTGGAGAGGAGGGGAAGCATAGAATGTAGGAAATGTTATGAGAGGATTGAGGGAGGTAGTGGAGAGGAGGGGAAGCATAGAATGTAGGAAATGTTATGAGAGGATTGAGGGAGGTAGTGGAGAGGAGTGCAAACATAGAATAGTACAGCAGGTCCAGAACAGGAAGATCACTGTACAGCAGGCGACACCCTGCGCAAAAGGTCCTGTAGTAGTCAGATCCAGGAGAAACTTGCTCTGAAATCGCTGGTGAACTTAATGTTTCCTCATGTGTCAACCATCACAAATCCCCTACATCCAATTGATAAGACAAAAAGCTTGATAAGTGGTTCTCCGTAACCTGACCGACCGCAACCGCTCCAGTCGCCTGTCAATCGCGACTTATCTTTTATTGCGAATAAAAAATGATCCATTTGTTGCTCGGATCCATTACATTTGATCATAAGTGGATTTTGTATGATAACACAAGAAGGTCCTACCAATGAATATCAAAGGATGAACCACTGAAAATGTTTCCAAAAAATATTTTTAGGTAAAACTGAAGGAGAGCGTTCTCAGCACCGATTTTTTTTTTTTTTTTTCAAATTTTGCACTAAACACGAATCCTTTAAAAAAAAGTTTCAACAAGGAAAAAAGTTATTAGTTTTTTATGGGTTTGTTATGGAGGTTATAAAAGTTGGCGTAAACATGTATATTAAGAAGAATGTCTAGGACGACTTTTGGGCAGACGCGCTATGCGTTTCCGCTCGCTCAAGAAGATATCAAAACTCTAGTCAATCCAACTCGCTGTTATGGATATAATTCCGATGCTATGGAGGTAGACGTGCGCTCCGCGCCGGCGCCTCTACGCCACGCCGGGTTTTGAGCGACGCGCCGTCGCCAAGCCTAGTCAGTCGGCGCACCGATTTCGTTGGCAATACTGGACGAAAGGGTGTAGAGGGTGGGTGAGGGTAGGAAAACAGCGAGAGTACTGCGTGGTAACCTGCCGCCATTTTTGGCTTACCTTCTCTTCGAGTAAATGCTTGTGTGTAGTGCTATTTGATTGGAAAAAAGCGGAAAATAAAATAATTTTAGGTATATAAAAATGGTATTTAACTCAAAAAATAAATCCAGCTTTTGTGGGAGATATTTTGAAAACCTCGCAATTGAAGAGAAAAACAAAAGTCTGACTCGCAGGAGCTGCGTCATCTTAGCGTGGTTCCGTTCATATCCCTAGTGTCATTAGCTAAGTAGTAGAAGCAGTTGTTGGTAGGTTTTGATCTTTCGTGAAAAATTTAAAATGAATCTCAAAGAGAAAGAAGATTTAAGGCTCCAAAACAGGAAACTGATAGTATTCTAAGCGGAAATGACTCCCCCACCTTCTCAAGGTTTGCCAAGGGAAACACTATAACCAATACGTTTCTCATTTTCATATCTTATTTTATTGAAATATTAATTTTACTATTAAATGCGATTGAAAAAACAATAACCAATTAAAACGTTTGGTAAATGACAAAACTCTGTTGAAAAAAAAAAAAACTAACAATTTTGAAGTTTGAAGCATCTATTTCTCGGATTGACATCGCCCCATCAAAAATTACATCTGAACCTTTTTTGTAGGGAATTTAGTGAGCTTTCAAATGGTGTTCTAATGTTTCTCAAAACGACTACAGATATCGCTTTAAAATGGTTTTATTCGTTGTTCTCCGTTATGAAACCTATAAAACGAGTACCTGCAAGCATGTGAACTCGAAAACGTGAACGTTACAATTTTTTTCGCGCGAATTTCGCTCCAAAAACCAGCTTCCGGTCAACGGATTCTGCTGGTTTACGAACTCGACCTATCAAATTAAGAAAAATATGTTTGTACCAAATTTCCAAATTTACCAAAATTGGACCATTTTTGAGACGTCAGGAGCGCGAACTGCGTCATCTTAGCGCAGTTCCGCTCATATCTCTAGTGCCATAAGTTAAGGATACATACAGTTATTGGTAGGTTTTGATGTACCGTTAAGAATATAAAATAAAATCTGAAACAGAAGGATGTTTACGGCGCAACAAAGATCACTTTGCGAAAACACTAAGTTTCTCATTTTCTAACTTCCTTTTACGAAAAGACTAATTTTACTGACAATTTCAATTTAAAACAATCAATTAAAAACTGAGATAAACAAACCGACCCCCCCCCCCCTACAAAATAACAAAACAAACGCTTTCGATGTTTTAAGCCCTTATTTCTCCGATTCACATCATCCCATCGAAAATTCAATAATGTTTTTCGAGATATCTTTAGTTGTCGGAATATCCGCTCTTGAATGTCTGTAATTTTGGGAAAAAAGCACACTTTTTTCTCTCTTTGATCGGATAACTCTATAATGATGCACCCAAAAAATAAATGCCATTTATAGGGTTGTAGAGCATTACATTCTCTTCAAGAATATATATAACTTTACTATTTTATGTATGTTCCTTCAAACGTGAAAACAGTTTTAGTGTTCATCGTAATATCTGGCGACAACTGTCGACCAATGAACCGTTCAATTTCTCATCATTTCCAGTCATTGTATTGTCCAAAATATACTCCATTATGTAAATATAGTGAGTACTGGACGTATAAATAGCACAAAATATATAATTTTGGGCCACTGAGCAGTTATTCAAACTCAATTATATAACATCTTGTCCATTATATTGGTAATGGTTTTGCTAAGACCATGTGAGTGCGTATATAACATTTGAAGGAAAATACATAATATAGTAAAGTAATATATATTATTGAAGCGAATGGAATGTTGTACAACTCTATAGCCGACATTTATTTTTTGGGTTCATCGTTGAAGAGATATCCGGTCTAGAATAGAAAAAAGTGTGTTTTTTTTTCCAAAATGACAGACTTTCAAGAGCGGATATTTCGAAAACTATATCTCGAAAAACTTTATTGAGTTGAACTTGTAGCATATTTAATCAGGAGGAATACATAAAATAGCAAAGTAATATATATTATTGAAGGGAATACAATACTCTACAATCCTATGACCGTTATTTATTTCTTGGGTTCATCGTTGAAGAGTTATCCCGTCAAAAAGGAAAAACAATATGCGGCGAAAGTGTTTTTCCCCAAAATGAGCGACTTTCAAGAGCGGATATTTCGAAACCTAATGATTTCTCGAAACACTTTATACAACAGAACTTGTAGGAAATGTAATAAGCTTTCATTTGTTGTAGAATAGTCATGTCGCTAGGACGCAGGGTTTCCGAGATATAAGTGAAAACCCGAAAAATGGGACCTTCTAAACCCCCCCATCCCCTGGCACAAGAGCTACGGACGAGTACTTTTGATACGTTGACCTCCTAACTAGCCGAAACAAGGTTATGAAGTTAAAATTGTGTTCCAAACATTTCCATCTATAACTGTTCGTTGCCTGGACTGAGACTAACAATTTAGTTCCAGATCCCCCCCCCCTCCTGTTACTCGCTGCCCTTAATAAAAAGGCTTAAAACTCACCATTTTGCTTCTCATTTTTATATGACTATGGATATGACTTTCCACTATACAAATTAGGTAGCTAATAGTGAATAATCTAAAATGAATGTCACATGTCCTTGTAATATAATAGGTTATAGTTTTATTGATTGTAATAAATGTGTTGAGTTACTTTGAGCTCAGAAAAACTTTAAATTTACATTTTACGAAGTTGACATTTTAAGTGAACTTTTTCCTAAGAAATTTTTTTTTATTTCATAATCGCCAAAAACACAATTTTTATTTTTTGAACATAACTAGTACATTGGTTGATCATTCTAGAAAAAAATTATGATGCATGCGGTAATTGTGATTTCTGAGGTATGACTTACTGAACCTACCTAATGAAAAAGTATAAAAAATAACTTTGCGCGATTAGTGGCATAACACTATTGCCTATAGTATCACTATTATTGCTGATTTTCATAAAGAAAAGCATTAGCTTTAATTTCATACCAAGAACAGCCTGATTTGTTGAAAAAAAAAGTAAAACACAATTGTTTTTTCAAAACTGTTATCAGAAATTCCCCCTGGTTAAATTTGTGATAAAAAAATCTGAAAAAATTAATTTGAGATTATCTCATACATCTCTATTCATGAAAAAATTTTGAAAAATATCTGAGATATGATGGCACGGATATTAAAATTGACCTGAATTGACCCAAATATATTTACATATTCCAGATTGGTATTTTAATTTCGTTTACACTTACTTTTAGAAGTAGCTTGAGTGTCTAAAATTAAATCTTGTTTAATTTAACTATCTGAGATATCGTCGATACAAATGCAAAGTATCGAATGTGAAAAAAACGCATTTTTCATTTTAAATGTTTACTCTGTAAGGCACCTGGACCCGATCTGATCATCCCCTTAATCCTAAAACGCTTGCCTAAAAAAGCTATCCTATTCCTAACCTATATATATATATATATATATATATATATATATATATATATATATATATATATATATATAATGCAGTCCTCAGAACGACCTACTTTCCCAACTCCTGGAAATTAGCAACCATTAAAATGATCCACAAACCCAAAAAACTTGTAAATTATCCTTCGTCCTATCGCCCTATCTCCCTCCTTCCCATTATGGGAAAAATCCTTGAAAAGCCTCTCCTCAAACGTCTTATCCCCATTCTTGAATCCTGCTTCCCTTCCCACCAATTTGGTTTTCGAATATCCCATTCCACTATCCACCAATGCCACAGAATAGTTGACTCCATCTCCTCTTCCTTTGAGCAGAAGAAGTATTGCTCTGGTGTATTTCTTGACATCGCTCAAGCATTTGAACGGGTATGGCACCAGGGTTTGCTATTCAAACTCAGAACAATCCTCCCCTCGACCCATTACCTAATAATAAATTCCTATCTTTCCAACATATCTTTCAACGTATCGTTCGGATCATCTCTGTCTTCCTTCTTTCCTCAGCTTGCTGGTGTTCCACAAGGCGGCATCCTAAGTCCTATCTTATTATACTCTGCTGACATGCCCATCCACCATTCCACAACCCTCTTTACTTTTGCAGACGATACAGCCATCCTCTCATCCAATTCAGATCCTGTACTTGCTTCCAAACACCTTCAATCCCATCTTCTACTGCTTGAACCATGGTTCACAAAATGGCGGATTAAAGTCAATCCTGAAAAATCCTCCCATATAACATTCACTCTTCGAAGATCAATATGCCCCTCCGTCAATCTTTACCAGAGTGAAATCAGTGAAAAAACACAAGTTACCTACCTAGGACTTACCCTTGACAGACGACTTCCCTGGAGCCAACACATACAAAAGAAAAGACAAGAAACAAACAGACGCTTTAGACTACTAAACAGACTACTAGACTCTCGCTCCAAATTATCTTTACAGAACAAGAGACGGATATACACTACAATACTCCAACCCTCCTGGACGTATGGCTTGGAAGTTTGGGGGTGTGCCAAGCGATCCAATATCCTCAGAATCCAATCTCTCCAATCCAAAATACTCCGTAAAATAGTTAATGCTCCATTCTATGTTTCAAACTTTACTATCCATAATGACCTAGAAATCCCTTTTGTCCAAACCCTGTCCAAAACCCGATACCTTAACTTACACTCCCGTTTGCCTGGTCACTACAATCCCCTAATCAACAAGCTATCCTCATCCTCCATTCCCGGTAACCCTCACCGTCGCCTTAAGCGCAAATGGCCTAGAGATCTATTGCAAACAAACCTTGTATAATAATGTAAATATAAATATTGTAAATAGTCACCCTAAAGGAAAATGTATCCTAAGATAAAAGTCCGAGTTAATAGGTTTTGGCCAATGGGCTTTTTCCCTATCGGTCCTTCATGTCATCAAATCCTGAACATAAGAATTATAAAAAATACTACTTATTGTATTGTATAATTGCAAATAAAGATATTTAAAAAAGAAAAAAAAATCTTTACTGATTGCTGTTGGACTGATGGATGGCAAACTCCCGAATCTAAGTTCACACAATGAAAGGAGGATGTAACCACTGTCAAAAGGTCGAATCTGCCTACTATTTGACTGCTCAAAAGCAAAGTAAAAAATAAAAATATTTTCACTTTTGAAAGTGGTGATTTTCACATTCGTTAGTTTGCGTTTGTATCGACGATATGATGGCACGGATATATTAAAATTGGGCGATTTGACGTGAATTGACCTGGAAGTGTGTCATAGGCAAGATGAAAATAGTCTACCAGCTGTATGTTTGTTCCTTTTTTTTTTTTTTTTTTTTTTTTTTTTGTGTTAACGCTTTATAGCAATGTACACCTTACATTTTTTTTATATATATATTACATTATTTTCTACATGTTAACATTGTGTATATATCATTACATTACGTTACATGTTTGTTCCTTACAACTATATAATACAAAGTTGGTGTAGCATGGCACACTGGGTAACAGCTAGTAAATAGTCTACCAGCTGTATGTTTGTTCCTTACAGCTATATAATATAAAGTTGGTGTAGCATGGCACACTGGGTAACAGCTAGTAAATAGTCTACCAGCTGTATGTTTGTTCCTTACAGCTATATAATATAAAGTTGGTGTAGCATGTCACACTGGGTAACAGCTAGTAAATAGTCTACCAGCTGTATGTTTGTTCCTTACAGCTATATAATATAAAGTTGGTGTAGCATGGCACACTGGGTAACAGCTAGTAAATAGTCTACCAGCTGTATGTTTGTTCCTTACAGCTATATAATATAAAGTTGGTGTAGCATGGCACACTGGGTAACAGCTAGTAAATAGTCTACCAGCTGTATGTTTGTTCCTTACAGCTATATAATATAAAGTTGGTGTAGCATGGCACACTGGGTAACAGCTAGTAAATAGTCTACCAGCTGTATGTTTGTTCCTTACAGCTATATAATATAAAGTTGGTGTAGCATGGCACACTGGGTAACAGCTAGTAAATAGTCTACCAGCTGTATGTTTGTTCCTTACAGCTATATAATATAAAGTTGGTGTAGCATGGCACACTGGGTAACAGCTAGTAAATAGTCTACCAGCTGTATGTTTGTTCCTTACAACTATATAATACAAAGTTGGTGTAGCATGGCACACTGGGTAACAGCTAGTAAATAGTCTACCAGCTGTATGTTTGTTCCTTACAGCTATATAATATAAAGTTGGTGTAGCATGGCACACTGGGTAGCAGCTAGTAAATAGTCTACCAGCTGTATGTTTGTTCCTTACAGCTATATAATATAAAGTTGGTGTAGCATGGCACACTGGGTAGCAGCTAGTAAATAGTCTACCAGCTGTATGTTTGTTCCTTACAGCTATATAATATAAAGTTGGTGTAGCATGGCACACTGGGTAACAGCTAGTAAATAGTCTATCAGCTGTATGTTTGTTCCTTACAGCTATATAATATAAAGTTGGTGTAGCATGGCACACTGGGTAACAGCTAGTAAATAGTCTACCAGCTGTATGTTTGTTCCTTACAGCTATATAATATAAAGTTGGTGTAGCATGGCACACTGGGTAACAGCTAGTAAATAGTCTACCAGCTGTATGTTTGTTCCTTACAGCTATATAATATAAAGTTGGTGTAGCATGGCACACTGGGTAACAGCTAGTAAATAGTCTACCAGCTGTATGTTTGTTCCTTACAGCTATATAATATAAAGTTGGTGTAGCATGGCACACTGGGTAACAGCTAGTAAATAGTCTACCAGCTGTATGTTTGTTCCTTACAGCTATATAATATAAAGTTGGTGTAGCATGGCACACTGGGTAACAGCTAGTAAGTAAATAAACAATGCAACAAAATTATTTTTGACTATTGAATTAAGAATTCAGTTTTATTTCGAGATCTTATATAAAGTCTAATGTGTTTCATGAATCATAATGTATTTCCTATATATTGGCTCTCGTCAGAGTCAAGTTGCCAGGCATGTCAAAGTTCTGCATAAATCTGCATTTAGTTAGTAAGTGCTGTCTAATGAAGTTAGGGTTTGGGTATTCCCATACTCCATTCTATACTACCATACTCCATTCTATACTACCATACTCCATTCTATACTACCATATCCACGGCAGATGTTGAGTCGTTATTATTCACACCCTAACATACTCCATTCTATACTACCATATCCACGGCAGATGTTGAGTCGTTATTATTGACATCCTAACATACTCCATTCTATACTACCATATCCACGGCAGATGTTGAGTCGTTATTATTCACACCCTAACATACTCCATTCTATACTACCATATCCACGGCAGATGTTGAGTCGTTATTATTGACACCCCAACATTTCCTTGGATGTTGAGAAAGAGACTTCACAGCCTTGTCATCAGATATTGAATCTGCTCTCAGACTTACTAATGCCATGAAGATGTTGTGATTAAAGCGGTACCGTCATTTGGGGTGACTTCGGACACATTTTCGATGTTTTCTCGTAATTAAAAAAGACAGAATTTTTGTAAAAATCTGGAAATATTAATTTATGAACCCTTAACAATCCTCTATCGAATAGTGTATTTTCTTTTTTGAATATCTTAAAAATTTTCAATTTTTCTTATAGCTAAAATGTGTCCGAACTCACCCCTACTAGACATGCGCGCCGCTACGCCACGCCGGGTTTTAGCGGCGCCGCCGCCGCCGAGCCTATTCAGTCGGCGCGCCGATTGAGGGTATGGATGGGCAATAGTCGATAGTCACTGTCGATATATGGATAGTTCATGACTAACGATCGTAGCTATCGATATTTTTTAACTTTTAGCACATGTATGTATTTTGTTTTTGTTCTTTCTTCACGAAACATGGTATATAGCGTTCAATTAGCAAACGATTGAACGAGTTCCTTAACCACCAAAATCGGTCCACCGGGATGTGGGGTTTACCCCAGACCCAAAACATTAATTTGACCATGCCAGCCGTAGTTTTTGTTATATTTCAACGAAACTCGGTATTCGTTATGTTGATCTAAAGAGAGAAATACGTTGTAAAAATAAACTAAATCGGTTTATTAGGAGGGGGGTTTACTCGAGACCTAAAGTACCGGTCGTAATTTCTGCTGTATTGTAACGAAACGCGGAATACGTCGTGGGTATCTCATGAGAAAGAAGTGTTGTAAAAATGAGCTGAATCGGTCTATTAGAAAGGAGGTTTTAATTTAAACTCTGTTTCATTAGAATTCGCCCATCAGACGTAGGTTCCCAAAGCCGCCGTGAGGAGCGCTATCTCCCACTAGGGGACTGTATTCTGTTCCTGCGTCAGGAAGCTATTAGTAAAGGAATACATACAGTTTTTGGAGAGGGTTTGATTTTTCTAAAAAATATATAAATTAAAATCTCAAACAAAAGGAAGTTTAAGGTGCCACAACAGGAAACTTCGCACCCACAATCTACCGCTTGTAAATCTAAGGCGCTAGCCACTAGACCACGAGGAGACCCTACTTTTTCTGATAATTGCAATTTAAAACAACCGAGTTAAACAAAAACAAAACCCCGTTTAAAAGAACAAAGTAAACGCTTTAGAAGTTTTAAGCCGTTATTTCTCCGATTGACATCACCCAGTCAAAAATTACTTAATAACCATTTATGTAGAGACATTAGTAAGCTTTCGAATGGGAACCTTCCCAACCTATTTAAAGATATTTACTACAAAATACGAAGATCCGAAAATTTTTCATGTCCACTAATAAAATTTGTTTTTCGAATACTTCCTTAACTTCATTTGTAATCAACATCTTAGTTTAGATGAATTTCAAAGACCTAGGAATCCCACGTTTTAATGTACCCAAACCGAAAATGAACTACATAAACATTTGTTCCACTTATCTCAAAACTGTTGCAGATATCGCCTTAAAAACGGTTTCGTTTGTTATCGCATGTTAAGGAATATATTACGCGAGTATCTGCAAGAATATAAACCCGAAAACGTGCGAATGCGCTACGATTTTTTTCGCGCGAATTTCGTACCAAAACCCACCGGAGGACAGATTCTACATATCTATATATATATATATATATATATATATACTGTGATTAAAATTTTAACATCTCCCTTGGGGGTTAAAAAAATAGCCCACGCCGCGCGCGCCGCCGCCGCCGGCCAATTTAGTCCAGCGCGCCGCCGCCGGAAAATTTAGCCTCGGCGCGCATGTCTAACCCCTACGTGTGGGGTGAGTTCGGACAGCCTTTAATTTCTGTAAAAATCTTAACTTAACCTATAGTTAGAGTGAGCTCGGTCATAATTGACGATATTCTAAAGAGAAATATTTTATACTAGCCGTTACCCGGCGTGTCATGCTACACCTACTTTCTGCATATAGAAAAGCCTAAATAAATTAGAAACCAAATAAGTATTATTAAAATCTAATAACACGAATCTGTAACTGTTTCGAACCCGTGACCTCTCAACTGTGAGTCCTAGACGACTTTGACCTAACCTATAACACCCCCCCCCCCTATCAAGACATACATGTATACCAAGTTTCGTAAAAATTGGTCTAACGGAGTGGATTTGTATAAGGGACAAACATACATACAGACAGCTGGTAGACGCTTTTGACTTAGCCTACGACACTCCCCAGATTAAGATCTACATGTGTACCGAGTTTAGTCGAAATCGGACGAACGGTGTGGATTTGTATAAGGGACAAACATACAGACAGACAGCTGGTAGATTTTTTTGACCTAGCCTAGGAGATTTCTCGTATCAAGACCTACTATTATTCCAAGTTTGGTCAAAATCGGTCAAACGGTGTAGATTTGTATAAGGAACAAACAAACAGGCAAACAGAAAAACAGACAGACACGTGATTATATATATATATATATATATATATATATATATATATATATATATATATATATATAATATTTTTTAGATTAACAAAATATTCTTTCACTTTTTCCTTATCAACTTCTGCTCTACACATTTTGATGCTTTGTGTAAGGCGTTCCATTAATGGCTGATTCCTTTTCATAAAGCCGTCAAACCATTCCAGTCCTAGCTTGCTTTAAAATCCTGCGAATTATTTCCTGACATATCCAAATATGTTTTTACGATTTAGCGAATATCTTAATCGAGTTAATGGAGAGTCCCATTCAGCTGCAGCTTAAATTCCCTTTGATATTTTTTTTTCTTCTTGACTCAATTTGGTTTGGCCGCCACTTTTTTTTTGGTGTGCATTCCTCTAACTTTATCATTTAAAGTCGATTTAGGTATTTCGTTGTACATCGAAATACCTAAATCGATCCGTTGCCTCTCTGAGAGTCTTCTTCTTTGTTTTGACATCGTCAACCACATTTTTCAAAGCCTCTTTGGAATAAATACTGTCTTCCTTTAAGCCAAGAGGACGCGGGTATATTGATGCATGTCCGAACTCACCCCATGGTATGCGAGTTTTTTACTTAACGAAGAAAAAAAAGCTTTTGAACCAAAAAAATTAATATATTTATTTATGTATCAATAGGGTTTAATTACTTCTAGAGCCTCTACACAGACGTTTGTTTCTATTATTTCGAAAATCCTGGATATTACAACTCACATTAAAATATTCGTTACTCACTTGAAAGTGTTCTCAGGGCGATTTCGGCCTAACTACGTGGGAAACATACAATATCGATAGTATTTGTCGTGCCAATTATGACCCTAATGAAAAAGTTTGCTCCAGGTCACGTGATTTCCTGCGCCATGCACTACTGTCCGAACTCGTACTACCTGTCCGAACTCACCCCAAACATGCTCCAGGTCACGTGATTTCCTGCGCCTTGCACTACTGTCCGATCTCGTACTACCAGTCCCAACTCACCCCAAACATGCTCCAGGTCACGTGATTTCCTGCGCCATGCACTACTGTCCGAACTCGTACTACCTGTCCGAACTCACCCCAAACATGCTCCAGGTCACGTGATTTCCTGCGCCATGCACTACTGTCCGATCTCGTACTACCTGTCCCAACTCACCCCAAACATGCTCCAGGTCACGTGATTTCCTGCGCCATGCACTACTGTCCGATCTCGTACTACCTGTCCCAACTCACCCCAAACATGCTCCAGGTCACGTGATTTCCTGCGCCATGCACTACTGTCCGAACTCGTACTAACTGTCCCAACTCACCCCAAACTTGCTCCAGGTCACGTGATTTCCTGCGCCATGCACTACTGTCCGAACTCGTACTACCTGTCCGAACTCACCCCAAACATGCTCCAGGTCACGTGATTTCCTGCGCCATGCACTACTGTCCGAACTCGTACTACCTGTCCCAACTCACCCCAAAATACGGTATCCAAACACCAACAAGACCAGGTCCATCAGAACTGATCGAGTTGTCTCTATCTTGCAAAACTACATCTTCCTAATGTTATCCTTGCGGTGAAACCCTTTCCAAAGCTATATTTTGGACCTCCAGTATCAGATCTTAGAAACGGATGTCGCCTTATATTTATCATTCGTCCGAAGAATAAATATTAACATTAAGTTGATTATTAACATTAACTGTAACTATTAACATTAAGTTGACAACACATAAAGAGGTACGTCCGTTGGTCCTCTTGGTGTAAGATAAACAGAGCATTAAATAAGACCATGAGATTGTAACGGGGGATAAGTGTGCGCGTGACTTGAAAGCTAAGAGCGATTTTTTCTATGATTTGAAATTTTTACAAAATAATTGAGTTATGAAAGCCTTATACTCAAAAATACGACGAACCTGTTTTCAGTTAAAAAATTGTTGATGGTGCAGAGGAACCAGAAATAAATGGAAAACACGGAAAAATAGGAAGGTTCTACTGTTATCAGAATTATAGTGATTTTACTGTTTTAAGCATAATACATGATTAACAAAATTACTGAACATTTTCCCCCTAAAAATAGTAAAAAGTAAGAAGTCGTAAATCCTCTGATATTTGTAAAAATTCTGATAAAAGGATCAAAATAGTTATGCCAGAGGCTGGAAGCATGTCGGCTGAACAATTAAAAACTGTAGTTAATGATTTATTGGACGACAAAAATATAGCTACTAAGGAGGATATTGGTGTTCTTACTGCTAAAATAGATGCTTTACAGTCCAAAAATAGAAAAGTCCGTCACGCAGGAGCTGCATAACTAAGCACTTTCCTCAGCATTTTTGTAGTGTAGACTACATTACTGAATAATTTGCTGTAAATAACCTATATAAATAAAATAAAAACGTGAATAGTTCTGCTCATTTACATTTCTTATGAGAACTGTTCAATTATTAATTTTATAAATAAATTGCTTCCAGAGTTATGTAAATACATACTGTACTACTTAATAAATACACAAAAACTTCATATTCCGTCTGACGCAGGAAGAGGATACAGTCCCTCTAGTGGGAGATAGCGCTCCTCGCGGCGGCTTTGGGAACCTACGTCTGGCGTGCTAATTCTAATGAAACAGAGTTTAAACCCTCCTTTCCAATAGACCGATTTACTTCATTTTTACAACTCTTCTTTCTCAAGAGATACCCACGACGTATACCGCGTATCACTACAATACAGCAGAAATTACGACCGGTAAGAGTATATTAGTACTTTAGGTCCGGAGTAAACCCCCCCCCCCCTCCAAATAACCCGAATTAGTTTATTTTTACAAGCCATTTTTTTCTGTTGATTACCACTATGAATACCAAGTTTCGTTGAAATGTAACAACAATTACGGTTGGTAGTGGCAAATTGGTAATGTGGGTCCAGAGTAACCCCCCCCCCTAATGAACTGATTTAGTTTATTTTTACAAGGTATTTCTCTCTTTAGATCAACATAACGAATACCGAGTTTCGTTGAAATATAACAAAAACTATGGCTTGCATGGTACAATTAGTGTTTTGGGTCCGGGGTAAACCCCCCCTCCATGTGGACCGACTTTGGTGGTTAACGAACTCGTTCAATCGTTTGTTAATTAACGCTATATACCACGTTTTGTGAAGAAAAAAAACAAAAACTCTGGCCGCTATCGTGTTAACAGACACACATATATATATATATAGATAGATAGATAGATAGATAGATATATGAATTTTAACGGGGGTAATTTTCGGTGTCTACTAGGTAGGATCGATAAAGATTTGAAAATTTTTTTCAAAAATTCCGCCATGAGTGCAACCTCAATAGCTACTTTCCTTCGGAGGAAAGTGCTAAAAATCAGGGAAGAACTTGATAAGCAAAAATCTATTAATAAAAATTCGTAGGAACAAATTGAATTTCTAATGCAAAAATCAAGAAGGAATAATGTTATATTCTATGGGATAAAATAAAATGAGAAACAAATGCTCGGGGCTGTCATTTGTGAATCAATATTAAGGGTGCGAAATATTAATATAGTGCACATGAAATTTATAGGAAAACCAAATAATATTAATCGTCCAGTACTTGTTGAATTTAAATCCTTTGATGAGGTACATGCAGTATTGAAAAATGCCAAATACTTGAAGGATATAGGAATCACGGTGCAAAAGGATATGACAATATCGCTAAGACAAATAAGGAAAAAAATATTATTTATAAGGGAAAATCTTAACCAACAAAATATCCAACAAAAAGTCTCTATTTGGAATAATTCTTGTTTATAGATAATCATAGATTTCATTGGGACAATGAGCGAGGACTCTGTTTAGGAGAAAATTAAGGAAAAAAGGCTCTTGAGGTTATATATAAATGTGATTTGTCTGACTTATTTGACAGAATAAATTTGTTCAACCTAAATCCAGAAACTAAAGTGATTGCCTCAAGTTCTAATCCTAGTCTGTAGAGGAAGAGTGCTGTGGATGGCATCGCAAAATTGTTTAACCTAAATCCAGAAACTAAAGTGATTGCCTCAAGTTCTAATCCTAGTCTGTAGAGGAAGAGTGCTGTGGATGGCATCGCAAAATTGTTCAACCTAAATCCAGAAACTAAAGTGATTGCCTCAAGTTCTAATCCCAGTCTGTAGAGGAAGAGTGCTGTGGATGGCATCGCAAAATTGTTCAACCTAAATCCAGAAACTAAAGTGATTGCCTCAAGTTCTAATCCTAGTCTGTAGAGGAAGAGTGCTGTGGATGGCATCGCAAAATTGTTCAACCTAAATCCAGAAACTAAAGTGATTGCCTCAAGTTCTAATCCTAGTCTGTAGAGGAAGAGTGCTGTGGATGGCATCGCAAAATTGTTCAACCTAAATCCAGAAACTAAAGTGATTGCCTCAAGTTCTAATCCTAGTCTGTAGAGGAAGAGTGCTGTGGATGGCATCGCAAAATTGTTCAACCTAAATCCAGAAACTAAAGTGATTGCCTCAAGTTCTAATCCTAGTCTGTAGAGGAAGAGTGCTGTGGATGGCATCGCAAAATTGTTCAACCTAAATCCAGAAACTAAAGTGATTGCCTCAAGTTCTAATCCTAGTCTGTAGAGGAAGAGTGCTGTGGATGGCATCGCAAAATTGTTTAAATATCATCTAAATGATTTAAATGATCAGTTGAAAAATGAAAAAGGTCCTGCTGCACATGTAGTGGACATACTGGGTCTCACAGTAGTGGTGTTGCCGATGGGAGTAAGACGCTTGACCAAGAAGAAGCAACAGCGGATGAAGGCAAGCCCCGACTAAATACTGGATCTCACAGTAGTGGTGTTGCCGATGGGAGTAAGACGCTTGATCGAGAAGAAGCAACAGCGGATGAAGGCAAGACCCAACTAAATACTGGATCTCACAGTAGTGGTGTTGCCGATGGGAGTAAGACGCTTGATCGAGAAGAAGCAACAGCGGATGAGGCAAGACCCAACTAGATTGACTGAACAGAGAAAAAGGTAATAAGGATTAGGATAATTTAGCTATTCTTTCATAAAATGTTGGTGGACTGAGAAGTAAAATAAAATTAATAGATTTTGTAAATATTGTACACAGTATTTTTGCACTCTGGGAAACACATGTTATTGAGGAGGAATGTCAGTATTTTGAGAATTATTTTCATGAATATGATTTGAGATAGGAGTATGCTAAAAAAGAAAAAGTATTTGGTAGAGCAATGGGAAGAAAACTAATGGAAATAAAAAAAATCATTGGCTAATCTGGCTCATTTCATTACAATAGAGGGTAAAATTATAATTAAACTAAATACATTAAATATCTTTATAAGTCCAGTTTATCTTAGAGTAAAAGAATGGAATTTGAATCATTGGTCTCTTTCATACAGAAGCATGACAATATGGAGTTTTTAATAACGGTGATAGGAATGTTCAAATTTCTGACTCCCGAGACATAATTCCTGAAGACATAATTGTTAATAATATTTTTTTTTTATATATTTATTTATTATATTTGAAATCTGTACAATTATTAGCAGTACAATAATCAAGTCTGAATTGTTAATAATAAAAGATTTTCTAGGAAAAGGAAAACAAAAGATACAAATAAAACTCAGCTAATGATATAGGTATAATAACTGGAGATAGCTTTCATTTAGTAGAAGATTTGAAAGTTCTCTCGCTACCTTTTTCAGACCATATGCCACTGTTTTGAATGATAAGGTACGACAAAGAACCAACACTACTGCACCATTGCTTTTTCAGTCCATATGCCACTGTTTTGAATGATAAGATACCACAAAGAACCAACACTACTGCACCATTGCTTTTTCAGTCCATATGCCAATTATCACTGTTTTGAATGATAAGGTACGACAAAGAACCAACACTACTGCACCATTGCTTCCTAAGTTATGTTGGGCCATGAATGATGAAAAATATTATAAGCCCAAGCTTGAAACTTTATTAACAGATGACATTACTGGAGTAAACAACGATGAGGTTATTCGTCAGTTGTCTCAAGTGATTCGGGAAGCAGCCGACAGAGGCCAGCACCACAGCCTAGATAGATCTTATCACAGAAAGGTCAGCACACCCTGGTTTGACAGTGATTGTAGAAGAGTCAGGAAAAAGTCCTTTAAACTTTTACGCCTATTTAGGAAACACATTGTAGTTTTGTTGAAGTATTTGTACCTGGAAGCGATTAAAGAATACAAACAACTATGCAAAATAAAGAAAGCTATGCTCCGAGGCAGAAGCTATGATAGTGGGTTTAGATGCCACAGATAATCTCATGAGCCCCTCGGTGTAGTGAAACCCCAGGGGCTCATGGGTTTATTCACATCTTTCATAGCTCTATGAAAGATATATTCTTTCAACCAAGTATATACTACCTCAACCAAGTATATTCTTAAACTTGGCAATGTTTTATTTGAGCCAAAATTATCTTTAGAGAGAAAACTAAACATTGCCAAGTTTAAGAATATACCTGGTTGAGGAAAGTGATCTTTTAGTAACTGGATATAAGTTTTTTTTTTTTTTTTTTTTTTTTTTTTTTTTTTTTACGGCGCATCTACATCTTGGCCATTAGCGCCGGATAAGTATTTTTATTGTTGTTTTTAAAGGTCAGTTGAAGTGCCTTTACTGTTCTTAGTAAGTAACTAATAGGTCTTCTAAGTAATGAACTTGGACATTTCTTTCTTGCATCATCTCTTGTATTGGCAAATATTTTTGGGGGGGAACTATTTCACATTTATGTTTTTTTTTGGGATCTCATTACTTTTTTCTAAGTATTAATTAAAATTTAGTTGCCGCATACCTACTTGCTTCTGAACTTCATACAAAACCAGGGCCTTTGGATTCTGCATAAAGTTCTCCTTACTGCTTGATATTTGATACCAATAAGTAGCATACCTATCTACATCTAATCACTAGACTAGAAAAGTTTGAACCTCTTCCAGATGACAGTACTGTAGAGGACAAATCGATTGCTCTCTTAACTAAACTATTACACTGTAAAACACAGGAACCTTATCCCGAGGATAAAGATCACAATAGGGAAAATGTAGAAGACCTTCAAGAAAAAGATAAGAATAAAGACGATACGTTTAGGGTTTGCGATCCTAAACTTTGTAATTTAGATGACTCGACTTTGAAAAACTTAGTATCTGCTTTCAAGTATGTTATGCAGTTAACCCCTACGACTTTATTTACACCATTTAACAAAGAAGTCAAACCTGTTGTTGTTAGGTTGCGTCGAAATGTTTCTTAAAACATCAAATATAGGTTCTCCTTGCCAAGACGATTCATTTGATACCCCACATGATGGGTTTCAGAAGGAATGATGGCTTTCCGATGGAACAAAAAGTACAAAACATCATAGGTAATATGACACTCCCCTATCAAGGCCTACCTGTATGCCAAGTTTGGTGAAAATAGGCCAAACGGTGTGGATTTGTATAAGGAACAAACATACAGACAGACAGCTGGTATAAGATTTAGACCAAGCCTATATGCATCTAAATGTTAATGTCTAAAATCAAATATAGGTTCTTCATACCGAGACGATTCATTTGATACCCCACATCTTGGGTTTCGGACGGAATGATGAGTTTTCGAAGGAAATACAAAACTGCCCCCCCCCCCCCCCCCGCCCAGGAAGCGGAGTCAAACATAACTTTTCAGGATTTTTCGATTTTTTCCTTTAATAAACCCCTCATATCTATCATCCTGCAAAATTTCAAGTCTCTGGCATCATGGGAAGTGCCTAATAATTTTGATGAGTGAGCGAGTCCTATAAATCGCGATTTTCGATCGCTTATATCTCAAAAACTATTCGAAGTAGAAGTATGAAAATTTTAAGTTTTACTCACATCTAGTAGTATAATAACTGTGTAAAATTTCATAACTTTATCTTCACCTGGTTGAAAGTTATGAGAGGGTAAAAATCGGCTCTATGACCGCCTGTAATATACACAGTATGATTAGGCCGGAACTTGGCCTGGCGCACTACCGTGCACCTAGATTGAATGGTTTTCCATATTTAGGTAAAGATGATCCTCATCCAAAACACCAATCTCTTGCAGAAAATTTACTTAGTTCGTTGACTTGTAGAACAATAATATAAAACAAGGCACCTGTAACAATTACACCTGTAATGTTTCTACTGACAATTTTTTACAAGTTTGAAATTAGCCAAACAGCTTCTGAGTAAAGGTATCACTATGATAAGGACTATAAAACATATGAAGAAGGAGATGCCAACTATTTTTTTAAAAAAAAGTAAAAGACAGCTCTATGACTCGGTCATTCTGAAAAATGAAAACTGAATGAAGCCATCGAAAAATGTATTTACGTTTAGATCATACTGTAAATGTCCCTTGTGAGTCTAAAAAGAAGCCAGAAACAATTTTATATAACGCTACCAAATATTGTGTTGATGTGTAAGATCAAATGGTGTGGATTAGGTAGCTCAAATGGCCCGAAACAACAATACAAAGGCATGCTCGAGAAGATGGCCAGTCCAAGTATTATACAATATATTAGACCTAGTGCTAATCAATGCTTACGTTATATATAAAGATTTAAGTGGTAATAATATTAAAAGAAGGGATTCCATTTTAAGTGTGAGGAGTTGGAGAAAACTATGTAAGAACAAGGCAACAAGTGGATTTTCCTTCATCGAGACTACCAGCTAAGTCCAGATAATAATGGAAAAAGGTGTACGTGTCAAACTGCAGAAAATTGATGTGTGGAAAATGTGTGGGTTTGACTGAAAAAATTATGTTTTGTAAGTAGTGCAAATCTTAAGTGATTTTCTATTTTAAAGAAAATTAATTTACTTAACATTTTGATTAGTGCCATTTTTTCATGTGCGTTATTGTCACATATTGTGAATAAAATTATAATTCAGAACTTCTTTTTTTATAAAAGAAAAAAAAGTGTTGCTCACTTTCAAAAAATGGATCTAAATAAATGGGGGTGAAATAGACCGGTGTTGGGAGTTCTAGGTATAGCACACCAGTCAGCGGTTCTAGTGATAACATGCTTATAGCTTACTTTCTCGAGTACCTGCTGTCTTATGATTTCTTCTTCCTCTGTATACCTTCTGCATTTCTTGTAATAATCTCATGTGCAAAAGGTGCACTTTCCTCTGATACAATTCTCCTCATGGTTAGGCTTTGTAAACTTCAGGTATATTCATTTGCTTGGACTGGACTTGGAATCTAAGGCCGAACCCAAACAGTCCGGGTACCCTAAGTATATTCTCTCAGGGAGATTAGAAGTGAGCATTCCTACGAACATTGGTGAGCTATTCTATTCCTAACACTAGTTAATCTTTCAACTCTAGTAGAATGTCTGCATCTGCTTACTCGGCTATATCTGGACGGTAGAATATTCCCTTTGATAGATTTAGCCACCGATGAGGCATAACTTGTATATTAAAAAGGATAAATTGTTTATCTCCAAGTAGTTTTGAGCAAACAGATCAACTTTTCAAAATCCAATGTAATCCACTTCTGGATTAAAAATTGCCAACTTGTAAAACGATTTCCCTGCGTCGTTCAATCGAACCAGCAGGTACTTCTGAAAAGTATCTGCATCACGATGTAAATCTTTAAATTCATCAAAGCAGCTTTTCTCTCTTCCTCAGCCTTCTTTAGAGCTACTTCCTTCTGCTTTCTTTGTCATTCATTTTTGCTCGTATTTATCAATAACTCCACCTATATTTACGGAGTAAAAATCTTTCTATCTTGATAAGTTCAACCATATTTATAACATAATAACCAAATAGTAACTTATTTTTTGTTTTGTATTGTAAATAGATTAAAAATTCAAGTAAGAAAATATAAAATAAAAACAATATTAAATGATTTTCTGAAAAAAGAATGAGAAGAGCATAATTATTAAAAAGTTATTTTGTTCTGAAATAAGATTTGTACTAATTAATTATCCAATGACTTAGGCTATGATTTAAGAGTTAAATATAGTATATTAAACCACAAATTAATAAATATAATTCATTAACACAACAGATACATTAAAAGTCCTGACAAACTTTTAATTGAATTAAATAAAAATATGTGAAAAATAAAAAAAAGTAAACTAACACTTAAAAAAAAAAATGATTTGGCAAAAATCAATTCTATTCGTAAAAGTTAGCTGCAAGTTCACTGTAAAATAATTAAATAAATTCTTAAAAATGTATTAATAGCACATTATTATAAAAAATATCATTTGCCAATGATAATGCATACACGTATTCATTGTTGAAATTAGTTAATAATTAAAACAATGAGACAATAGTATATAAAATCAATAATGACATAAAACTCGTTTGAAATCATTATTAAATGAATAAATAGCTAAATATAGAGAGGAGATCGGGGAGACTGCTGGAACAGGGTTATGGACATTCATTTCAACATACTCTAACAGAATTAAGCTCAAAGTTAATACACTTCTTTTGTACAGGAAGGAACATATTTCATTTCATTTTTATCTATTTATTTATTGTTATTGCTGGCTGCCCCTTTAATTTTTCTCAAAATATGGGGAGGCTTTTGCCTTGAATAAGATATCAATAAACCTTATTTTGTTTTTTCTATTCATTTATATAATATAGGAGCCCCCCCCCTTTTTTATGATGCTTATTATTGTTATTATCAGTACAATACAAGTATAACAATAAGTACTTATTAATAATTAGTATAGCAATAAGTTGTTGAAATTGTTATAAGAAAATGTGCACTAAATATCAACAAAGATATTTCATTTTAATAAATATAATGTCAAATCCGTTCCTAGTATTTATGTAATCTTTATCTATATGTATATTAGTTAATTAAATAAATAACCAATATTTCCAAAAGAAAATCAATTGAATACAATCAGGCAAAGGAAAATGCATTCCTAATAAGCAAAAAGATTTAAGAGTTAAGTACAAAAAAATCATTAAATCCTAATTGAAAATCACTATTCTGAAGGTTTAATATAAAATTACCTCGAATCTTTCTTGACTTCTTCCTGAGATTCATCATTGAGGATTGTTGTTTCTTCTGGAACTGGGAATTGATCCGACTTCCCTTCTTCCACTCCCTTCATACCCATCCAAGATGACATTTGATTTGTCAGCCCCGAGAACATTTTCGAAATGTGTAAAAACTTGTCTTGATATAAACGTTATCAATTCACCTCAACTAACCGAAAATTCTAAACATTCTTAAGGTAGTATAAGATAATGTTCAGTTCTCTAACTCTAAGGGAGAGTTAGAATAGTATAAATCTGCTGATAAGACTAGACAGCTGATAAACTAGTGGAGACCAACGAGGTTACCGAATCAAACTGACTAGAAATCAGATTGAACTTATTCACCTGCGCATGTCTCTACTCTAGCGCTATCTATTGACCAATCTTCAAACTAATACATTACTAGAAAACTCACATTTTCTAGGCATATACCTAATAATAGAGTTCAGAACATTTTTTTATATTATATTTCACACCTTATATGAAGGGGCAATTACATTTTAAATAAATATGCTAAAAATTAAATTTTATCTAAAGATTTATTTCAAAGCACAAAGAACTTAGCCAGTAGAAAATTTGACTTTTATAAAGGAGTTTTGAAAAAGTTTGATTAATTTGGCGCCCATTTGGTCTTTTAATAACCAGAAAACTTTGTCTTGCCATCTCATGAGCTTACATATTATCCTGTTACATTTGAAAGCTAACATTAAAAAATGTATGGATAAAATTATAAAAATGCAATAGGATGTTTGTATCCAGTTATGTGAAAGACATTTAAATTAAAATCATTCTTTTATAAAAAAAAATCTGATTAATATCCAATATGTTGTTTTGATTATGGTCAGTACGTTAATATTAGCTTTAATTTTCCAAAGAATCATTTTCAGCATTTTTTTTTCTTTTTTTAAGTCTAAATAAAATAAATAAATAATGAATTTTGATTGACTTACCTGTTTCATTGTTTGATACTTTTATACAAAAGGTAATTTCAAAACAATTCAATCTAGGTTAAAATTAGTAATTATTACTCCTATACTAAAAATTATCAAAAGGGGCTAATGTTAATCAGTTTATTTTTTTAAATATTCATTACAAATAAGTAAATAAATATTCTTTATTGAGCAGGTATAAAAAATATATGTGAATTAATAAATTTGATTTCTTCAACAGTTGTAAGTTACCGCCACATCAAGAGCATTCTTTAAAGCTTTATACACCATAAATAGGAATATAGAAATGTCAAAGGAATAGTAAAGGCGGGAATCTCATAAATTGATTTTACCAATCTATGGAATTTTTTTACACCTCTGCCTATTCAATATGATAGGTAGATTCAATAGAATCAACAATTTAATATATATGAGTAATTTTATATATATATATATATATATATATATATATATATATATATATATATATATATATATTATTTAGCAGCGATAAGAGAATAATTAATAACATAGTTTAGTAAACTGAATAAGGATTGATTCATTTAATAATAGAATCCTGCTTAATACACTCAGCTCCAACGTTCCAACGAATAATCGCATTAACAACCGTTCAAAATGCCAAGAATTAAATTAAATCCATACTTATTAGTAAGATCATTAATAAATGAATCTAACAACTTCAGATAATGTAATCAAATTTAATTTGTTTTTTTTTTTCTGTTTATTGGTTTTAAGTAAGAAACCCATAACCATTATGATCTAAATTGTTTAATGGTACAAATTTTTTAGTAATTTTTTAGCAAACACCAACATAGTGTCCATTGATGAGGACATTTAATTATGAAAGAACTATTAATGTTTTAATATTTCATCTAATTACTATAATATTAACTTATATAATACTAGCTGTTACCCGGCGTGCCGTGCTACACCTGCTATTTGCATCTAAAAAAGTAAAAATAAATTAAATACCAAATCTACTATATATTTGTCAAATACCACTCACTCACTCACTCACTCACTCACCCACTCACTCACTCACTCACTGACCTATCATAGCCTAGCCCAAACCACTGGACAGAAAAACTTGAAAGTTTGCAAGGACACTCCCTATAGAACATAGACACTCACTAAGAAAGGATTTTTTGATATTCGCATTTTTAAGTATTTTTAGAGGGGTATAAAGTTTTATTTGGTTAGAGTAGGCAAGCCTCAGCAGCATGCTAGGACTATAAAAGAACAGCTGTTACAGTACTTTATCTATTAAATAGTTTTATTTTTAATTGAGGTTAATTTCAACTATGATGGCAGTCCTTGAATTACTAGAAATAAAATGTGATTTTGTCCCTCATGGACTGTACGCCCTGGTGATGGCCTATCCGAGGTAATAATATCCCGAACCACTTGACACAAGAATTTGAAATTTTGCACGGACAATACGTTTAGATTGTAAACACTCGCTAAGAAAGTTTTTCTTTTATATTCAAATGTTTAAGTACTTTTAGGGGGGTTTGAATTTTTAAGAAGTTCCTCATCGGCTCAAAAATGTTTCGATTTTGATAACATTTCGTACAAAAATCTTTCTTCTCATTTAAAAGGTCAAGTTCATTAAGCAGTTGAATCCGTTTACTGGAACATGGTTTTTGGGGCAAAATTTGTGCGAAAGATTCCTTAACGTAGGAAAACTAATGAAACCATTTTTTAAGCGAGTTCTGTAGCCATTTACCAGAAAAATTGATAGAAATACTTTTCAAAACTATTTTTCTGTTTGGGTATTCAGAAACGAAGTATATGGAAAAAAAATTGTATGAATGGTGATACAAAGTTTTCGGATCTCAGTATATTTTCTAAAATATCTCGAAAACGGTTGGGAAGTCGTAGTAAGTGGAAGGCGGCTATTCGAAAGGTTACTAAATTCTCTACAATAAGATTCTGATGTAATGTTCGGTGGGGCGATGTCAATCGAAGAGATAAGTGCTTAAAACTTCAAATTTGTTAGCTTTATGCTTTTCAACGAGTATTTGTCTCTGTTTACCTAACTTTTTAAGCGGTTGTTGCATTTATTTTAGCGCGGTTCCTCCCTCCCCCATAGGGAGGAACCCCGCTTATAAGGTTGATACAATGAAACAATCCGGAAGTGCCGACAAGAAAATTTCGCGTTTCAGAACCCCTAGAGACCGAAAATAACGGTGGTTCAAATTTGTATATATATATATATATTTATATATATATATATATATATATATATATATATATATATATATATATATATTTGTCTGTTCGCTCATTTCTGGCTTCCCTGATGGTCCGATTTTGATGAAATTTGGTACAAAAATCTGTCGTCCAATTTGAAAGGTCAAGTTCGTTAACCAGCAAAATCCGCCCACTGGAAGATGGCGTTTGGGGCGAAATTCGCGCAAAAAAAATCGTAACGCTTACGTTTTTGAGTTCATAAGCTTGTAAGTACTCGTTTTATAGGCTTCTTGGGCTAGGAAAACGAATGAAACCATTTTCAAGGCGATAGCTTTAACCGTTTTCGAGAAAACTGAAAAAATAATTTTTGAATGCCGTTTTTGGTTTGGGTACTTAGAATCATGGGATTCAGTTGAAACATTTACTGCATCTTCTACTTTCATTAAAACTAATATGATGAAATTTTGGTTGCGTTTGGAGTTAAGGAAGGGTTAGAATAAAATATTTTATTAACAGACATAAAAAAGTTTTGGTAACTTTGTATACTTTCCTTAATATCTCGAAAAAGGTTAAGAATCTTGGGAAACGGAAGAATACCATTAGAAAGCTTACTAAATGCTCTACAAAAAAGGTTCTAATGAAAGTTTTGATTAGGCGATGTCAATCGGAGAAATAAGTGCTTAAAACTTTAAAGTAATTGATTTCGCTTATTCGAACTGTTCTTTTTGTCTTTGATTTTGATACTTAAAATTATGGGATTCAGTTGAAACATTTTCTGCATGTTTGAATTTCATCAACACTAATATGTTAAAATTTCGGTTACGTTTGGAGCTAAGGAAGGATTAGAATAAAATATTTTATTAACAGACATAAAATGTTTTGGGAACTTCGTATACATTCCCTGATATCTCGAAGACGGTTAGGAATATTGGTAAACGGAGGGTTACCATGCGAAAGCTTACTAAATGTTCTACAAAAAAGATTCTGAAACAATTTTTGATTAGGCTATGTCAATTGGAGAAATAAGTGCTTAAACTTTGAAGTAATTGATTTCGTTTATTCGAACGGTTCTTCTTGTTTGTTTTTATTCCTTGTTGTTTTTTCATTGGTTATAGTAGGATACTGTATTTGACAATAAAACAGATTAATTGAAATCAGAAAAGCAATTCATTGTTAAAAATATATCAGGCTGTACCGTATGAAATGTCAGTTTTGAATTTTTCGATTTCCTTCAAATGTCTTGAAACTGTCGAGGCTCCTATTCCGAGTTCTTTGGCATATTCCCTAGTGTTTTTAATTGCTTATAGTAGTCAAATGTATTTGTCAATAAAACAGGATACGTATAATTAGAATCAATATTTTGTTTGTTAGAATTCGAAGATGCCGTATGAATATCTAGATTACAGTACTGGTGTTGATTTCGTTCTTTAGAATTATTCTTGGTATTCCCTATTTTCATCTGTTACCCATAGTTTTTTATTGTTAGTAGGTTTTTCTTATTGATTATAGAATATAAATCTATTTGGCTATAAAACAGGATACGTAAAATTAGTGACAATATTTCGGAGATTTCTGAGCGAAATACTTTTAAGATTTTCTACCACCACGAACGGCTTTTTTCCTCTATTTTTATCCACTAGATAGGCTTTATTTGGCATATTATTCTATATAAGTTTTATTCAGCAGGGGATTCTGATGAAATGTCGTGTTTTTGCTGTGGATTTTAAATACGATGTATCTAAGATTGGATAACATTAGCGAGTCTACATAGTTAAGAACCGACGACGGAGGATTACTTCTTGCTATGATTTAGTCTACATATGTATATTAAGTCCTAAATCCAAAAAATAAACTTCACAATGGTTAGATACTATGAGGGAATATGGCGGTTCAATGCCCGTAGAAGCAGAAGGTCCGCAGGAAATTTACCTGCTAAGAGTTAATCCTCAAGAGCTGTAAATATACCCCAGGTATCTGCCGACACAAATACAAAGCCTAGGCGGAGAGCACCCCAAAAACACAGATCCAAACACAGGTTATATACTAAATATTCATAAAGACTACTTAGTTGTAAACCGATTCATCAATTAGCAATCAATAGTTTTCAACAAATGTTATATACTAAATATTGATAAAAAGTATTTAATTAGAAAAAAAACAATACTCCACAAGACTTGTTTTTGGTCCATTTGTATCTACTCCATAGACTTAATTAGGTATATTATTCTATTGTAGTTGGGCAACTAAACTTTGTTTTATTTTGTTAAATAAAGTTTTTTTTCTTGACTTGTTATTCGTCAAGACTTTTATTTGTCCTTGTGTATTAACTAGATAGGTTTTATTCGGCATATTATTCTATATAGGCTATATTAGGCAGGGTATTCTTCTCAATCTTGTGTACTTCTTCTTGATCCTTCTGTACATGGGCGTATATAAAAAGAATTTCGGGGGGGGGGCTGAGACCATTTCCAGGGTATGGAATACTAAATATTTAGAGCTTGGAATAGTTTTAGGCAACTAAAACGGTATTACACGTAAAATAAAATATGTTTTATGAACTAAGTGATCTTATTTAATTTATTTTTAAGGGTTTTACGAGAAGTTTTTATCATCAATTCAAAATTTCGGGAGGGGCTGCAGCCCCCTCAGCCCCCCCCCCTCATATACGCCCATTCTTCTGTATCCACTAGAAAGGCTTTATTAGGCATATTTTGTATTGATTTATAGACCTTTGCTTTAGAATGAGAGCCAGATTCTGTAATTTCCGCTTCTGTGTAAAAGTTAGCTACTGTCGGTGTCCCTGACGCCTTAATATCACTTTTATTCGAGATGTTCGAGAGGATTTTGACAATTTTCACGAGATATATAAAAAAAATAAGTTTATTTCTTTTCTAAGCTTATCAAATGGCACTAGGGACATAAACGGAACCGCGCTAAGATGCTGCAGTTCCTGCGAGTCGGACTTTTTTTTTTTACTCTCCAACGGAAACAAGCACGGTTACCTCCACATGGTGTTTCCTGGGTAACTTTAATGTCCGAGCAATAATAAGCTGTACAAAATTATGTAGTAGCGTTAATTTTGAATATATCTTATTTAACTCAATATAAAAACTACTTATCGGCCGTGGTGAAGCACGGGTATTCAGCTAGTAAGTAATATTAAAATCTAATAACGCATATCTGTAACTGTTTAGGTTCACAGTATCGAACCCGTCACCTCCCAACTCTGAGTCCTAGACGACTTTGACCTAGCCTATGACACTCTCCGGATCAAGACCTACCTGTGTACCTTGTTTGGTCCAAATCGATCAAACAGTGTGGATTTGTATAAGGAACAAAAAGTCCGACTCACAGGAACTGCGTCATCTTAGCGCGGTTCCATTCTTATCCCTAGCCTCATTTGCATAGATTAAAATAGAAACAGTTATAATTTTGGTTAGACCTTTCATGAAATAATTTATGACCTAAAATAGGTCACGGTTGTAAGGGTCCGCCCAGACCCTCGCGTCTACCTGATAGAAAAATGACTCCCTGGACTTGTCAAGGTTCGCTATAAAAACACTTTGCTTGATATTTATTATTTTCTTTTACCATAGTACTAATTTTACAGATAAGTGCAACTAAAAAAAATCAATTAAAAAGTGATTTAAAAAAGTCCGTCTCGCAGAACTGCATCATCTTAGCGCGGTTCCGTTCATATCCCTAGTCTAAATTGGAAAGATTAAAATAGAAGCAGTTATTATTTTGGTTCCACCAGTCTTTTTTTTTTTTAATTAATTATTATAATGGCGTGTCAACCCTTAAGGTCACTAACGCCATTCCTGTGAGTGGTAAAGTCTTGAAAGGTCAAGATTTACAATCTTACCTGGAAGGGTCTGCTACACTAGAAACGAACCCGCTAGTGACAAGGTCTTGGAATCTTGGAAATCCATATCTCTAACATTAAATTGTTTTTCCTATTTTTCTTAACTTCTTTTATTTTCAAATACATTATCCAACAATAAGATATTAAAAAATAACAATGAATAAAAAACAGACAAAAGAACAGTTCGAATAAGCGAAATATATTACTTTAAAGTTTTAAGCTCTTATTTCTCCGATTGACATCGCCTAATCAAAACTTTCATTAGAACCTTTTTTGTAGAGCATTTAATAAGCTTTCTAATGGTATTCTTCCGTTTACCAAGATTCTCAACCTTTTTCGAGATATTAAGGAAAGTATACAAAGTTACCAAAACTTTTTATGTCTGTTAATAAAATATTTTATTCTAACCCTTCCTAAACTCCAAACGTAACAAAAATTTCAACTTATTAGTTTTAATGAAAGTAGAACATGCAGAAAATGTTTCAACTGAATCCCATGATTCTACGTACCCAAACCAAAAACGGTATTCAAAATCTATCTTTCCAATTTTCTCGAAAACGGTTAAAGCTATCGCCTTGAAAATGGTTTCATTCGTTTTTCTAGCCCAAGAAGCCTATAAAACGAGTACTTACAAGCTTATGAACTCAAAAACGTAAGCGTTACGATTTTTTTTGCGCGAATTTCGCCCCAAACGCCATCTTCCAGTGGGCGGATTCTGCTGGTTAACGAACTTGACCTTTTAAATTGGACGACGGAGTTTTGTACCAAATTTCATCACAATCGGACCATTAGGGAAGCCAGAAATGAGCGAACAGACAAATATATATATATATAAATAAATATATACATATATATATATATATATATATATATATATATATATATATATATATATATATATATATACGCACACAAATTTCAACCACCGTTATTTTCGGTCTCTAGGGGTTCTGAAACGCGAAATTTTCTAGTCGGCACTTTCGGTTTGTTTCATTGTATCAACCTTATAAGCGGGGTTCCTCCCTATGGGGGAGGGAGGAACCGCGCTAAAAAGACAAAACCCCGTTCAAAAGAACAAAACAAACACATTTAAAGTTTTAAGAACTTATTTCTCGGATTGACATAGCCTAATCGAAAATTAATTCGGGATCTTTTTAGCGCGATTCCTCCCTCCCTCATAGGGAGGAACCCCGCTTATAGGGTTGATACAATGAAACAATCCGGAAGTGCCGACTAGAAAATTTCGCGTTTCAGAACCTCTGGAAACCGAAAATGATGGTAGTTCAAATTTGTATATATATATATATATATATATATATATATATATATATATGTATATATTTATATATATATTTGTCTGTTCGCTCATTTCTGGCTTCCCTGATGGTCCGATTTTGATGAAATTTGGTACAAAAATCCGTCGTCCAATTTGAAAGGTCAAGTTCGTTAACCAGCAAAATCCGCCCACTGGAAGATGGCATTTGGGGCGAAATTCGCGCAAAAAAAAATCGTAAAGCTTACGTTTTTGAGTTCATAAGCTTGTAAGTACTCTTTTTATAGGCTTCTTGGGCTAGGAAAACGAATGGAACCATTTTCAAGGCGATAGCTTTAACCGTTTTCGAGAAAATTGGAAAAATAATTTTTGAATACCGTTTTTGGTTTGGGTACTTAGAATTACGGGATTCAGTTGAAACATTATCTGCATGTTCTACTTTCATTAAAACTAATATGTTGAAAGTTTTGTTACGTTTGGAGTTAAGGAAGGGTTAGAATAAAATATTTTATGAACAGACAAGAAAAGTTTTGGGAACTTCGTATACTTTCATTAATATCTCGAACACGGTTGGGAAATCGTGGTAAGTGGATAGAAACTATTTGAAAGCTTTCTAAATTCTCTACAAAAAATATTCTAAAACTATTTTTGATTAGGTTATGTCAATCGGAGAAATAAGTGCTTAAAACTTCAAATACGTCTGTTTTGTTCTTAAGAACGGGTTTTTGTCGTTCTTTTTGTAATTTTTGTCTCTTTCCCTTTGTTTTTTATTGCTTTTTATTTTTGTAATTTCTTATGTTGGGAAAATTTTGTGTGTAAAACAGGATATGAAAAATGAGACCAATTTTCTGTTGCTAGAAATAATGTAAATTTTTGGAACTTTCATTAATATCTCGAAAACTGTTGAGAATTTTGGTAAACGGAAGAATACCATTAGAAAGCTTATTAAATTCTCTACATAAAAGGTTCTAATGAAAGTTTTGATTAGGCGATGACAATCGGAGAAATAAGAGCTTAAAGCTTTAAAGTAATTTCTTTTTGTCGGAAGCGTAGATCGTCGGGGTTTCGGTCAGTGTTCTTATTCAATAAAACACATTTTATATGCTAAAATGTATATTTATTGCCGCCAACGTTTCGGCTTGCTATACAAGCCATCTTCTTCTCAATAGCCCTGAAGATGGCTTGTATAGCAAGCCGAAACGTTGGCGGCAATAAATATACATTTTAGCAAATAAAATGTGTTTTATTGAATAAGAACACTGACCGAAACCCCGACGATCTACGCTTCCTACTTCTGAACGGTCGACCATATCTTCTCAATGTTCTTTTTGTCTGTTTTTTATTCCTTGTTATTTTTTAATTGCTTATAGTTGGATAATGTATTCGAAAATAAAACAGGTTTAGTAAAATAACAAAAACAATTTATTGTTAGAAATATAGAGTTCCAAGACCTTGTAACTAGCGGGAAAGTTTCTAGTGATGCCGACCCTTCCAGGTAAGATTGTAAATCCTACCTTTCAAGACTGTTGGAACCAAAACAATAACTGTCGGGGTTCGGTCACTGCTACTTTTATCGTAAAAATGGTTTTATTGTGCCGACGTTTCGGCTTGAACTTCAAGCCTTCATCAGGGCTGTAAATACAAGTAGGACATATTTAACACTAATATATGCACATATCTATGTAAATATACCTAACATATATATATATATATATATATATATATATATATATATATATATATATATATATTTATATATATGCATATACACGCACACATATGTACATATATATGCCCACATACATACACATATGGGGTATGTATTATTAAGTAGCAGTGACCGAACCCGGACTTGCATCATCAACGGTCAACGATCTCCTCTCAACAAAATAATAACTGCTTCTATTTTAATCTTTCGAAATTAGACTAGGGATAAGAACGGAACCGCGCTAAGATGAGGCAGTTCCTGCGAGTCGGACTTTTTTGTAGAGCATTTAGTATGATTTCGAATAGTAACCTTCCGCTTACCAAGAGTTCCAACCGTTTTCGAGATATTAAGGAAAATATACGAAGTTCCTAAAACCATTCATGTCTATAAATAAAATATTTTATTCTAATCCTTCCTTAACTCCAAACGTAGCCAAAATTTAAACATCTTTGTTTATATGAATTTCAAACATTCAGAAAATATTTAGATGAAACCTATGATTCTAAGTACCCCAATCATAAACTTGATCCGACAACTATTTTGCCAATTTTCTCGAAAACGGTTAAAGCTATCGCCTTAAAAATGGTTCCATACGTTTTTCTGGGCCAATAAACCTATAAAACGAGTACTTGCAAGCATATGAAGTAAGCGCAACTACCTTTTTCGCGCGAATTTCGCCCAAGAAACCATGTTCCGATGGGCGGATTCTGATGGTTAACGAACTTGACCGTTCACATTAGACGATAGATTTTTGTACCAAATTTCATCAAAATCAGACCATTCGTCTGGGACCTAGAGAGCGAACAGACAAATATATAGTAGATATATATATATATATATATATATATATATATATATATATATATATATATACACATATACAAATTGTAACCACCGTTATTTTCATTCTCTAGGGGTTCTGAAACGTAAACTTTTCTAGTCGGCAGTTCCGGATTGCGTCATGAGGTCAGCCCTATAAGTGGGGTTCCCCCTATGAAGGGAGGGAGGAACCGCGCTAAAAGTAAATGAATAATATATATAGAATTCGTCCACCTACCCCTCCTGACTACTCCTTCTCCCTAGACAAGAGGCTGATTGGGATGTACCCCCACTCCTCCTCACTAGACCAGAGGCTGATTGGGATGTACCCCCACTCCTCCTCACTAGACCAGAGGCTGATTAGGATGTACTCCCACTCCTCCTCACTAGACCAGAGGCTGATTAGGATGTACTCCCACTCCTTCTCACTAGATCAGAGGCTGATTGGGGTGTACCCCCACTCCTCCTCACTAGACCAGAGGCTGATAGGGATGTACTCCCACTCCTCCTCACTAGACCAGAGGCTGATTGGGCTGTACTCCCACTCCTCCTCACTAGACCAGAGGCTGATAGGGATGTACTCCAACTCCTTCTCACTAGACCAGAGGCTGATTGGGATGTACTCCCACTCCTTCTCACTAGACCAGAGGCTGATTGGGATGTACCCCCACTCCTCCTCACTAGACCAGAGGCTGATTGGGATGTACTCCCACTCCTCCTCACTAGACCAGAGGCTGATAGGGATGTACTCCCACTCCTCCTCACTAGACCAGAGGCTGATAGTGAGGTACTCCCACTCCTCCTCACTAGACCAGCGGCTGATTGGGATGTACCCCCACTCCTCCTTAATAGAGCAGAGGCTGATAGGGATGTACTCCAACTCCTTCTCACTAGACCAGAGGCTGATTGGGATGTACTCCCACTCCTTCTCACTAGACCAGAGGCTTATTGGGATGTACCCCCACTCCTCCTCACTAGACCAGAGGCTGATTGGGATGTACTCCCACTCCTCCTCACTAGACCAGAGGCTGATAGGGATGTACTCCCACTCCTCCTCACTAGACCAGAGGCTGATAGGGATGTACTCCCACTCCTCCTCACTAGACCAGAGGCTGATTGGGATGTACCCCCACTCCTCCTCACTAGACCAGAGGCTGAATGGGATGTACTCCCACTCCTTCTCACTAGACCAGAGGCTTATTGGGATGTACCCCCACTCCTCCTCACTAGACCAGAGGCTGATTGGGATGTACTCCCACTCCTCCTCACTAGACCAGAGGCTGATAGGGATGTACTCCCACTCCTCCTCACTAGACCAGAGGCTGATAGGGATGTACTCCCACTCCTCCTCACTAGACCAGAGGCTGATTGGGATGTACCCCCACTCCTCCTCACTAGACCAGAGGCTGAATGGGATGTACTCCCACTCCTTCTTACTAGACCAGAGGCTGATTGGGATGTACCCCCACTCCTTCTCACTAGACCAGAGGCTGATTGGGATGTACTCCCACTCCTCCTCACTAGACCAGAGGCTGATTGGGATGTACCCGCACTCCTCCTCACTAGACCAGAGGCTGATTAGGATGTACCCCCACTCCTCCTCACTAGACCAGAGGCTGATTAGGATGTACTCCCACTCCTCCTCACTAGACCAGAGGCTGATTAGGATGTACTCCCACTCCTCCTTAATAGACCAGAGGCTGATAGTGATGTACTCCCACTCCTCCTCACTAGACCAGAGGCCATTGATGGTCAAGGAGGCTGCTGATGGCCAATGAAACTGTTGTTGGGGAAGGGGGCTGTTGATGACCATGGAAGCTTCGTATGGCCCAGAAGACTACTGATGCCCAACGAAGCTGGGATGGCCAAGGAGGTTACTGATGGCCAAGGACGTTACTGATGGCCAAGGAAGCTGCTGATGGCAAAGAAGACTGATGATGGCCGTAGAGGCTGCTGATGGCAAAGTAGGCTGCTGATGGCCAAGGAAGCTGCTTAAGGCAAAGAGGCTGCTGATGGCTAAGGAGCCTGATTATGTCAAAGGAGGCTGCTAATGGCCAAGTAGGCTGCTGATGGCTAAGGAGGTTACTGATGGCTAAGGAAGCTGCTTAAGGCAAAGGAGGCTGCTGATGGCTAAGGAGGTTACTGATGGTCAAGGAAGCTGCTTATGGCAAAGGAGGCTGCTGATGGCAAAGGTGGCTGCTCTTGGCCAAGGAAGCTGCTGTTGGCAAAGGAGGCTGCAATGGCCATAGAGGCTTCTGATGGCCAAGGAGGCTGCTGATTGCAATGAAGGCAACTGCCCGGACCGTGTACACAGACCCGTTAGCAGCAATGATTCTCTACAGCACGGCCTAGTGATCGCCTGGCCCATGGGTGCTGTCCCATTGGCCGGAAGCCGCTGAGGTTGCTGGGGCTAACCTGTCTTCGGCATGTGAGAAGACTCTTAGAATCCGTGGCCGAATTACCTTATCCGGGGCGAACTGACGTCCGAGCTGGGCGCGCCTAGGTTAGGCAGGCACGGCTAATGATGATAGGCTATGCCACTAGACCTTTATGTTTCGGGAGAGAAACCGTAGGAGGGTTTTCCTCCGGGTCGGCTACCATTCTTGGCTCCGGAAACTCAGGCTGCTTAGCACTACAGATGCTTAACAACGGAACTACGGGTAGTGTAGATGGCACGTCGTGGTTTGTCAGTCGCATCGTAGTGGCTATGTGTTGGCAGCTCTTCACTTGAGTGGCCAAACGTTTTGGGCTCCTGAATTGAGCTTATATCATTGCACTCCGCTCTGTGGTGAAAGCTATGTATAGTTCGTATCCTCCCTCCTCGAGGATAACATAGCGAGCCCCACGGTCTTGCGAAACCTGCAAGTGGTTATAGGCTGGGAGTGTGTTATAAAAAGCTAGGAAGAACCCCTTTCCCGTTTTCACCTTCTGCGGCGTTAGAAGTTTATCATGCTCCTAAACACAGCCATTTTTGTCCTTCATGTAGCGTGTTGAAATCGGAACCGTAAGGAACTCACAATTTCCCTTTATATATTTCCCTCCACGCTGTTGGTAAACGACGGAGCGGTGACTACCTTCAAGAATTTTAGAGGACAGATTTTTATTGATCCAACGGTACTGTCACCAGGTATGAACGGGTGGTTAATAGGGTGGAGTGTATCGGATTGAACTTCTATTGTGCATATAGTGATTATGATGCATGTGACTGGTAGTGAGCTGGTGGGGGAATGGAAATAGGCGAGTGAAAGAAATAGGTTTAAGTTGAAGAAGAATGATTGGGTCAAGCTTAAGGAATGGTTTATCTTGGAGAGTGACTGAGTAAGTGTGTTTAAGAGTGGCGGGAAAAAGAGATGTTAAGGAATGGGTTGGTAGTATGGAAAGGGGGCGTGTGAGCTGTGCGATTCCGAGAGGGGCAAGTAGAATGATAGCTGTGTGTTGGTTGACGAGTGAGGTGAGCGACTGTAAGGGAAAGCTTGGGAGGTTGCGGTGGGTGTGTCATAGAGACCATGTGGATTCGCTGAAGCAGAGGGAGGAGAAATGCAGGGCCAGTGTTGAATATAAGAAAAAATCAGGAAGGCCGAAAAGGGTATCAGATTAAGGAGAAAGGGAAGGTTTAGTTTAATAGGAAGAGTGTGCGAGAAGACATCTGAATGTTCTAGTGCTGGATGATAGTATGGGTGGTGAGAGGGAGGAAGTGCATGGTAGGGTGAGAAAGAAGAATGGAAGGTACCTCCAGAGTTTGGTGATATGTGGAATGTGAGTGAAAGAGTTATTAATGATGCGGTGTGGCAGAGTAAGAATGCCTCCTTGGATAGATGGGATTTATGAGTGTTAAGGTTTCGATGTGTGATTTGAAACGTGTGGTTGAAGAGCGTGAAAGTGTGAATAGGCTTGGTGTAATCTTAGATGTGAGTCGTGCATTTGGCAGTGTGTAGGGGCCGAGTGTGCTGAAATGTATGAAGGAGATGGGATGTATGAGGGCAGTAAGGAAGCGTTTGCGTTAGTGAGTTACTATTTGTCGGGGAGAATGATTGAGATGAATGTGGGTGTGGGTGTGGTGCGAAATAGGGTGCATAAGGACCGTCTACATGGATCAATGTTGGGGAGGGCCTCCGAGAGGAATTAAGAGCCCCTGTACGAATAGGTATGTAATTTTGTTATTTCATATTATAGGGCGCGTAAAGATTTACGCCGGGACCTCTTGAGACTAATTGTCCTCCAAGCCCCCCCCCCTAATAAAGGCCCTGATGTTGGGGCTGCAAGGGTAGAAGTTGGTGTTTGACGGGTGTGTGGCGAATGAATGAGATGGGGCTTGAAATGATTGTCTTTGCGGATGATGATGTGATTTTGGTCAAGGGTGAATCCAGAGTGGAATTGAAGAGAAAGGCATGTGTCGTGTTGGGTGTTTTTGAGGAATGGATGTTTGAGAATAAAATTGTGCTGTCAGTGAAGAAGGCGGTATGTATGTTTTTGAAAAGGATGTTTGCAAGGAGTCCGAGAATGCTTCTGAGAGGGTATGTATTGCGACATGTGGAGAGTGTAAAGGTATCTTGGTGTGTAATGGAAGAGAGAAAGAGGATTGTGAGGCATGTGGATGTGTTATGTGAGAAAGCGATGATGTTGTTTGTATTTCATTGGTAGTTATGTATGCGAGAGTGAAAGGCTTGAAATTATATTTGTGCGAATGTTGTACAAGGGGTTAGTGTTGACTATAATCTGCTTTGGAGCAGGAGCATGGGGGGATAAGTTAAATGGTTATACAAGGAGGAAGCTGAGAAGCGCACAGAGGAGTTTGCTGCGGAAGTGGACCCGAGCCTATCGGTCACGGTTCGCGTTGGAGGTGTTGGCGGAGCAGTGGCCGATGTATCTTGAGGTAGAGAGGACCTTGTGTTCCTAGCTTAACCCTTTAATTTCTAAAGATGGAATACAACGACATCCCTACCCCTCACACTGCTAACCAGCCCTAACGTCGGCATATACCGACATCCGTACCCTTCACACCGCTAACCAGCCCTAACGTCGGCAAATACCGACATCCCTACCCCTCACACTGCTACCAACGCTAACGTCGGAATATACCGACATCCCTACTCCCTCACACTACTCGCCACTCCTAACCAGGGCATATATCGTCGGGCTGGTTCTCTCTCTATTTGGAAACATCGATTACTGCCTGCTCGTCCTTGCTTCAATCTATCGGATGTTTTCTTAACTAAGGTTATTGTTAAGTTCTACATATGTCGCGTGGATTTACTTATGGAGGTTTAATTGTGGATTTTTGGAATTCTTTGTTTTCCTACCGTACGAATTTGAGGTTTCCTTGATGTACCATATTAGTGACGTGATCTCGGCGTCGCGTGCAGCTGCCCAATGATCTCAGTATGGTCCGCTGTATCAGGTACAACATCCTGTGACTAACAACAGACTGTTTATCTCTTACTTACAGGTCTTCGCCAACTTCCAGAACTTAAGGCGGTACCTCATATACATTTCCCTCTTTCCCTTTCAAAGGAGGAAAGGGTGGTGGCGGAATTATCATCGGTTTGAGAAGAGGTTCCTAAGCCAGGAAATATAGGTACTAGTCCACTTGGTAGGATAATAACGTAATAAACTTGAGTTAAAGTTATAAATAAACTAAACCTCAGTTATAAAGTAAAGAAATACATTTATTTTGGTACTTACGTATTAGCGTCAAAGCAGGTTAAAGAGGCGGGTCTCGTTCAGAGATCTGGATCATGGATAACGCATTTCTATTGGTCAATCACTATCAGAGATATCATCTATTGTGTTTATAGTAGCCATCTTGTCCCCTTTGTCTTTTTAACGCAATTCATTTGTGCTTTATTTACCCACACAATTGTTATTGTTTTTTTTTGTTACGCGATTTCAGTTTCTTGCGAGATAGCGACATCAGAATAGCTAGGATGAAAGCTACTTTTTCGAAGCGATGCCAATTTGTTTATCAGTCCATTATACAGCGAAAAACCATCCTAGATCTATATTATCAACGAGTTGGATTGACTAGAGTTTAGATATAATCTTGAGCGAGCGGAAACGCATAGCAATTATGCTATTAATATAAGTGCTACGCGTTTTCCCTAGCTAAAGGTTATATCAAAACTCTAGTTAACCTAAATCGTTGATAATCCCGTCGCCATATTGGCGAAATCTTATTTGACTCCTTGATCCAGATCTCTGACACGGTGTAGATCCAGTTCTCTGTGATCCGGCTCTTTAACCTGCTTTGACGCTAATACGTAAGTACCTTTATTTTAAATAAATAATTCAGTATTTATTATGTATTACTTACTTGTACCTCTCATGAGTCACAACACATTTTGAAAGTACAAAATGTTTAATGGAGTGGTTCTGAGAAATATTTACTTCTTCTGTATGTTAGTCTTCGCGTAAGCTCTAAACAAATATCAAAAAAGAATTAATTTCAGAAAAAAATATTGTTTGAGCGCCTTTAGCGTAGTCTGCATATCTCATTAATAATCTTAAATGCTCAAAAGAGATATGAGTAAATATAAAAACAAATAATATAATATAGTATAAGGAAAAGAATTATTTTGAATGGAATTATTGAAAGTATTTTATAGATCTAATCATATTAATAATTTCACTAACAAAACTGAAGTGAGAGTAATAATCGGTGCAATGACGTAACAGCGGGAGCCATCTTTCTATAGAGGAATCAGCTGATTTCTTCAAACATCCGAATTGCCACGTCATCTACTCAGCTATTTACTTTCAAGTAGTACATGATTCTGCATGTTTATTTACTATTTTCAAGAATTTCTAGTTTAAAAATAATTTCTTTAATTATATTTTAAAGTGTCAGTCTACTTAATAGTTTCATAAATACTACTGACATTGGTTAGGAAGTTGAGGTTAGAGTTGTATTATTAATTTATGTAAAGACAACTATTAATAAAATAATTTTTAACTACTAAAGGAGTTGTTGGAAATCAGTAAACAAAAATTATTTTTGTTATATTATGCACTCATCCCCTCTCTTAAAGTTATTAAATTTCACTGCCTTTTAAATAATTTGTAGCATTTTAAGAAAAATAAATTATTAGATGGTACGAATGAAAATGACTTTGTCCATTGTTTAATTAAGTTGGTGTGACTATTTCTAATAAGATATTTCAGAGAGATTAGGAAATTCTTCGTGTTATTAAAGTCGATATCGTTTCTGGAACCGCATTTATGGAGGCGCCATCTGCTTTCATGGCGTTCTCTTTCAGTTCATTTTATGTTTCTCGAAATAAAACTTATAGCGTTTAACTCTTAATATTTTTGTTATTATTATTGGAAGAAGCTCCTGAAGATGGTTAACAAAGAAGTTTAGAGGAAAAGATTTTACTCTTTCTTGTTAATGGATAATATATATAATCGAACCGAAATTGCTATCTGTCTTTAATGTGATGAATTTGAAAATACTTTTTTCTGAAGGTAAGTAAATTTTCACGCAGTATACATATATCAATATTGGTTAATATTCGAATTTAAGCCTACCAATTCTTTATGTAGGAATTTAATTTATGTTCTTATCTTTTGTTGACATGCTTACATATTAAGTATTTTCTTTACCTTTCTGAGTCTTGGCTCATTTTAAGCTCTTTTAATCTTCTTGTAGTGTTAATTTATTACTTATTTTTAAAAACATTTGTGATATGAATGCTGCATGGTTAATTTCATCATGTTTATAGATGAAAACATTTGATTCACCTTAAGAATTTTTTTGTATAGACCTGCCGTAGTGTCATTTTCATTAAATGTTTATCTGATTTAGTACATAAACCTTAATCTATACTTTTATTATTCATTTATGTATACAAGTATATATCAGAAATTAATCCATTGAGTTAAATGTTATCAGCAACTTTCTCTTGAGCTTTTATTTGTTTTGATATTTTGATATATATATATATATATATATATATATATATATATATTGTCAATAATGCCTAATCCATATTAGAAATATTTTATTCCACGTAGTTAAGCAAGTAATCACATTTTGGATATTTATTTGCGAAAGATCTGGTATAGCCATCATTGATAGTAAGGTCTATTTCTTTCGACCATCTTTTCTACTCAATTTCACTTAGTCGTCTGACACTAATAAGAGTTTTGTATCAGATAATATATTTTGAATGTAAATTTCGAGTGGTATTTTGTTGGGAACTGGAAAATAAATGATCTAGTTGCGTGGAATATGTACCGTGGACTCGGTTATCTTTATTTAAATCTATTAGATCTATATTCTATTCAATGTCTCCAGCTATTTATTGGCATATATATCTTTAGAATTAAACATTCAACAGTCCCTACTATTTACCATTTAATTGTTATTCTTTCCTGTTTCTTCCAGACTTTATATTACTCTATACATTTAATATATTTTTATTTATTCTTGATATTTAGAACTTATTCAATTTTCTTCTCATTGATATAATTAGGCTTGTTATGAGTTATATATTATCTTTAAGAGTTCTTGTATCTGACTTGCGTCTTTGAATCTTTATATGATCTTTATCTCCTAAGGATTCATTCATATTTAATAGTAGTAATAATGTATTTGTAAGTATTCAATTCTAGATACCCCAGTAATTTTTGAAAACCAATGATTATATTTTACATGATCCCATTTTTTTGTAAACTTCTTTAAACAAACTATTTGTTTCTTAAGAAGAAATTGTGTTGTTTCGAATTGGTCCTTGTTCTGAAGCGGATTTGCGTATGATATTTTTGATTGAGTAATCTAAAGAAAAACTTGAAACTACATCAATTCTATCTAGAACTATCTATTCGAGTTACATTTCTTTAAATAGATTTATTGTTTCAACATTTGAGTAATTATTTCATTTTAAATCCAGTTAACTTTCTAATAAAGCATTCTTTAGTTCCGGTAATTTAGTTTATATTTGTGGATTGGCTACGGAGGCCGTTAGCACTCGCTTTCCTTAATGTTTATCCTATTAAGGGCTAATATCACCTCATCTTGTAACTTCTTTCTGGACCATTTTCCTTTTAATCGCCTTAAAACCTTCCTTAAATAATCAAAAATTATATCCAAGAGGGTTTTTTAAATGTGCCAAAAAATTTGATTTTTCAACTAATGTCAAGATGCATTTCAAAATTACAAACCATTTTTATTTTTTATGTTTGTTCCAAGAAATTATGAAAAACAAAAATAATAAATAATTAAAATAAAAGTTTCTCTACATTAAACTTTAAAGTCGATTTTCTCCAAACTATGTTTTCAAATCAGCAAAGTGAGCTAGCAGCTTCAATTAACCCCTGATCAACTTGAAATGTTACCCGCAGATTCCTAATTATATTCGTCAGCAAAGCATATAAGATTTTTTCTATTCATTAAATTATAACAATTTTTGACGGATTTTTTTAATAGGATTTGATGAAGGCGAGTAAAATTTTGTTATTAGGCAATGTTTATTTATTTAAATTTTAACGTCCATTATTATTAACTAAGAATTTTAGGATGGGTTATCTATAGGTTACCACCCTTTTCTAGCCGGGATAGGGCTGATGCCTTTTCTTTTTTCTAAAGAAAAGCCACCATTGTGGGTATCCAACCCACGACCCTTGGCACGCAGTGTTAAGTGCTCATACCTTGACACTCATCGCCATTGGGCCTTCCATTACATCATTAGAAAATGTAATGATAATATAAGTTTAATTTAGTACTGATTTATTTTATTTTTTTTAATAAAAAAAGATTATTTTTAAACATTTTAAAGAGATTTAAAGTTGTATTGTAATTGCAAGTACATAACATATAAATATATGATCATGTTTTGTATATCGTCCAAAATATTAGCATCTTAAAAAAAAAAAAAATTAATTAATGGTTAACCCATTGGAATCCCATCATAAAACTTTAGGAATAAGTTCTCAAATACACTTAGAAAAACATATAAAATTTTAACAATTTTTAAAAATACGCATTTTGAGATATACACAAATAAAATTTTGTTTTTGAATTTGAGAATTTGTTTTCCCTCCTACCCTATATAGTGTTGCATATCATAAGAAAGGCCTTACAAAGAGCTTTAAAATAACACCCTTCCAAGCTCTCTAGCTTAAATATAAAAGCCACAATAGCAATTCAAAAATCTCAGGTACCGGCATTTTTTGACAATTTTTGAAATTTTCATGGCTGTAATTTCCAAACCAGTTGATATTTTTCAATAATTTTTGGCATTTTTCCTAGTCTATACAAAGGCTACCTCCTCACCAAATTTCATTTAAATCTGAGATGTTAAAAAAAAATCACTGTGTTGATTTGACATGGAATGACCCTAAAGTCCATTTAATTAGGTAAACAACGAGACTATGCTGACTGTTCTAGCTAGAATAGAACATAATCTACCAAGCAATTAACATTATCCAGTTGAACAAAAAAAGGCGGGTTTTCAATACTTTGAAAATTAAGAGTAAAAAAACGGAAACAGATAAAAAATTTTAAAAATTTGTTTTTGGTTGTTTTTTCTTAGAGTAACCAACCTACCAAATTTTATCAAAATCCAAGAAGGTTGTGACCCTTGTTGATTTGACATAGAATGACCCATTAACAAAAAAACTCAGATTAAATACCTAGATAAAATATTTTTTAATTTAATAAACAAGACGACATAAAATAAATTATTGGTAAATCTGAAGGAGAACGTCCTCAGCACCAATTTTCTTCGAAGTTTGCACTATAACGTATTTTGATGCACTAAACACGAATCTGTTAAAAAAAAAAAAAAGTTGCTCTCAACTAGGAAAGAAGTTATTAAGCACTAAAGTTCACTGTTATGGAGGTTATAAAAGACGGGGTAACAGCGGTTCTCGGAGGTGTAGGCTGTGATGGTATATAATATCATAGTTTAAAAGGCAAGAAACTTATAAAGCAACATGAAGCGTTTTTGTTTTTTTGTTTTTAAATTTGACCTTCTGGTATATATTAATATATCGCAATTTTGTTACACAATACAATTTGATAAAAAGGATTTATCTATATATATAAAAATCACGTGTCTGTCTGTTTTTCTGTTTGTTTGTTCCTTATACAAATCCACACCGTTTGACTGATATTGACCAAACTTCGCACATAGATACGTCTTGATCCGGGAAATCTCGTAGTCTAGCTGAAAATCTTCTAGGATTCACAGTTCGGGAGTTACCCCTTCGAAAATGTCATTTATGAAGGAGTAAATTCTCCGAAATAGCCATTTTCTTCCAGTGTTGCAACTTCTCCAAAGAAGAACGGCAATATAGATGGAAATTAGCAAGCCAACAAAACTCATTTTTTATTAAGTTTTACTTTCTTTTTGTTTTTGTTTTACTTTTTTTTAAGTTATACTTATTTTTAAAGTTTTATTTTAACTTCTTTTAAAGTTTTACCTACGAGGGGTGATCAAAAAGTTCCAGGACTGTTTAGATTGCGCGGCAATGGAGTGTCATAGAGCAGTGCGGTTGGCAGCATTGTTTATCGTGACTCTTCCTGAACTCAGCTGTTTATTCAGATTGTTGATAACCTTCTTCATTGTAAAGTTACTGCTGTGTTCATAAAAAAAGTTTTTTGTGTTCGGCGATTTCTTGAAATGAATGAAAAAAAAGAGCAACGCGTTTGCGTAAAGTTTTGTGTGAAGTTGGGTAAAACGTTTACTGAAACTTTTCAAATGTTGCAAGTGGCTTTCGGTGATGAATGTCTGAGTCGGTCAAGGTGTCATGAGTGGTACAAAAGGTTCAAGGAAGGCCGGACATCGTGTGAAGATGATTCTCGTTCAGGGCGCCCATCAACTTCGACTGATGACGATCATGTTGCAAGATTGAACAGTCTCGTGCGTTCTAATCGTCGACTAACCATTCGTGAGATGGCTGAAGAATTGAACATTTCATTTGGTTCGTGTCAACAAATTTTAACAGAAAATTTGCGGAGCGGTGAGTGGTTCCTGCATCATGACAATGCGCCTGTTCATTCCGCACTGCTCATTCGCGACTACTGCACCAAAAATGGAATGACGATCATTCCCCAGCCTCCATATTCACCTGACCTTGCCCCTGCAGACTTTTTCTTGTTTCCAAAACTCAAGAGACCCATGAAGGGAAAGAGATTTGAGTCCGTAGATGACATTCAAGAAAAATCGCTGGAGCAGCTAAACACCATTTCACAAGATGATTTCTCAAAGTCCTTCACGCAGTGGAAACATCGTTGGGAAAAATGTATAGCTTCCCAAGGAGAGTACTTTGAAGGGGACGACGTCCAATAGCCTGTAGATTTTTTAAATAAATTAATAAAAAATCAGTCCTGGAACTTTTTGATCACCCCACGTATTCTCAAAATAGCCTTATATTCTCAGAATTTGGAGAAAAATGATATTTCTGTTTAAGAAGTATATATCAAGTAAGACAACACTGGGCTCCTAGGTGTTATTCAGTTTTGCGACAGAATTAAGCTTGCAAATACATTTAAACGGTTTAAGTTTTTAACAAATCTTTTTTGAAAAATTTCGTTAAAACTTTGTTTTAAAACATTTCAGTTTTAACCTTTGTTTGTTTAATTACAAATTACAATTTAAATTACATTACGTTTGCAAACGTGTGTACCAAACTTTTTTAACTTTGAACTTTTTTAAGTATGAACATTTTTTAAGTCTACCTTTTAGCCTTTTAAGTCTATCTTAAAGTAATAAAAAGTGAATATATCGTATAACATAAATTTATTTCTGTAGGACAACACTGGGCTTAGAAGCCATTTTTCTTTTGCTATAAAACATTTACGTTTTAAGCTTGAACATTTTTTCTTTTTTTAGCCTTAGTGTTTATATCTAACATTCATACATCTAACTTTTTAAGTTTCATGAAACTTTTTTAAGTGTCTGCAAACTTTTTAAGTTTTCAAACGTGCGTTAATCAAACTTCATAAAGTTTGCAAAAGTGTCTGTATCAAACTTTTTTAAGTTTGGTGTTTTCATTTATCTTATAGCCTTAATTAAGTCAAGTAAGTAGAACTATAAGTTTAACTTCCATTCCCTTTGTTTACTATTTTTGTTACTATTCCATTTTATTGCTTATTAAAAACTATGCCTTTAATAATTAATTTATGCCTCCGTTTTATCACATGCATTTGCTTAGTAAAAGCTTGCAAATGCATTTAAACGGTTTATGTTTTTAACAAATCTTTTTTGAAACATTTCGTTAAAACTTTGTTTTAAAACATTTCAGTTTTAACCTTTGTTTGTCTATTTTCATATTTTAGTTATGCCATACAAGGTGTTAATATAGAATATAGAAGTGTTTAATTGCTTGGAAAATTAACCAATAAGAGAATTAAAATTATGAGATGTGACAATGGTAAGGAATATTAAAATAGTATGATTTATGCTTTTACAAAGAATAAGAGTATCTAAATTAATCCATGCCCTCATATATTCACAAATTAAAGAGAACTGCTGACCAATTTTATATAACAATTTTGAATATATGTCATTGTTTACTGGCAGAATCTATTGTTGTAAAAAAGTTTTGGCCAAAAATTGTTTGTGGAGCAACTTATTTGAAAAATTGCACTTTAGCTAAAACCATTGAGAATAAAACATCCTGTAAAATATATTTGGAAAGAAACCAGATGTTTCTAAGTTACGTTTATATGGTAGTAAAGTTGTTCTTAAGAAACCAGAACAAATAACGACTTTTAAATGGGGTAAGAAGGTGAATATTTGCATTTTAATCCGTTATAGTGAAGCTCGGGAGTACTTTTGAATAATAAAATCATAGTCACTATGCATGTTGATGATGATGATTAGTTAATAGTTAGGTTAGTGGGAACTGACCCCACTTATTTAGCCGAATCCCAACCATTCCATCTTTACTTATCACCTCGACGGCTAACTATCTAATCATCATTATTAATATTATATTTAAAAAAACAAAAACAATACAAATAAAGAATAGTTTCAGTTATACTAGATTAAAACTTATAACTAAGTAAGTATAACCTTAATTAAATGATTCATTTTGTTGCTATTTTTTAATATATATTTATATATGGACCACACATTATTTTCTTTAAAAAATTATACACATGTAGTTTGGTTAGGATTGTCTTTAAAGTGGTACTACAATTACATGATTCCAGTATACTTTTTAAAATAAGGGTTAATTTATTTTCCACCCCACATTCAGTGAAAATTTGAAAAATAATTTTTTTAACTGAGCTCTCAACTTATAAACTTACTTTCTCATAATTTGAACAAGTGTCATATAATCATTCATTTTAATATATAATATAAAGTTTTATATCATTTTTATTGTTTCATAACGTTTTGTCCATCACAAGCCTAACTTAATTTCCCTTTTAATATTTAAATTCATATCATTTTAATTTGCTGTCATGGAATTGTCTTTAAACCATTTCCTTCTTATTAAAATGAATTCTTTCATTTATCCCCCCCCCCCCCCAGGAGAATTGAATTTTCCATGCAATTTTCTATTCATCTAAATATGCCAAGCCTCTTTATTATTGACATATTTACACCCAGCAGTTTTATTACATTTATAAATCTGCTTTCTTATGTCTGAGATATTTATATCCTCTGACTACTCCATTATTTAAATACGCTTGCAATTTGAGCACAATATTGTTGCAAAATAAAAAAAAAAAATTAAAAAAAAAGGCCACGAGGACCCTAAGTGGCAGATACTATAGAGGAATCTGATTCATGACTGTACAGCACACTAGGGAGATAGTGTGGTCAGTACTATGCTCCAGCCGCCTGATTTTCCCCTAGGCTGCTTCGACACCTCAAGCCATTAGCACCCAGGGTATCCATTGGTAAATTTATTAAAGGCTGGGTTGGCCTAGGGACTGCCAGTGAGGCAAAATTCAATCCAAGAACGAAGACATTAGAAGAAAAAATCTTTATTGTTTGCTCGAGATTCGATCTCAGGTGCTCCAGTTTATTAGTCCAGTGCTCTACCTCTGAGCTAACCTCGACCCCTTGCCAAATCAAATTAATCCCCCATTAATTTATTTAGTATAAGTCCTTATTGAAATTCCCAAATAGCTTTAATTCATTGTTGTCTATAGCTGCAACAAAAATATCTAAATTTGTTTTTCTTAGATACCCCTATTTCCTATGACAAAAGGGCTATCCTTAAAGAAGAGCACGGAAAATGTCAACAACAAAATGTGAAAGTTTATTTGGAACAAAAAGTGTTTAATACTTTCCTTTTGGCTCAATTAACATAACTCCTGCATCAATTACTTTTTCAATCATAGAAAGAAAAACCTTAGTTACAGATTATTACATGAAAAGGCATAGAACATAACATATTAATATTATATTTAAAAAAACAAAAACAATACAAATAAAGAATAGTTTCAGTTATACTAGATTAAAACTTATAACTAAGTAAGTATAACCTTAATTAAATCCTTCATTTTGTTGCTATTTTTTAATATATATTTATATATGGACCACACATTGTGACTATGTCACACCTCGTACTATGCCTTGTTGTTGTTATACACCTCGTACTATGCCTTGTTGTTGTTATACACCTCGTACTATACCTTGTTGTTGTTATACACCTCGTACTATACCTTGTTGTTGTTATACACCTCGTACTATGCCTTGTTGTTGTTATACACCTCGTACTATACCTTGTTGTTGTTACACTCCTCGTACTATACCTTGTTGTTATACTCCTCGTACTATGCCTTGTTGTTGTTATACACCTCGTACTATACCTTGTTGTTGTTATACACCTCGTACTATATCTTGTTGTTGTTATACACCTCGTACTATACCTTGTTGTTGTTATACACCTCGTACTATACCTTGTTGTTGTTATACACCTCGTACTATACCTTGTTGTTGTTATACACCTCGTACTATGCCTTGTTGTTGTTATACACCTCGTACTATACCTTGTTGTTGTTATACACCTTGTACTATACCTTGTTGTTGTTATACACCTCGTACTATACCTTGTTGTTGTTATACTCCTCGTACTATACCTTGTTGTTGTTATACACCTCGTACTATGCCTTGTTGTTGTTATACACCTCGTACTATACCTTGTTGTTGTTATACACCTCGTACTATACCTTGTTGTTGTTATACACCTCGTACTATGCCTTGTTGTTGTTATACACCTCGTACTATACCTTGTTGTTGTTATACACCTCGTACTATACCTTGTTGTTGTTATACTCCTCGTACTATGCCTTGTTGTTGTTATACACCTCGTACTATACCTTGTTGTTGTTATACACCTCGTACTATATCTTGTTGTTGTTATACACCTCGTACTATACCTTGTTGTTGTTATACACCTCGTACTATACCTTGTTGTTGTTATACTCCTCGTACTATACCTTGTTGTTGTTATACTCCTCGTACTATACCTTGTTGTTGTTATACACCTCGTACTATACCTTGTTGTTGTTATACTCCTCGTACTATACCTTGTTGTTGTTATACACCTCGTACTATGCCTTGTTGTTGTTATACACCTCGTACTATACCTTGTTGTTGTTATACACCTCGTACTATACCTTGTTGTTGTTATACACCTCGTACTATGCCTTGTTGTTGTTATACACCTTGTACTATACCTTGTTGTTGTTATACTCCTCGTACTATACCTTGTTGTTGTTATACTCCTCGTACTATGCCTTGTTGTTGTTATACACCTCGTACTATACCTTGTTGTTGTTATACACCTCGTACTATACCTTGTTGTTGTTATACACCTCGTACTATGCCTTGTTGTTGTTATACACCTCGTACTATACCTTGTTGTTGTTATACACCTTGTACTATGCCTTGTTGTTGTTATACACCTCGTACTATGCCTTGTTGTTGTTATACACCTTGTACTATACCTTGTTGTTGTTATACACCTCGTACTATGCCTTGTTGTTGTTATACACCTCGTACTATACCTTGTTGTTGTTATACACCTCGTACTATGCCTTGTTGTTGTTATACACCTCGTACTATACCTTGTTGTTGTTATACACCTTGTACTATACCTTGTTGTTGTTATACACCTCGTACTATACCTTGTTGTTGTTATACTCCTCGTACTATACCTTGTTGTTGTTATACACCTCGTACTATATCTTGTTGTTGTTATACACCTCGTACTATACCTTGTTGTTGTTATACACCTCGTACTATACCTTGTTGTTGTTATACACCTCGTACTATACCTTGTTGTGGTTATACACCTCGTACTATACCTTGTTGTTGTTATACACCTCGTACTATACCTTGTTGTTGTTATACACCTCGTACTATGCCTTGTTGTTGTTATACACCTCGTACTATACCTTGTTGTTGTTATACACCTCGTACTATACCTTGTTGTTGTTATACACCTTGTACTATGCCTTGTTGTTGTTATACACCTCGTACTATGCCTTGTTGTTGTTATACACCTCGTACTATACCTTGTTGTTGTTATACACCTCGTACTATACCTTGTTGTTGTTATACACCTCGTACTATACCTTGTTGTTGTTATACACCTCGTACTATACCTTGTTGTTGTTATACACCTCGTACTATACCTTGTTGTTGTTATACACCTCGTACTATACCTTGTTGTTGTTATACACCTCGTACTATACCTTGTTGTTGTTATACACCTCGTACTATACCTTGTTGTTGTTATACACCTCGTACTATGCCTTGTTGTTGTTATACACCTCGTACTATACCTTGTTGTTGTTATACACCTCGTACTATACCTTGTTGTTGTTATACACCTCGTACTATACCTTGTTGTTGTTATACACCTTGTACTATGCCTTGTTGTTGTTATACACCTCGTACTATGCCTTGTTGTTGTTATACACCTCGTACTATACCTCGTTGTTGTTATACACCTCGTACTATACCTTGTTGTTGTTATACACCTTGTACTATACCTTGTTGTTGTTATACACCTCGTACTATACCTTGTTGTTGTTATACACCTCGTACTATACCTTGTTGTTGTTATACACCTCGTACTATCAATTTGATTTATGTTGTATTTGGTGTCCTTCTCTTTGACTTTCTGCCATATATATAGTGAGCATTTTTTTTTTTTTAAATTTGACCTTATATATTGAAAAATAGGGTCATTACCTCCTAAAATGTCAATAGGTTTTATTGTTGATATAACCCAGTCGTATTTAGATATCGGCCTCATAGGAAGCCACAATAGGGTAGAGGTATCTGATCCTTGAAGTTGTGGCATATTGAAGGAGTAGGAATCCTCGGTCTTGTTATATTCCACTTTGCAGATAGCCATTAAAGACTATGTGGCCTAGAGACAGTCTGAGACTCTAATTCTAACTTTCGAGGAATCATAGAAAATATTATCAAACTCATAACACAAGGTCTAGAGCTGTAGAGGTGAGCCAATAAACTCCGTTGGAACTAGATTCCTCGACATTATTCATCTACATATGAAATATCTTAATGAGAGCTAAACATTTGCTTCCGTGAAATTTTGCAATATCTCTAGTGAAGTATGCCTCTCCCTGTGCATGCATCTTTGACTATTCTCCAATTGGTGGCAGGCAGTCAGCACTTTAGTTTTAGCACTTTCCTCCGAAGGAAAGTATTAGCACTTTCCTCCGAAGGAAAGTATTAGCACTTTCCTCCGAAGGAAAGTAGCTATTGAGGTTGGACTCATGACGGAATTTTTGAAAAATTTCTTCAAATCTTTATCGATCCTACCTAGTAGACACCGAAAATGACCCCCGTTAAAATTTATATATATCTATATATATATATATGCATGTATATATATACATATATATATATATATATATATATATATATATATATATATATATATATGTGTGTGTCTGTTAACACGATAGCGGCCAGAGTTTTTGTTTTTTCGTCACGAAACTTGGTATAAAGCATTCAATTAGCAAACAATTGAACGAGTTCGTTAACCACCAAAATCGGTCCACCGGAAGGGGGGGTTTACCCCGGACCCAAAACACTAATTTGACTATGTCAGCCGTAATATTTGTTATATTTCAACGAAACTTGGTATTCGTAGTGGTAATATAGAGAGAAAAGTGAGATATAAAAATGAACTAAATCGGTTCAATAGAAGGGGGGGTTTACTCCGGACCCACAATACCAATTCGCCACTACCAGCCGTGATTTTTGGTATATTTCGACGAAACTCGGTATTCGTAGTGCTAATCCACAGGTAAATATGTGTTGTAAAAATAAACTAAATCGGTTCATTAGGAGGGGGGGGGGGTTTACTCCGGACCCACAATACCAATTCGCCACTACCAGCCGTGATTTTTGGTATATTTCGACGAAACTCGGTATTCGTAGTGGTAATCTACAGGTAAATATGTGTTGTAAAAATAAACTAAATCGGTTCATTAGAAGGGGGGGGTTTACTCCGGACCCAAATTCCTAATATACTCATACCGGTCGTAATTTCTGCTGTATTGTAACGAAACGTGGTGTACGTCGTGGGTAACACATGAGAAAGATGTGTTGTAAAAATGAGCTGAATCGGTCAATCGGAAAGCGGGGGTTTAATTTGTAATATATTTCAATAGAAAAGCCCGCCAGACGTAGGTTCACAAAGCCGTCACAAGGAGCGCTTTCTACCACTAGAGTGACTGTATCCTGTTCCTGCGTTAGATCAAAATACGATAACATGAGGTTTTTTGTATTTATTACGTAGTGTAGTAGGTACCATGTGTAAACATAACTCTGGAAGCAAATTAATAATTGATCAGTTACTCATTAAAAAATTAAAAGAGAACTATTCATGTTTTTATTTTATTTATGTAGGATATTTTAAGCAAATTGTTCTGGAAAGCAGTCTACACTACCCAAATTCTGAGGAAAGTGCTTAGTTATGCAGCTCCTGCATGACGGACTTTTTTAATATTAATCTGCATAATGGAAAACTAGTCGCTTCTTTTATACAAGTCAAGTTCATTCTATGAAGTTTTGTTTTCAGGACGAAATAATCTCGAAGTAATGGTCTTGGACATAGGAAGTTTATTGATTAGGTATGATATAGTTCTTTCTACGAGGACAACGGCCTAGAAAGTGGATTCCTTCAAAGATCGTATTTACTTCTCATGCCCTGATTGACTGCTGGCCAGTTCGTTCCCCGTTTACCGAATAGAAACATTTCTGTGAGTATTGTAGTTCTTTCTTATTTTATATTCACTATTTATTTTTAGTTTGCATCTATTATTAAAAATTATATTATCCATTTTAGTTACTAGCCACCATTTCTAATGTGATTGTTCTTGAAAATTCTTTAATTTGGTAAATGTTGAACATAATTATAATAGGAAGGTAGAAATTGTGAGGGCTCGGTTGTTGTGTCTTAATAAAACTACACTTTCAATAGAAAAATGAAAAACATTTTCCTCTAAAGAATCCAGTTTTATGAAGACACAATAACCGAACCCTCGCAATTCCTACCTTCGCATCACCAATGTTCAATCATCTCCTATCAATGAAAACATAATTACAATAGGAGCATCTTTTGAATTTTTTCATTCCCTCTTAGCTCAAAACAATGAAAAAATAATCAAAATATGAAATTTCCATCATAATTAAATGAACCCATGAGAGAATGGCTTGTAGACTGGAATTACTTAAAGAGAAGAGATACATTCTCGTGGAAAATCTCCCGACCTCATCATGGATGGTTATAAAGTTAGGAAATTATTACTTATTCATAAAGTAATAATTACTTACTCATAAAGTAATATTTTAAAAACTATGACACTTGAAAATGAAAGAAGGCGGATACGTTTTCTCATAGTCCACTGCTATAATTATTAGATCTAGAATTACTTGACAATCCTAAAGTAGAGGAGTGAAGTAAACGAATAAAAATAAATATTAAACTCTCTCCTAGCATTTCTATCTTTTAGCATATTCTCGAGAAATATTCTAATAAGGTTATTCTCCTAAAAGAATTTTTGAAGCGTTTCTTCAAATTTAATCAATCCTACCAACTATCTAGCAAAACAAAAAAATCTTTTGTATATATCTGCATATCGGATTTATAAGGAAAAACAAAATAATAAAAAGGAAAGAGAAAAACAAATTATTGCATTAAAATATGAAAAATAGATCTGTACCGTGTGCTCATACTGATTCTCATCTCCTAACATAATCCTGTTAACAGATTTTTTTAATTAATTTTATAAAACTATTTTTAATTATGGTTTACGACTTTCTGTTTAATACCTCTTTATTTGCAGGATCATTTTAAAAAGATGGATGATGAAAATGTTGTTGCAAGCCATGATGAAGAATTATCCAGTTTAAAATCAAACTTTGAAGATGCAAAACACAAGGTATCAAATCAGAATGAGTCAGAAGCTGAGGCGAATCAAGTCGAAGAAAGGTTGTCTGGTGACTCAGACAAGGTGACAGACGTTCCTGATAGATTAGGAGCGGAATCCGAGACTGATGTTAACAATTCACGTGATCGGAGGATATCGGTCGAGGAAGATGGCTCTTCGAGTAAAGAGAACTCTCATCACTCTTCGACATCTTGTCTAGATAACAAAGGAGATAGATCCATTTCCAACGAGGAAGACAAGAACATACCTAGCTCTGAGGAATACAGTAAAGATCCTTCCTTATCAGCTCAACCCCTTTCTACGTCAGCTGATAAGGAAAGCGAGAACTCTCCGACGTCTGTTGAAAACGATGAAACTCCTAGTCGGACTCCTGTTCCCAATTCTCATTGTAATAATGGTGTAGACAATTCTCAAGAACCTCCCAGCACAAATAAAAATAGTTCTGAAAGTAATTTCCCTCCTGTTGGAGAAACAGAAGAAAACTCTGAAAATCGTGTTGTCGACTCGAATGAGTCGTCTTCAGCTCAAGAAAATTCCACTAATGATGAGGATAAAGACGATTGTAGGGATAATGATTTCATCGAAGGCGAGAAAGAAAGAGAAGACAGTTCAGGGTTCGGAGAAGAAGGTTTAAAGATTCAAATGGTGACAACACTCGGATCGACAGATACGTTTGTAGAACCGCCGTCTGGTCCCGACAGTCCTGCCCTAGTCATGATCAATCCTTTAGCGACTGATAAAGAAGAATTGAGTGATAGTAACAGGGAAGATAAAGCAGACGATGCTGTACCGGAATCAATGCAGGTAGATGTCGACATCAATGTGATTGGTGATAAATCACCTGTTGATCACGATAAAGATAATGATCAAGCCGAGGTTATCACCGGTGATAAGACTATATCTCCAGAATACGTGAAGAACATCAACGATGCATCAGCTAGTATGAAAGATCACGGCTACTCGAGGAAGGCCAATGGAGCTGTTAATAGTCTTGCTTCAGATCTTCCGCAAAGGAGAAAACTTAGGGTAATTTACTTATTCAGTGAAAGTTATTGTTTAACTTTTGAACCATATCTATAAATGTTTTCCTTTTTCCCTAGGTGATATACCCTAAGAAGAAAGTTGCTGATGTTAGCCAATTGAAGATTACTAGAATATCAGTTCCTGTATTGAAGACTTGTATACAATGCTCCAAGGTAACAAATTAGTATTCTATTTCACATTTATAATTTACTGGATTTTTTCTATTGTATTTAACCCATCCCCCACATAGTAGCATTTATACATCTCTAATTCTTAAATACTAGTTGGAATATTTTATTTTTTTGTAATGTCAAATAAAACTGATTATGAACTATATTTTTCTCAGTAACAGAATCTCAAAATATAGGATTTCACCAACATTAAGATTATTTGTTTAATGAAAGACGTCTAATTCCTTCAGAACAAATTTTATTTTTCCCACTAAGCAGTTTCAGCAGCTCCCGCTACCATCTTCAGAGCTGTGAACAAAATAAATACAAGAAATATTTGGTTGCATAAAAGCTTACACCTTAAAATTAAAATATTTTTCTAATAACTACACATCAAAAAGACAAAAATGAATAAATAATCACAATATTTTTAGAATTATCGAAAAAGGTGGAAGGTCAATAATACTACGCCACAAACTTTCACACTTTTTATTTTAACTTCCCTACATGTTTCGCACCATTCTGTCACCCCTTCAAAACACAACTTGAGGGTAATATTCTTCAAAACACAACTTGAGGAGGAGAACCTTCCACTAGCAGAGCCAAGTCTGTCGCCGGTGGAAGGTTCTCCTCCTCAAGTTGAGGCTGAAGTTGTGTTTTGAAGTATATTCTCCTGAAGAGGCACCAGAATGGTGCGAAACATGTGAAGAGTGAAAGTGTGTGGCGTAGTTTTATTGACCTTCCGCCTTCTTCGATAATTCTATAAATTTGAGCAAAGGGTCAGTTATTGATTAATTAACACAATATTTTTGTTTTGTCAACACATAAACAGACAAAATTAAAAAACAATAGTCAGGATGATCAAAAATATATAAAAAGCTGAGAAGAGCGCCTCACCTTATAATGAGTTGAGCTTCACTGCTGAAGAGTAGCCAATGAGAGCTGACTGAAGAGTAGCCGGGTGCGAGCTACGCAGAGACATGACTCGGTATATCAGTTTGGTACCCCGACACACCGAGCAAACGCCTCATACGTTTTTTATACACACCAGACTTATTTTTACTTTTTTGGACTCATATACATTGAAAAAGAGTAATTATATTTTGGCAAACATTTTAGATGTGGATTTTAAAACTTAACTATGAATAATATTTTTCAATGTACATGAGTCCAAAAAAGTAAAAATTAGTCTGGTGTGTATAAAAAAACGTATGAGACCTCTGCTCGAGATCTTACATTAAAAAGAGCATAAAACCAGACCGGATCCTAGATTTCGACAAGACTGTCTCTCGATAGGACACAGCGAGGCTGACCACGCCTTCCTCCCGGAAGAAGTCTGCAAGGATGGATATACTTGCAAGTATTGAGATATGTATAGATAAGATCCTCAGTTCATGTAATTTAAGTAACCAAACTGATATACCGAGTCATGTCTCTGCGTAGGCTCTTACCCGGCTACCCTTCAGTCAGCTCTCAGCAGTGAAGCTCAACTCGTTATAAGGTGAGGCGCTCTTCTCAACATTTTATATATTTTTAATCATCGTGACTATTGTATTTTAATTTTGTCTGTTTATGTGTTGACAAAACAAAGATATTGTGTTTTTTTTTTTTTTTTTTTTTTTTTTTTTTTTTTTTTTTTTTTTTTACAGCGCATCAACATCTGGAGCATTAGCACCGATTATTTATTTATTATTGGTATTTTTATGTGTAGTTTTTAGAAAAATATTTTAATATTAAGGTGTAAGCTTTTTTTTTTTTTTTTTTTTTTTTTTTTTTTTTTTTTTTTTTTTTTTTTGTACGGCGCATCTACATCTAGGTCATTGGCGCCGACATCCAGGGTGTAGCGAGGAATTTTACCAGCGAGCCGTGGGATGATAAAATTCCTGCCGGAGGTTGGGAATCGAACCCACCATCTCCCGCTTATGAATCCGAGGCGCTAGCCATTAGACCACGGGAGACCCCGGTGTAAGCTATTATTCAACAAAATATTTCTATGTATTTATTTTTGCCCCAGCTCTGAAGATGGTTGGAGGAGGAGCTGCTGAAAAAAGGACTAAGCTGGAGCGCTCAGCGTGAAAAATAAAATTTGTTCCGAAGGAAATTGACTTGTTTCATTTTAGTAAAGATCTTCCTTCTTTGCCAGTTAACCCCAAAACCTCCTTATCGCATCTGCCCGATGACACAATCCACAAGTACTGACAAACGTCAATGTTTCATAACACATAGGTTAAAATATAAATGGTTGTTCAAATTTTAGTATGTATGTTTATAGCATTTATATATATATATATATATATATATATATATATATATATATATATATATATATATATATATATATATATATATATATCAATATCAGTTTGTGGTGTACTCTCTACAGGATGTTCTGCCTATGTAGCTTTTTTGATAAAATTTCTGTGTTTAGAAAATGTTTTATTAATATGCCCTGGCTATTAAGGATTAGGATAAATAAAGAAATAACCAGAGAAAGACTGGTATATACGCTATCAATTGGCACTTTATTTTTATTATTAAATACATTAAGTGCTCACTTTTCCATGAGATTTTATTCAAGCAATATTTACAAATATAATGTAAAGATTTCCTAAAAAATAGCATGAAGCTTGGGAGAAAAATATTAACAGTGTAAATTGTAAGCTTTTCAGATGAAAGGAGGAATAAGGAGATGGTCAGATTCGGCAGTTCCTGAGAGTGTTTTCCTGTGGCGTATTTAATCTGAAGCTAGATCTTATTTATAGGAACTAACTGGTGATTTTCTACCTTTCAGGTTGCACAGTGCAATACAACCATTGATATTGGGGGGAGTGAATGTTATCTTTGCTCTGACGAATGCTTAAAGCTGCATAAATTGGTTCAGTTTAATGCTCTTCAAAGGAAAACCTCTACGACGATCACTTCGGATAAGCAAGATATTAGCCATGAATCCAGACTCTGTGTTAACTGTGATGCTAACGTCAGTGCATTACCTGAAGATAAAGTCCTCTCCTGGGAAGCGATGGAGTTCTGCAATGAAGACTGTCTAGGTTTGTTCAGGTTCATTATTTATATATATATATATATATATATATATATATATATATATATATATATATATGTGTGTGTCTGTCTGTATTTATTAATATTTTTTATTGAAAACAAATTAGGAAGAAATACATTTAATAAGTAATTTTGTAGGCCTGATGGGCACGAGTCTTAAAACTGTGTCTTGCAATTGTGGGTTCCGAGGCTGAATTTTCAGGCGGCAGCGCGCTGGATTAAAATGGCCGGCGGTGGTGGCGCGTGCGGCGAGGACTATTTTTTTTAACCTAATATATATATATATATATATATATATATATATATATATATATACATATATATATTTGTCCTCTATTTCACAGTCTCAAAAATGGTTCGATTTTGGTGAACTTCGGTACAGAAATCGTACCAAACGATTTTTTGAAACGTCAAGTTCGTTAACCAACAGAGTCCGTCCTCTGGAACATGGGTTTTGGCTCGAAATTCGTGCGGTTTATATGATTGCAGATACTCGCGTAATAGGTTCCTTAACACACAAATTCGAATGAAACCATTTTTAAGGCGATATCTGTAACAGTTTTTGAGATAAGTGGAACAAATGTTTATGTAACTCATTTTCGGTTTGGGTACATGAAATCGTGGGTTCCAATGAAATTCATCTAACTTGATTACATTTGGAGTTAAGGAAGTATTCGAAATAAATATTTTATTAGTGGACAACAGTTTGGGATCTTCGTATTTTGTAGTAAATATCTTTAAATCGGTTGAAAAGTCGTGGCAAGGGGAAGGTTACCATTGCAAAGCTTACTGATGTCTAAAAAAATGGTTATAAAGTAATTTTCGATGAGGTGATGTCAATCGGAGAAACAAGGGCTTAAAACTTCAAAAGCGTTTGTTATGTTCTTTTGAACGAAGTTTTGTGTTTGTTTAACTCACTTGTTACAAATTGTAATTGTCAGAAAAATTAGTCTATTAGTAAAAGAAGGCAAGAAAATGAGAAACTAAATGACAATAGTGTTTTCGCTGAGCGAACGTTTGTTGGCGGGGGAGTCAGTTCCGCTTAGGATCCTATCAGTTTCAAGTTGCGGCGCCTTAAACTTCCGTCTGTTTGAGATTTTATTTTGTTTTTAACGAAACATCAAACCCTATCAATAACTGTATTTATTCCTTTACTAATAGCACTAGGGTTATGAACAAAACCGCACTAAGATGATGCAGTTCCTGCAAGTCAGACTTTTTTTTAGTTTTTCTCTTCAATTGCGATGTTTCCAAACTATTTCCCTCAAAAGCTGGATTTATTTGTTTATATAAAATTATTTTTTATTAATTCTGGTGAATGATGACCCAATATATATTTTTTCAAGAAGAAACAAGAAAAAGTGAAAAAATTCTTTTTTTTTATGCTTTTCCGAAACAAACTTTGTAATTTTCCAATCAACAAGCATAACACACAAGCGTTTACTTGATCAGAAGGTAAGCTCAAAATGACGCCGGCTGGTCACCACGCAGTGCACTCTCAGTTTTCCTACCCTCACTCACCCATTACACCATTTCGTCCAGTATTGCCAACAAAATCGGCGCGCCGACTGAATAGGCTCGGCGGCGGCGGCGGCGCCGCTAAAACCCGGCGTGGCGTAGCAGCGCTGGTGCGGCACGCATGTCTAGTTCAATTATCACTAGGGATGTTAGTTTTTCTTTTTTGAAAAAGTAAAGGCATTACCTTTATAGGGGTTTAAAAATTGTAGTAATCTTTAGTTAACCCAACTCAAAAAATTGTGATATTAATAATTAAAGAGATTTAAAAAAATAAAATGAAGTAATTTAGAAGAGCATTTGCTGATAATTAGGGACGAGATTAGGTGAGTGTTAGAGCATTGAACTAATGAACTGGAGGTTAGGAAGGCCCGGTGGCCGTGAGTGTTGTCATAAACTCTTAACACTGCCTGCCAAGGGTCGTGGGTTCGATTCCCACTAGGGGTGGCGGCTTTTCTTTGGAAAAATGAAAAGGCATCGGCCCTATTCTGGCCAGAAAAGGTGGTGATCTATTGATAACCCATCCTAAAATTCTGAGTTAATTGTAATGGACGTTAAAATTTAAATAAATAATGAACTGGAGTATCTGAGTTCAAAACTCGAGCACACACTCAACATTTTATCTTCTAGGGCTGGATTTGGAGACTCAGACCGCCCCTAGGCCCATCCAGCCTTAATTAATTTATTAATGAGTATCTGCAAAGGAGAAAATCAGGTGGTCAGAGTATAGTAATTTTTTTTTAAATTAATATTAAATGGAACTTTTGTCGTTGCTATAAAGTCTACAAAACATGATCTTTGTGTGCTTAAAAGCAAAGGAATTGTATAGAAGAGGGAATCCTTTGCTATCCAGAGGGCATTTTATGAACTCTAACGAATACTAGAATCACTAGAGCTTACCGTTAGATATCAGAAAAAGCTGTCACAGAAGTGGGTTTCAGTCCCGAAGTGAAGTAGTTGTATGTCATGTTTTATTTTTTTATTAGTTTTATTTTCTGAAATATTTTACTGTGAAATATGTTTATTAATAAAAGTTAATGTGAACTTGCATGAAATGTTCCAGAACTAAGGAAAGGGTAATTACTATTTAACATGAAAGCTGGAAAATGTAATTATGTTACGTTGGCCTCCTGTCGGCCTGTTACTCCTATCAGAGTTATTGTCATATTTAAATGTTCATTCTATCCGTGTACATGTTGTTACTACTACTAACAACATCTCTGTATATGCGTATATATGCTCCTGTAGGTTCTTCCTTGTATTTCATCTAGAATCATCTGGAATATTATGTTGGGAAGTAGAACATCTACGCAAATAAACATCTACTAATAACATCTTAGGAAATTAATTTGCCAACAATTTTTTTCATTTTATCTCTCTTGATTATAGTTATTTATTTAAAAAAAAAAAAAACAACTTTTATTTGTTACTATCTTAGTGATTCCAGCTCCTGTCCTTCCTTGTTGTCGAGGAAAACATGTATAAATTAAACAATTTCTGAAGAAGTGATTATGGAGTATTAATCGTTTCCATAAATAACAATCTTCTACTCAAGTCCTTCGTTGATGATCTAGTTCTTCGTTGATATCTATAACCTCGTCAGACTATTGCCTCTAACTCTATGGCCCCTCTCTTCTTCAAGGCTCTATTTGAACCGAGAAATCCCATTAATAATTACAATCCTTATTAACCAAATTAAATGGAACCAAATTTTATTTTATTGATGAAAATGTAAAGGAAAATTAGTTCTGTTGAAGAACCTATTTATCTGCTACTGAGCTTTTGATTTCCTTTACGCCAACCCTAGGGACACTAGGACCATCGAATGAAGCTTAGTATGTTACACGGTTATGTTATATAGTTTTCAGCATTACCTTAGGCTCACACTATCTCTCTTTCCTTTCCTTCTCTTGAATTGGAAAATTGAAACCACTACTTGTATCACTTGATTTGAAAAACATAGTTTTGTGGAAATTTAAGTTTATTGTACTGAAAAGGTAATTTTTTAAAATAATTTCTTCCAATAAAGATTAAAAAAAAAAAAAAGTTTTAATTTTGAAATGTATCGGGATTAAAGTCGAAAAATCAAATTTTTGGCACATGTAAAAACTGTTCCGGCACATAAACCTTCTTGGATATAATTTTTGATTAGTTAAGGAATCATGTAAGCCCATAAAAAAGAATTGGTATAAAAAAAGTTTGAAGGTAGTATTACCACTTGAAATAGTAATTAAATATAAGGTAAACCTGAAGGAGAGCGTCCTCAACACCGATTTTCTTCAAAGTTTGCACTATAACGTATTTTCATGCACTAAACACGAATCCGTTGAAAAAAAATTGTTTTTCTCAACCAGGAAAGAAGTTATTTAAAAAAAAAGTTCACTGTTATGAAGGTTAGGGAAGACTGCCTTGGACGACTTTTGGGCATAGAATTCTTTTTATTTCTGCGAGTTGGATTGACTAGGGGTTTTGATGTTTTCTTGAGCGAGCGGAGCGTAGCGGAGTGAGCGGAAACGCATAGCACGTATGCCCAAAAGCGACAGTTTACGACCAAGTCAGCTACCACAAGGTGAGTCTAAATTTCAATTACACTTCGTCATTAAGGACTATTGCGCAGGCGCGTGTTTACATATAAGCTGTTTACCCCGTCTTTTATAACCTCCATAACAGTGAACTTTAGTGCTTAATAACTTCTTTCCTAGTTGCGAGCAACTTTTTTTTCCAACGGATTCGTGTTTAGTGCATCAAAATACGTTATAGTGCAAGTTTTGAAGAAAATTTGGTCGTTTGTAACCCGCTAACAGCACCTTTGGTCGTTTGTAACCCGCTAACAGTGAACTTTTTTTTAAAATAACTTCTTTCCTGGTTGAGAACAACAATTTTTTTCAACGGATTCGTGTTTAGTGCATGAAAATACGTTATAGTGCAAACTTTGAAGAAAATCGGTGTTGAGGACGCTCTCCTTCAGGTTTACCAAATATAATAATTAGTTAAACTAACACATCTCTAATAAGCAGACTGTTGAAATTAGTAAAACTTAAGAGTGCTCAGAGTTTCTTCATTCTCGTATATTGAAATTGTTAGTTACAATCTTCAACAGTCAAATACAGATATGAAGCCTTCTTCTTTAGAATTATTGTATTATTTACATAAAAAGGAAAAAAATATTATATAGAAGTTGTAATTACAAAACAAAATGAATACTAATATTTAATTTGCTGCTCTCAATTGTTTTTTAACTGATCTTCACTTGTCAAATGACTCATTTGTTTTATATTTTGAAATGTGTTAACACTTCTTTTGATGTTTGCAGGTAAATATCAATTGAAGATGTGGTCATTCTGTTCTGCATGCAAGAAAGATGTTCCGACCAGCTCGATGGGCAAATATTGTGTTAGGTTTGGTCACGAGGTAAGAACTCATTCAAAAATCTATCAATTAGAAAATATTCAATATTTTCTTATAGAATTTAGCTACCATGCTCTAGGATCTTTCGTTATGTCCAGCTTGTTTTTTAACCTGTAAAAATATTTTTATTTTTTTTACGACCCAAATTTTTTAAATTATAATTATTTTCAAGATCATTTATCAATATATCATATTATGAAAACATAATATAATTTTTAGAAGAAAATAGAAAATTCGCCTGCCATTTTCCTGGCTACAAAAAAGAGGGGGGGAAAAGAAAAAAAAAGCTTCCTGGGTTTGCTTTGCTACACTGCCGAGACTGCGTAGCAGACTCCTTAAGTAAGCTCGGGTTTAAGCAGATGTGTCTGATTACTTTGCTACACTGCCGATCCTGCGTAGGCACAGGAAATTATTCTAGTTCTAAAGGATGCTTTGAACTTCTTTCATGGACTGTTCTAGGATTTAGCCTTCATTAGGTATTGGAAACTCATTAGATTTAATCTATAAATAATAATACTGCTATGATCTATCAGTCGATATTTTGGTAGGTTCTATGTTAATTCTCCAACATTTACATTAAGAAAACTTTTGGAGAATCGAAAAGGTCCTTAAGGTAAGTACACACTGGTAGACCTTGTTACGGGATTTGTCTAGAGACTGGCTGAGACGGTCTAGGCTTGGTCTATAGACACCGATCTTTGTCTCGTCTCACGTCCACACTATGGTGTGGATATTTGAGTCTCGTCTTCGCAGCCGGCCATGGAGGACATTGTTTTGTGTGGGAAGAGTGCGTGTTTAGCAATATTTATTTCATTCTTTCCTCTATCATGAAAATCTGTGTTCCGGCTGCCCTCTGGCTCGTTTGCTGGAAGCAGGAATTGCAAGTCCTCGTATGAAAACCACATGGACTATTTGGGACCACTCGTCAGAGTAATTTTTTTTCGCTCCCGGTTAAAAGAAGTTTTTAAATTATGTATTTTTTTTCTACATCCTCTACTGGTAAATTATGCTTTGCAGCCAGAGATTCCAGATTCTTTCTTTTTTTTTATTATATTTTTTATATGTATATATACATATATATTTTTTTTTTAACTAGTTCAACTATATCTACTAAAACTAATATTAATGTACTGTGTACCAATATTATTACTAATACTATACTACATAAGAACATTTATACTAATACCAATACCAAACTAAACTGGCACACGTATATAAACATATGCCCACGTACATATGTACTTGGGCGTATGTATGCATATATACACACATATACATACATATATTTATTTATTATTAAATTATTATTACACATTTTATATCATAAGATATAAAATGGGGAGGAGGGGGACTGAGACAATTAAAATAAGATGAAAGACTTCGACATGTCTAGCCACAAGGCGCCGCCGACGTCCACACTGACTAAATGTTCCGCAACATGTCTAAAGTCTCCCATTTCACTCGGGAGACCTTAGACATGAGATTTTTGGTCTTACAACAAGCCCATAGGCAGGGTCTCGTCTATAGACATGTCTACGTAGACAACCTGAGACACGTCTCAGGCGCAACATGTCTACCAGTGTGGACATACCTTTAGAATTCTTGGCCTATCTTTTTAGAAACATCGAATCAATGTTTTTTGCACATTTCATCGAAAAGTCTTTTCTCTTTAGTTTTTCTTCTTATCAAAACTTGAAATATTCAAATCTACTTACTAAAATCACTATTGAAATATTAAGATTTTCATTTTATTTTCTGAGATAAAAAAAAAGTATTTGTTTTGTGAAATACATGAAACCTTTATTATTAATAAATACATGAAACCATTTTTATTAATAAATACATTCATGTTTTTGAAAGCAATATTTGTAATTTTTTTTTCAGGTAAAACAGTTTTGTAGTGCGAGTTGCTTAGAAGATTTTAAAAAAGGAATAAAAGTTTGCTCGTACTGCCAAAAAGATCTCTCGGATGGCGAGGGCTTTCTTGCCCCTCTCGGAGACAAAGGACAGTTCAGAGTATGTGTATCTAGTAGGAAATTGCTGTTATTTTAGTAATATATTTTCTATACTTAGTATGATTAATGATTAATAAACGATAAGAAATAGAACCAATGATGGAATAGTTACGATTCGGCTAAATAAACTCAATACGATTTTTGTAAAAAAAACCTATATTTATGACGTTTCGGCTACTCTTTGGTAGCTAAAATGACAAAAAAAAAAAAAAAAAAAACAGAAATTAATACACAGGAAAAAAAAAGTTTATAATTAAGATAAGCAACAGATCTGTAAATAAAATTTAAAACGTCCTAAATATAGATTTTTTTACAAAAATCGTATTGAGTTTTTTTAGCCGAATCCCAACTATTCCATCTTTGCTTATCACCTCGACGGCTAACTATCTAATCTTCAAGAGAAGAAATATAAATTAAAGTTTTTACTTTGATTTATGAAAATATATATTTTATCCTCTAATGGAAGTACTGTGTCTTGTTAACACGCTTATGTATAATAAATCACTAATTAAAGATATATTAAGATATAATTGTTCAATTTGTCTTTCTAGGATTTTTGTAGTCAGACTTGTTTAGACGAATACGATTCAATGTCTCGTAACCTTCCTGCTTTAGGCTTGAAAGTCGAAGCCTGTGGTGTTTGCGATAAAGTACAATTAGTACAATTACAAGTCGTTATTTCGACCAATTCTGTAAATCTTTGCTCAGAAGTCTGCTTTGCTGCGTTCAAATTTGTAAATAAGACGATATCCACAGGTAAGTATTTACATATTTATTACATAATTATTTTGATGGAAATGAAATCATCTCCTTGTTTGTAAATGATTAACTGATCAATCCTGCACTAATATAAGTAGACTAACAGCTCTCTCGAGCTCGACTAGCAGGACCCCCGACGCTCGACAAGGGATAACTCGTGTTCCACTGTCGGTACCCCTGATGCTCGACATGGGATAACTTTTGTTCCACTGTCAGTACCCCTGACGCTCGACACGGGATAACTCCTGTTCACTGTCAGTACCCCTGACGTTCGACACGGGATAACTCGTGTTCCACTGTCAGTACCCCTGACGCTCGACACGGGATAACTTGTGTTCCACTGTCAGTACCCCTGACGCTCGACACGGGATAACTTGTGTTCCACTGTCAGTACTCCTGACGCTCAACACGGGATAACTCGTGTTCCACTGTCAGTACCCCTGACGCTCGACACGGGATAACTTGTGTTCCACTGTCAGTACCCCTGACGCTCGACACGGGATAACTTGTGTTCCACTCTCGGTACTCCTGACGCTCGACACGGGATAACTCGTGTTCCACTGTCAGTACCCCTGACAGGTGACTCGTAGCCTGTGTTAGCCCCATATGTTGTTTCTCTGGCCTAGTCCTATTAACCCGTATAATATCTGTGAGACAAAGCGAGAATAAAGAGTGTTCTCAGCTTCATTAAATCCACATCAGATATCAATGTCTTCTCCCTGAGGCATCTAAAGAAGTCATAATGAAATAATTCATTTTCCCAGCATTTTCAGAATCTGTAATGACTATTAATTTTTTGTAAAGGTTAAAGTAACAGAGGCTTTATATCTCAATTATCTTGTAATTGCTAGTCGTGTTGATTTTATTATTTACGAATAGAGCTTCATCCGATTCTTCCAATATATTAAGTGTTGTCCTACAATCGACATTGTTATGGAAAATTGTTGGAGGTTGAAGCTGGTGCCTCTCACCGCCTATTTGTAGGGTCGTACTCAGATTTATCTCTCTTGCCATATTGTTGCTGTTTATGTCTTTCAGTCACAATTTGTATCTTGTTGAGTTTGTATGGTATAAATAGCCTCCTTATATTATTATATACTATAAATGTTATCAATCAAGTAATTATATTCTGATTGATTTTCTTTTCCATGATAGAAAATTTATAAAATGACCAATGTAAAGGAAAGTCCACATTATAAGTTAATAATCTACTATTCCAAATATATAAAAAGAGGATGCTTTAGATGGATGTATTAGGATCAATAGAACTAGCTTTAAGTTAGGCAGAAGTATCTACTATATATTTGTCAAATACCACCCACTCACTCACTGACCTATCATCACCCAGCCCAAACCACTCACTCACTGACCTATCATCACCCAGCCCAAACCACTCACTCACTGACCTATCATCACCCAGCCCAAACCACTCACTCACTGACCTATCATCACCCAGCCCAAACCACCCACTCACTGACCTATCATCGCCCAGCCCAAACCACTCACTCACTGACCTATCATCGCCCAGCCCAAACCACTCACTCACTGACCTATCATCACCCAGCCCAAACCACTCACTCACTGACCTATCATCACCCAGCCCAAACCACTCACTCACTGACCTATCATCGCCCAGCCCAAACCACCCACTCACTGACCTATCATCGCCCAGCCCAAACCACTCACTCACTGACCTATCATCGACCAGCCCAAACCACTCACTCACTGACCTATCATCACCCAGCCCAAACCACTCACTCACTGACCTATCATCACCCAGCCCAAACCACTCACTCACTGACCTATCATCACCCAGCCCAAACCACTCACTCACTGACCTATCATCACCCAGCCCAAACCACTCACTCACTGACCTATCATCGCCCAGCCCAAACCACTCACTCACTGACCTATCATCGCCCAGCCCAAACCACTCACTCACTGACCTATCATCGCCAAGCCCAAACCACTCACTCACTGACCTATCATCCCCCAGCCCAAACCACTCACTCACTGACCTATCATCGCCCAGCCCAAACCACTCACTCACTGACCTATCATCACCCAGCCCAAACCACTCACTCACTGACCTATCATCACCCAGCCCAAACCACTCACTCACTGACCTATCATCGCCCAGCCCAAACCACTCACTCACTGACCTATCATCCCCCAGCCCAAACCACTCACTCACTGACCTATCATCACCCAGCCCAAACCACTCACTCACTGACCTATCATCACCCAGCCCAAACCACTCACTCACTGACCTATCATCGCCAAGCCCAAACCACTCACTCACTGACCTATCATCCCCCAGCCCAAACCACTCACTCACTGACCTATCATCACCCAGCCCAAACCACTCACTCACTGACCTATCATCACCCAGCCCAAACCACTCACTCACTGACCTATCATCGCCCAGCCCAAACCACTCACTCACTGACCTATCATCCCCCAGCCCAAACCACTCACTCACTGACCTATCATCACCCAGCCCAAACCACTCACTCACTGACCTATCATCGCCAAGCCCAAACCACTTGACAGATAAATTTGAAATTTTGCACGGACACTCTCTTTAGGATGTAAACACTCGCTAAGAAAGGGTTTTTTTTTTTTATATTCAAATTTTATCAATTGATGAATGACAGGAACCGTACTACAATAAACTCCACAAAATGATATAGTAGCGTTATTTTGATGATTACGTTGTTTAACACAAAGAAGTAACGACTTATCTGCCGCGACAAAGTGCACGTATTCAGCTATCACATTATAAAGGAATAGAAGTAAGTGTAAGAGTGGGTGTAGATATTAATTCTATTTTTTAAATTTATTTGTGAGCACCTTGCATCAAAAGCAACTCACTGGATGTAGGTGTAAGAATAGATGTAGATATAAGAATGGATGTATTTGGATCGATACAATTAGCTTCACTCAATATTTTTTATTTATAAAAAATACTAAAAATTGATTTGTATTATTTTCAGCGCCTTGTTACATGTGTAAGAAATACTATGACAAAACATTGCCTACTTGTGTAACAATATATTATGAAAATGATCTTCTCTCGTTTTGCTCCAAATCCTGCATGAACATAAATATTCTTTCTAAAAGAAAAATAGTTGCCTGCAATTGGTGTAAGGTAAGGACAAATGTCTTCTCTGCCATACTTACTTTCTAACAATTCTTGTCTTGAAATTTCATTTATGATTCTCAGTTTTTTTTAACCCTTGGTATGTATAAAGTGTCTGACAGACACGAGGAAAATTTCAGTGAAATATTTTGGCAGAATTGAGAATCTAGGATATGCCACATGCTCAGTAGCTATCCACACTCTGTAGAAGGTTCCATTTAAACTTTCAGCTGTGATCTATCAGCCATGAGAAGAACTCTGTTCCCGATTTTGTTAACACCATCGTGCCCCTCAGACACTTTATACACTGTCAGTTATGCAAACCTCCGTGTCCTCCAGAGACTTTATACACTGTCAGTTATGCAAACCTCTGTGTCCCTCAGACACTTTATACACTGATAGTTAAGCAAACCTCTGTGTCCCTCAGACACTTTATACACTTTCAGTTAAGCAAACCTCCCTGTCCCCCAGAGACTTTATACACTGATAGTTAAGCAAACCTCCCTGTCCCCCAGAGACTTTATACACTGATAGTTAAGCAAACCTCTGTGTCCCTCAGACACTTTATACACTGTCAGTTAAGGAAAACCTCCCTGTCCCCCAGAGACTTTATACACTGTCAGTTAAGGAAAACCTCCCTGTCCCCCAGAGACTTTATACACTGTCAGTTATGCAAACCTCTGTGTCCCTCAGACACTTTATACACTTTCAGTTAAGCAAACCTCCCTGTCCCCCAGAGACTTTATACACTGTCAGTTATGCAAACCTCTGTGTCCCTCAGACACTTTATACACTTTCAGTTAAGCAAACCTCCCTGTCCCCCAGAGACTTTATACACTGTCAGTTATGCAAACCTCTGTGTCCCTCAGACACTTTATACACTTTCAGTTAAGCAAACCTCCCTGTCCCCCAGAGACTTTATACACTGATAGTTAAGCTAACCTCTGTGTCCCTCAGACACTTTATACACTTTCAGTTAAGCAAACCTCCCTGTCCCCCAGAGACTTTATACACTGTCAGTTATGCAAACCTCTGTGTCCCTCAGACACTTTATACACTTTCAGTTAAGCAAACCTCCCTGTCCCCCAGAGACTTTATACACTGTCAGTTATGCAAACCTCTGTGTCCCTCAGACACTTTATACACTTTCAGTTAAGCAAACCTCCCTGTCCCCCAGAGACTTTATACACTGTCAGTTATGCAAACCTCTGTGTCCCTCAGACACTTTATACACTTTCAGTTAAGCAAACCTCCCTGTCCCCCAGAGACTTTATACACTGATAGTTAAGCAAACCTCTGTGTCCCTCAGACACTTTATACACTTTCAGTTAAGCAAACCTCCCTGTCCCCCAGAGACTTTATACACTGTCAGTTATGCAAACCTCTGTGTCCCTCAGACACTTTATACACTTTCAGTTAAGCAAACCTCCCTGTCCCCCAAGACTTTATACACTGATAGTTAAGCAAACCTCTGTGTCCCTCAGACACTTTATACACTTTCAGTTAAGCAAACCTCCCTGTCCTCCAGAGACTTTATACACTGATAGTTAAGCAAACCTCTGTGTCCCTCAGACACTTTATACACTTTCAGTTAAGCAAACCTCCCTGTCCTCCAGAGACTTTATACACTGTCAGTTATGCAAACCTCTGTGTCCCTCAGACACTTTATACACTTTCAGTTAAGCAAACCTCCCTGTCCCCCAGAGACTTTATACACTGTCAGTTATGCAAACCTCCGTGTCCCTCAGACACTTTACACCCAGCAACCACAAGTTCAATAGATTTAACCTATTTCCTTCTACATCTTCTACATATCTTTTTTTTTGTGAATTTTATGGTGTTGGCTGGTCGATCTATGCATCAGGATGAGGATATTTTTCATCCTGATGACCTAGACCTCGCTGAATGAATACGAACTTTGATGGTGAATATATCTGATGATGAGCAGCGAGATTTTGATGATGAAGACCTATTTGTACAGAATGGTTTATAACCATTTCAAAAATCCAATCTGCCTCGGATGTTTCCAAAAGTCTGAATGAACCCGAAAAGTGAATTTTGTGATACCATATTGTATTTGAAATGATTTCTTCATTTTTGATGTTCCATCTAGTTTATAAGTCTGATTCTTAATGCTAGTACACACTGGGATACAATGTTGCGCGTCATTGTTGCAAAGCTGAATCTCGTTTGAATCTGGATTGTTGTGATTCTGTCGTGCAACATGTCCCCGTGTATCAGGTGTGAATTGCGGGTCTACGTGATACGTCCCGCTGTTTCGGGACTCACTGATACATTTTTGTACAACATTACGAGTGTGGACGTGTTCCGGAGCAGCCCCCAGTTTACAGTCAGCCCCGGCAGTTTCCCGTACAGACTTTTAGTTCAATTTCTTTCAATTTGAGACGACTGAATTTACAATAAAGTTGAAAGAGGACTTACAAATGCACATGTTGCTCTGATTATAATTTAATATCATAAATAAGGTTTTTGTGACAGCCCTCTGAACCCCCTTATATACACCCATGATAATAGGTACAAATAAAAATTTATTTTTAGCGTTGTCTTTCTTTTCTTTTTTATTAATAACTAAAATAAATACTATGCTGATTTAAAGTTGGATACATATGACATTATTTATTTAGTTAAAATTTAAATGAATAAATAAATATCATATGTATCCAACTTTAAATCAACATAGTATTTATTTTAGTTGTTAATAAAAAAGAAAAGAAAGACAATGCTAAAAATATATTTTTATTTGTACCTATTATCATGGGTGTGTATAAGGGGGGCTGAGAGGGATGTCATAAAAACCTTAAAAATAAATTAAATAAGATCACTTAGCTTAGAAAAAAGTAATGTTTATTGGGTGTAGTAGCGTTTTAATTGGATAACTATTCCAAGTTCTAGTTGTATTCCATACCCCCTAAATGCTCCCAGCTCCCCTTCCCCCCCCCCCCGAAATTATTTCCTATATACGCCTGTGCCTATTATAAATAAAAATAAGTTTTCAAGTAAAGATGGAATGGTTGGGATTTGGCTAAATAAACCTCAATATGATTTTGTTTTAAAAAATCTATATTTCGGACGTTTCGGCTACTCATTGGTAGCCTTTGTCAGCTAAAATGACAAAAAAAAAAAGAAATTAATACAAAAACAAAAAAAATTATAATTGTGATAGGTACCAGAACTATAGATACAATTAACTTATAAAAGAACATATCGTCTTAAATTCTTAGAATGAGTAGAATGAAAAAGTAAATAGGTACAATAATTGATTTTAATAGTAATTAGTAACATTAATTGATTTTACAAAGAAATAAGAAGCTACATACCAATGACAAATATAGTAGCTAATAGTAACATTAATAAATTTGACAAAGAAAATAAGATACTACATACCAATGGAAATGCCGAGCGGCAGAGGAAGACCAAGGTAGGCAATTAAGTAACCATTGTGGAAGTGTCTAAGGAAAAAGGAATCTACTGGGGTATATGTAGCTGAAAACAGCAGGTGGTGGGAGAAATGTCGGTAAGGATCAAAAGGCATGTTTATGACAGGAAAGGAGAAAGAGGTGTTAATGGAAGGATACCCAAGGGGCATGGTAAAAATCTAACTATCTAATCATCATGAAAATAAGTTTTCGTTACTTTAATGTGTGTTTTCAAAACGATGATTATTGCCTCACACACTTCTGGAACAAATGAAGATATAGTTTGCTTGGAAATTCTAAAAGTATGCAAAAGACTTGTAAACAATTCTTCACTTACAAGGAACCTTAAATAGTAGCAAGTTTTACGGTAGGAGAAATTGAATTTCTAAAGTTTGTATCTTTTTCTAAACTCCCTTGGTTAAACCATTTGCAAATGATTCTCAAAATCTTGAGGCCTAATTCTTATAGTTGATAAATCCCATTCCATCTTCAAGTCTCAATATGTTTACACACTTTATTGTTAGTTCTGAACAATTTTCAACAGCCCCACCTTCTTGGTTTTTTCATATTTCGATTTTTAATTAACAGTAATATCGATAGAGAAACACCTGCGAGGCCAGCTCCTGAGAAATGTTCGAGGGAACTGGCTATCTAGTGGGGGCGCGATTCCTTGTTGCGAGGCAGCCCCAAACTGACGCACAACATTGTTGCGGGACAGCTCCCAGTGCCCCGCAACTTTAAGTCTCAGTGTAAACTAGCTTTTAGAGATGTACTTCCTTGTTTCATTATCAAAAATTCAGAATACGGAGGGCTAATAACATTCTCAGAATTGTAATGTTCTCAGATTCGTTGTTTTTTCCTATATGAATCATTGTTTCTAGTTTTTACTCTCTATAGACTACCTGGGAGTAAGTCTAATTACTTTATTTTAATCAATAAAATGTTGATTTGATGAAAAATGCGTTCATTAACTCCTGATTTGTCTCTAAAATAATGTTGGAGTTGCTGCGTGTCTGTCGGACACTTTATACACTGGCACACCAAGGGTTTAATTACTTCATTGAGTTTGTTCGTGTGGCTTGTGTTACCAGTGATGGTGGTGTCACTTACATGCATTTTCTCTTCCATTAACCCTGAGGCTATGTTCATGGTGAAGATGCTATCTTGGCTACCTCGATGAGCGCTTCCTTACGATTTACCTCGATGTATTCTACATAGATGAAGGGTGTTCATGCTGACTCATTATCGATCTGCTTCAGTGGAGGCTATGTGCCTTAGTATAGGCTATCAGGCTCAGTGTAGGCTATCTGCCTCAGTGTTGGCTATCTGCCTCAGTGTTGGCTATGTGCCTCAGGGTACTCTAAAATTGAAATATTATCATATTAATGGATGTAGTTTTTGATTTCAGGTTAAGAAGTACAATTTTGACATGATACGTAAGAAATCTGTAAATGGCGGAGCTTCTAACTGGTGTTCTGTAAATTGTATGACATTATATCAAGTGTCGATGAATGCCATCACTCATCGAAGGTAATTCACAACATTTACACAAAGATAAATTAATCTCAAGCTCTTACATGAAAACTATAAATTATATTAAAATACTTTATCTTTTCTCATTTCTGGCTTTTACTGATTTTTTACTGTTTAATTTTTAAAAGAATTTGATTTTTTTATTTTAACAATTTTTAATTTACCTTATTAAGATAAAGCTTCTTTTGTTAAAATTTAGTATTTACCTAAACTCGCCATTAACCTTTCAGTAAAATGAACTGCACCCAATGTAAGAAGCTTGATGTTCCCAATCTTCATTTAACTATGTCTGATGCGACGTTACGGAACTTCTGCTCCCTCGAGTGTGTGAATAAATTCCAAGCTACGTTCGCTACTCAAGGAATTCCAGCGAATGGCGTTTTTCCAACAGGTAATTTATTTTCCAGTTTCACTGATTTTATTGAGGAGATAAATCTCCTCATAGGCTACAATTGAAGAATGGCAGCTGTTGGAATTCTAAACATTATCTTTAGGTTTATTATTAAAAGAAGGGAAGGAATTCTACAGGATTTAGTTTAAACTTTTTTAGCCTTTCTCTTCATCGTTGAGTTCATTTCATTTCTCTTCTCTTCTTAAAGTTTACTTAATACAAAAATTGATTACAAATGAAGTTAAAATTGAAGCCTTTTCTTATATATGGGTGTTGTAGCTGATAAGAACTGGTTCATCTGTACACGAGGCAGTTAACCCTTATAATGCTAGCCAATCTGAGAGGGACCGACCGCCGGGTGCTAAGGGCTGTGAGAGCTGATGCTACCCCCCAGTGCTAGCCTATTTTCCACCCTCCGCGTGCGACTTTGGTTTGGACAAGACTATACTCAGACAGAGCTCCCGCCTTGGGTCGCTCTTATTACGTAGATATATAACAGGGGACATGCAAAATTGCTTATTTTGTTGTAATTTCAGATGCTAATTTCATTAATTGTGTGTACTTTAGTGTGACCTTTTCAATTATTATAACAAGTTTCTTATTATTCTTATCCTGCAAGTTGCAAAGAAAATTAATAAATAAACAGTTTCTAAAATAATATTTCAATAGTTACCGAAGTAGTTTAGTTTTAAATTTAGCACCATTAGCCCTGTTAGTATGAATGCACCCTTTTATCAAAATATTCATGAAAACACTTTCTCTTCTCTTCATTTTACCCATTTTATGATTTATGTCATTGTTATGATACTTCAATTTATTTAGTAATTTTTTTTAAAATATTGATTGATCTTTATTGATAATTTACAATCTTTACAGTTATGTACAATAAGTAATTATTTAGTAAATAACTGGGTCTTTTTTTTTTACTAAAAACTAGTCATTTTATTTTTATATGCAACTCATAAAACTGGTTATGTCCAATAATTGCTTGCTGGAGAAAAAAAAACAACACTTTTTTAAAATTTGTCTTTTGAATTTATTTTAAAACAAATTTATTTATAATAAGTATTATATTATTAAATAGTAATATAATAATAAAGTAATGAATTAGAAATAAATAGTAGGTATATAGCAAAAATATTAATAATAAACTTATAAATATAAAAATAAATAATAAACCAAAACTAGTACTGAGAAATATTTGTTAGGGTCATATTTCCCCACCCCTAATTTAGCCTAAAGGTGGGAAAAGGTTTGGCAAATTTTAGTAAAGTGTCTGCAAACAATAGAAATAACAACCCAACCCCTGCAGGTAGCAGCCTTGGTACAGTCTGAATTGGTGGTAATGGACCCTTTAGGTGGTATAGGACACTCCGCTCGAGGTAAAGTTAGCTTCCACTCACAATAAAACCGGGAAAAACACACGTAAAGAAATTCTTCTGCTATCTAACGGATAGCTAAGTAACTAGACTATTTGTACAGCGTGATACAAGAGATCTCTGGGCTTTCTGGAAGCAGAGATTATACAAAGAATATGAAAACGAATATATTCGTGCGTCGCACTCTGAGGAATGTCCCGGCTGCACAAATATATTCGTGCTTTGCACTCAGAGCATTTTTTTAGAGAACGAATATATTCGTGCATAGCACGGAAAGGGTTAATATCTTCTAATTATTGCATCGATGATAGAACTTTCTTTCAGAAAGCAGCTGATGGAAATATATCGCTGTATATATATATATATATTGTGGTGTTTTGGATTGGGCAAAAATAAGAAAATTGAATATATTTAAAAGTTAATATAGAAAAAGTTGATTTAGAAAAGTTTTTATTATATTTTCATTATATCTCAGGGTTCATTTAAAATGACCAAACTTACCACATACGGGCTTATGAATAAAACCGTTTGAATAATTGAATTAATTTAATAAATTTCCTGAAATAAAAAGCATGAGAAATATATTATTAGAACCACTTCTTACCATCTGTCCTTTTATGTGTTGAGACCATATTATATACCAGGAGAAAGGTTCATTATAAATAAAATAGAGTTGGAAATAATTGACTTATATTGAATAAAAAATATATAATTTATGATTTGGCATGGCTGTGATATAAAAAGAATATAAAAAATTCGTTGACTCACATAATTGTATCAATGTTGGGTTATTAAGAAATGTTAGAACATATTTAAAATATTAATTTATATATAAAAAGATAAATATTGGCCATTATTAGATTTTAGATAGCTTTTAAATTTTTATTAAAGATTGGCAGTTTAGTGAGTTATACTCAGCTTATTTTACGGATGATGTTCTGGAAGTGGAGAGGCAGACTGCTTGTAGTTATGTTGAGGAGAATGATGGTCGGCTGTTAAATCTTGGAGTGGTGTCTGGCCATCATGTCCAGGTGAAGTGAGCTTGATGTCGGCTGGCCAGCTGGTTCTGCCTCGAGCCTCCGTCCTCTGCCTCTGGTGGTTGAATGGGGGCGAGTGGTGGGGGAAGGCCCTTTTTATAGAGGCGTTACTCCCACCACGCCAAGGGTGTCTGACTTCAGCGATTGCTCCCTGGATGTTCAAAGTGCGTTTTTGAAAGCACATTTATTCTTATCTTCCTGGGAACTTGTATACCTCGACGCCTTATCGCTCCTAGCCGAGATATTTGGACACTTCTTTTATTTAACACTGCCTTTTTTTTAAAAAAAAAAAAATAAATACTGCCAAACTAAGCACTGCCAATGGCTATCTCTTTTATTACTCTTTTAATTATTTAATTGATTGACAAAGGAGAATATTTGTGATGGACTTATGAAATATAACTTAGCCTTTATTTTGAATAGGAATGCTACTCTTTGCTATGCCAGAAACTGACTCTTTCTAGAGCACCCCCTTTTTGATCATTACAATATATATATATGGTGGAATATATGCTTTACGGATAAGAAGGCTCTGTATTTTTCCTTTCTAACAATGATGGTTTCCTACATCTTGGACCTTCTCTCCATTCGTCTTCTTCTCATTTAGAAGTTATATCTCAAAGGAAAGCGGAACTTACTAAATTCCTTCTCTACAGGAATCTCCGAATCTGACCTGAATACCTTTGACGAAGTTTAATCCAACTTCTTTCAACATTCCTTTACACATTTTCTACGCTTTTAGGCTTATAAGCCCAAGCTCTGAATACTTCCATAGAACCTTTCACGAAATATTATTACGTTTCATGAAATATTATTGTTTTTATGCAATCTTTGTGAATGCTAGTTCCAAATTAAAATTGAGTAAAGAATTATGCTATACTTAATTTAATTGAAGTACATAATTTAAATCAGCCAGTATAAATACAATTCCGACTCGCAGGAACAACTACGTCATCTTAGAACAGTTCCATTCATATCCACAGTGTGATTAGTAAAGGAATAGAAGCAGTTATTGGTAGGTTTTGATCTTTCACGGAAAAAAAAAACAAATAAAATCTGGAAGGGAAGAAATGTAAGATTTTAAGAGCCACAACAGGAAGCAGATTGTGTCCTAAGCGGAAATTACTCACTCCTCTTTCTCAACGTTCGTTCTGCAACAATATTTCTCATTATCTTACCTTCTTTTATTAAAATACTCATTTTACTGTTAAATGATATTAAAAAAAAAACTACAATCACTTGAAAAGTTAGGTAAACAGAGACAAAACCCTGTTGTAAAAAAACTAGCAGTTTTGAAGCTTTAAGCTCTTATTTCTCAGATTGACATCGGCTCATCGAAAATTACACATGAACCTCTTGTGTAGGGAATTTAGTAAGCTTTTGAATGGTCGCCTTCCACTTACTACGATTTCCCAAGCTTTTTAAGATATATTAGAAAATATTCTAAGATGCAAAAACTTTTTATCTCCATTGGTAATTTTTTTTCTAGTACTTCCATTCCTATCGCAACCCAAATTTAAAAAATAAAACTAGAACCTGCAAGCATATGAACTCGAAATCATAAGCGTTCTGATTTTTTTTTGGCAAATTTCACTCCAAAAACCAAGTTCTTGTGGCCGGATTCGGCTGGTTAATGAACTTGACCTTTTAAATTAGACGAAAGATTTTTGTCACAGTCAGACAAAAATGTGTGTGTGTAAATATATATATATATATATATTGAAGTAATAACATGTTGGATGTATCAAAATGTTAAGATATATTAATAATTGGATTCTTAATAATAAATACAAAAGTAAGTTTAGACAGGAAAACAGCAATGTGCTGCGATATTCCAACAAGCTGTATAAACAATTTAGAATTATGTTTATATTATTGCTTATAGACTCTATCTCAGGTTTGGTTCAAAGTAATAGAAAAGTTAAATAAGTTTATACGTGGATGAATCAAATATAAACAAGACTTTTGGTCCTGGAAGCCCAGAGAAGGTGCTAGAACGTTCCCGTGTTTAGGGGTCTTGGGTAGGGTTGCCAGGAGTGTGGGAAGCTGGCGGGCGTGTTTCCTCGACGTAACCGGTAACCGTCGTGATGATGTCCGAGCGGGAGGTATCCCCCCTCGATGGCGCAACGTATTGTGATTACATTTCTTGCTGCTGAAGGTGTCAGCTGTGTGTCTCTCCGAAGGAGGATCGGAGAGTCAATGCCCGAAACTGAGAAAAGTACCGGAGGGGGGGGGGGGTTATTGTTTTGCAGGCTTAGCGGGAATCAGTAGGCCACCTCAACTCTAACGATTAACTCCTAACATTTACAAAATCTAAAAGAACTCTTTTGAAACAATCTTTTTTTAATCCCTTTCATTTCATCTTGTTCAAATTGTTTCCTCCTTGAAGTAAAATATGTATAAATATATTTAATATTATTAAGAAAACAGTGAGAGATATCTCAACAGTTTTTCTTTTTGTAGGCAGAAGGTGAATGATTTCCTAATTTTTTTTACGGCCCTTCGACAACTAATCATTAGTGCCGACATCCAGGGTGCAGCGAGGATTTTCCCAATGAGCCGTAGAATGAGAAAATTCCTGCTGCCGGTGGGAATCGAACCCACCATCTCACGCTTATGAATCTAAGGCGCTATCCACTAGACCACGGGAGACCCCATGATTTCCTAATGATCTCTTTTTCGTTTTGAATTACTTCTGCTCTGCGTTCTGACTAATTTTCAATTTTTTTTTTTGCATTAATTCAAGTCAAATCATTTGAAAATAATGACAATAATCCACAGGGACAAAAATGATTGCAAATTAAAATTGACAATTTTTTCAATAACAAATTGGTAACAGTAATAATTAAATATCACAATAAAGACTACAATTTTAAACAACAGACTATTTTAGAATTTGACAATGCCAAGGTAGCAAAAACAGAAATCGGATTATTTTACACATTCAACTATAATCCCATAATATCTAATAAAATAAAAAGTGTTTGTAAAGACATAGTAAAATTGACTTGGCTCATAATAATAAAATAAAAAATAGTGTTACAAAAATAAAAGATAAAATAAATAAAAGAGTGACCAAATATAATCACGCAGGTTTTATTGAGCAATGCCGTAGCGTGAGTTGCTCAAGACATTCTCTCATCACGGAATACACATCAAATAGCAAGGCTCATATTAATCTACTACTATTAGAGTTTTATTAGCCCATTCCGGAGAAAATTAATTATTTTGACAAATGACTTAAAATATACATCCACAAGCTTGGTACAGAATATGAACCCCATTAGAATTCTTAGAACCCCTCTCATATGTATATGTATATTAGATATAAATTCTAATGGGGTTCATATTCTGTACCGAGCTTGTGGATGTATGTACATACATATATATATATATATATATATATATATATATATATATATATATATATATTACATACATAGAGGGGTCTCCCGTGGTCTAATGGCTAGCGCCTTGGATTCATAAGCGGGAGATGGTGGGTTCGATTCCCAACCTCCGGCAGGAATTTTATCATCCCACGGCTCGCTGGCAAAATTCCTCGCTGCACCCTGGATGTCGGCGTTAAATATAATATAAAGTATAAAATTAATTGTAAAGTCTGTAACACATTTTCTATAGAAGAATCATCCCAATGGCTTAAAAACAGAATTAAACAACACGTTTAAAATTTCGATGAACATGATAATAAAACTGCTCTTGCTAACCTCGCTATACAAATGAAGCATATGTTTCACTTTACAAATGTAAAGAATCTTGATGAAATGAAAAATAAAAGAAAATATACATATTATAAAAATAGGAGAAAAGTGGTGAATTAGAAAATTGAAATAACATATTAAAATCGTACATATTTAATTTATTTGACAATGAATAAAAAATTCTTTATTTTTAAAAAATATGTCTTGTTTTTTAATTTTGTGACTAATCTTCTTCCGAGTAATGTAATTTTATGTTAGGTGAAGATTGCTATGTAGACGATGTTGAGTAATGATCTGACTAGTTCTAGTTCTAGGCTCCTCGAGAGGCATACAACGATGCGAAACTAGTAGATGTCAATTTTAATAAATCCAAGTTTAATTTTAATTTGATTTTTTCATTCACCTTCTGCCTACACAAAGAAAAATAAATATATTTGAAGATATGAGTTGAAGGTAATATTTTGTAAATAGCGTATAAATGAGTTTTTCAGGACATGATGGGATTGGCTGGATAGAAGGTAGTAAGGGATTACTAACTAACCATCCGTATTTGGAGATTATCTTATAAATATCAGTAGGCTACATTTTACTCGAGAATATTTCAACATTACACAGCATCGTCTCAGAATCATTCCTTCATTATTACAACCAGTAATAGAAAAGGAACTTTTTCAGAGGAGATTGCCAAGGAAGATCTTAATAAAACTACATTTTTTATAAGAAAATGAATTTTAGTTTTTCCAGGGTTTCACCTTGAAATTGAAGGCATCGTCAGGTCTGTAAAGCATGGAGGACAGAATAAATAGTAATGTATATACAGGAGAAATGAAATAAAAACATTATACAGTAAACTTCCTCTAATCCAGCACGGCAGGGGTGTCAAGGGGAAACTGGAAAGTTATAGTCTACATTTCGTTCAATTTTCATCTGTATACATTTTTTCCTACATAGATCCGATAATGCGGAATATTTGCTAATCCGGTATGCTTCAAGTCCCGAACGTTGCGGATTAAAGTAAGTTTACTGTACATAGACTACTATGAATGATACGTATGGTAAATGTGTGTTACTGCTAGAACTTGAATTAAAGGTAGATTGGTACAGATTTAAAACTTAAAATAGTTCTCCCTCTTTTCATTACTAAACCAATTTTTATCCTGTATTTAACCCTAGAACGACACACTGGGGGGTCACACACCCCAGGAATGTTTAAATATTGATTAATTCCTGTGTGTGTAGCTCTATAGCTAAATCCCGCCATGTAAATAACCGTCATGCATAACATAATTGATTCTTCATGATGATTAGATAGTTAGCCGTCGAGGTGATAAGTACAGATGGAATGGTTGGGATTCGGCTAAATAAACCTCAATATGATTTTGTTTTAAAAAATCTATATTTCGGACGTTTCGGCTACTCATTGGTAGCCTTCGTCAGCAATAGAAATGCCGAGCGGCAGAGGAAGACCAAGGTAGAGTGTCAAATTGACACTCTACAATGGTTACTTAATTGCCAACCTTGGTCTTCCTCTGCCGCTCGGCATTTCTATTGCTGACGAAGGCTACCAATGAGTAGCCGAAACGTCCGAAATATAGATTTTTTAAAACAAAATCATATTGAGGTTTATTTAGCCGAATCCCAACCATTCCATCTGTACTTATAATCGATTCTAATCATTATCTGCCATGTGACAGTCTTTTTTTGCTACTTTTAGTAATCTGAACTGGTCTTGGGGTATCTCACACCCCAGTGTGTCGTTTGAGTAAGTGTTCAAGGTATCTCACACCCCAGTGTGTCGTTAGTGGAACTGTTCGTCAGCCTACGAGAAGTGGCAGAAGAAAACAAAATAATATAGTAAGACATTTACTCGGGCTTAAGGGCCCTGCTAAGGATATTTCCAGTTCTTCGGAGAGAGGTACCTCTTATTTTCACCAGATATTATCAGTGAAATAACTAATTGTAAAAACGATGAAATTCTTAGAAGGCGGGATGCGATCAATTCTGTTCAGACATATAAAAACAATACTGATCAGGTAGAGATACGGGCATTTATTGGATTATTATATATTTCAGTAGAGAATAAATCCCCTTTAGATTACCACTACGAATACCGAATTTCGTCGAAATATACCTAAAATCACGGCTGGTAGTGGCGAATTGGTATTGTCGGTCCGGAGTAAACACCCCTCCTTATGAACCGATTTAGTTCATTTTTATATCTCACTCTTCTCTCTATATTACCACGACAAATACCAAGTTTCGTTGAAATATAACAAATATTACGGCTGAAATGGTCAAATTAGTGTTTTGGGTTCGGGGTAAATCCCCCCTTCTGGTGGACCGATTTTGGTGGTTAACGAACTCGTTCAATCGTTTGCTAATTGAATGCTATATACCAAGTTTCGTGACGAAAAAAGAAAAACTCTGGCCGCTATCGTGTTAACAGACACACACACATATATATATATATATATATATATATATATATATATATATATATATATATATATATATATATAGATATATATAAATTTTAACGGGTCATTTTCGGTGTCTACTAGGTAGGATCGATAAAGATTTGAAGACATTTTTCAAAAATTCCGTCATGAGTCCAACCACAATAGCTACTTTCCTTCGGACGAAAGTGCTAAAAATGACTTTTTTGGCACGTTTTATGAAATTTTTACTTAATATTTTTATGCATTTAAGAGCTATATGAATTATGTTGTTATTTAGGAAGAAAATTGATTTTTTTTTTAATTTTGCAGCTAGTTGGATCGTTAAATGTTACATTATCGAGACTTTTGGAAATACATCTGAAAATAATCCATTTTGAAATGATTTATTTTTGTTTCCTAGACTACTTAGATATTTTAAAATACATTATAAGCATTGCAGGTCTTATCAATTATATTTTGCATCAATTTATATGTTGGGGTGTACCACACCCCAGGGTGTCAGATTAAGTTGACTTTTAGAAGTGTGTCATTCTAGGGTTAATCATTTTATATATATTATTGTGTTTTCAATCCTTTTAATCTACCTTTAATTTAAGCTCTATGTAGAACACACATTTAAAGAGTGTCTACTGCACGAAAATCATGAAAATGTCACGGAATTGAAAATAGGGCACGAAAAAGTCATGAATTTTGAAACAGAGTCGCGAAATTTCAGTTTTTATCAGAGTGTAACTTCATCCCGGTATTTCGGCGCATTCATAATTTTTTTTTTTTTTTTTTTTTTTTTTTTTTTTTTTTTTTTTTTTTTTTTTTTTTTTAACGGCGCATCTACATCTTGGCCATTAGCGCCGGGCTATCTACAGGTTGCCACCCTTTTCTAATGCCAACAGCACGTGGTCGGTCACCCATTCAGGTACTGACCACGCCCGACGTTGCTTAACTTTGGTGATCTACGGGAACCGGTGCACTCAACATGGCTATGGCCGTTGGTCGTTTTTGTATGCATTTACAAATCAATTATTCATTTTTTAAATATATGCAGACTTAGTTATTGAAATTCTGTACACAGGGCCAATTTTACGCCAATAGTAAAGGCTTTTTCATTTTGATTGAAATTATTTTCTTTTTAATGAGCATAAAATTTGCTTTTCATATCATTAAAATGTCATGAAAAATTCCCGAAATTGGCTGTCACAAAAGTAGTAGAGACCGTGATTTACCAAATAATCTCCATACTCGTCCTCGTCTATGTAGTAGAGACCCTGATTTACCAAATAATCTCCATACTCGTCCTCGTCTATGTAGTAGAGACCCTGATTTACCAAATAATCTCCATACTCGTCCTCGTCTATGTAGTAGACACCGTGATTTACCAAATAATCTCCATACTCGTCCTCGTCTATGTAGTAGACACCCTGATTTACCAAATAATCTCCATACTCGTCCTCGTCTATGTAGTAGAGACCCTGATTTACCAAATAATCTCCATACTCGTCCTCGTCTATGTAGTAGACACCCTGATTTACCAAATAATCTCCATACTCGTCCTCGTCTATGTAGTAGACACCCTGATTTACCAAATAATCTCCATACTCGTCCTCGTCTATGTAGTAGACACCCTGATTTACCAAATAATCTCCATACTCGTCCTCGTCTATGTAGTAGACACCCTGATTTACCAAATAATCTCCATACTCGTCCTCGTCTATGTAGTAGACACCCTGATTTACCAAATAATCTCCATACTCGTCCTCGTCTATGTAGTAGACACCGTGATTTACCAAATAATCTCCATACTCGTCCTCGTCTATGTAGTAGACACCGTGATTTACCAAATAATCTCCATACTCGTCCTCGTCTATGTAGTAGACACCCTGATTTACCAAATAATCTCCATACTCGTCCTCGTCTATGTAGTAGACACCCTGATTTACCAAATAATCTCCATACTCGTCCTCGTCTATGTAGTAGAGACCGTGATTTACCAAATAATCTCCATACTCGTCCTCGTCTATGTAGTAGACACCCTGATTTACCAAATAATCTCCATACTCGTCCTCGTCTATGTAGTAGACACCCTGATTTACCAAATAATCTCCATACTCGTCCTCGTCTATGTAGTAGACACCCTGATTTACCAAATAATCTCCATACTCGTCCTCGTCTATGTAGTAGACACCGTGATTTACCAAATAATCTCCATACTCGTCCTCGTCTATGTAGTAGACACCCTGATTTACCAAATAATCTCCATACTCGTCCTCGTCTATGTAGTAGACACCCTGATTTACCAAATAATCTCCATACTCGTCCTCGTCTATGTAGTAGAGACCGTGATTTACCAAATAATCTCCATACTCGTCCTCGTCTATGTAGTAGACACCCTGATTTACCAAATAATCTCCATACTCGTCCTCGTCTATGTAGTAGACACCCTGATTTACCAAATAATCTCCATACTCGTCCTCGTCTATGTAGTAGACACCCTGATTTACCAAATAATCTCCATACTCGTCCTCGTCTATGTAGTAGAGACCCTGATTTACCAAATAATCTCCATACTCGTCCTCGTCTATGTAGTAGACACCGTGATTTACCAAATAATCTCCATACTCGTCCTCGTCTATGTAGTAGACACCCTGATTTACCAAATAATCTCCATACTCGTCCTCGTCTATGTAGTAGAGACCCTGATTTACCAAATAATCTCCATACTCGTCCTCGTCTATGTAGTAGACACCCTGATTTACCAAATAATCTCCATACTCGTCCTCGTCTATGTAGTAGACACCCTGATTTACCAAATAATCTCCATACTCGTCCTCGTCTATGTAGTAGACACCCTGATTTACCAAATAATCTCCATACTCGTCCTCGTCTATGTAGTAGACACCCTGATTTACCAAATAATCTCCATACTCGTCCTCGTCTATGTAGTAGACACCCTGATTTACCAAATAATCTCCATACTCGTCCTCGTCTATGTAGTAGACACCCTGATTTACCAAATAATCTCCATACTCGTCCTCGTCTATGTAGTAGACACCCTGATTTACCAAATAATCTCCATACTCGTCCTCGTCTATGTAGTAGACACCCTGATTTACCAAATAATCTCCATACTCGTCCTCGTCTATGTAGTAGACACCCTGATTTACCAAATAATCTCCATACTCGTCCTCGTCTATGTAGTAGACACCCTGATTTACCAAATAATCTCCATACTCGTCCTCGTCTATGTAGTAGACACCCTGATTTACCAAATAATCTCCATACTCGTCCTCGTCTATGTAGTAGAGACCCTGATTTACCAAATAATCTCCATACTCGTCCTCGTCTATGTAGTAGACACCCTGATTTACCAAATAATCTCCATACTCGTCCTCGTCTATGTAGTAGACACCCTGATTTACCAAATAATCTCCATACTCGTCCTCGTCTATGTAGTAGACACCCTGATTTACCAAATAATCTCCATACTCGTCCTCGTCTATGTAGTAGACACCGTGATTTACCAAATAATCTCCATACTCGTCCTCGTCTATGTAGTAGACACCGTGATTTACCAAATAATCTCCATACTCGTCCTCGTCTATGTAGTAGACACCCTGATTTACCAAATAATCTCCATACTCGTCCTCGTCTATGTAGTAGAGACCCTGATTTACCAAATAATCTCCATACTCGTCCTCGTCTATGTAGTAGACACCGTGATTTACCAAATAATCTCCATACTCGTCCTCGTCTATGTAGTAGACACCCTGATTTACCAAATAATCTCCATACTCGTCCTCGTCTATGTAGTAGACACCCTGATTTACCAAATAATCTCCATACTCGTCCTCGTCTATGTAGTAGACACCCTGATTTACCAAATAATCTCCATACTCGTCCTCGTCTATGTAGTAGACACCCTGATTTACCAAATAATCTCCATACTCGTCCTCGTCTATGTAGTAGAGACCCTGATTTACCAAATAATCTCCATACTCGTCCTCGTCTATGTAGTAGACACCCTGATTTACCAAATAATCTCCATACTCGTCCTCGTCTATGTAGTAGACACCCTGATTTACCAAATAATCTCCATACTCGTCCTCGTCTATGTAGTAGACACCCTGATTTACCAAATAATCTCCATACTCGTCCTCGTCTATGTAGAAGGTTTTTCCTTTTATCTCGTCTCTATATAAATAGGATTAACTCTCTCCTCTTTCTTTTACAGCTCTGATGAAGGCTTCAATTTCAAGCCAAAACATCAGGAAAAATGAAACAACATTTCTTCTAACAAATGTAGTTTTATTATAACACCAAGATTGAACCCTGACTGTAATTTTGCTTGAATTAATAGAGGAGGTAATCCATGTCGATTAGGAAGAAAGAGATAACATATTATTCAAAATATCAACTACAATAATCCTCATATTTAATTCTGCTAAAATGAAAATGAGCCGAGAGTTTTGAGCGGAGTGAAACGGGTTTTTACTTTATCTTATTTCCTTGACGTATTCTTCCCTATAAGGTGAAATGTTTGCGTAGGTGCTCCAAAGCGAGTAGTAAGAACTACTAGATCTATATTGCCCTCTCAGACGACGGATGGGAATTCAACAATACCTGGTAAGCTACAACTCATTTATTAATAAACTATCTTATACATTTAAACTAAATATTTTATACATTTTTATTACATCCCCTTCAATTCCATCTCTCTCTAAAAAAAATGTTTGCCAGGCCATTTCAAAACTAATACATTTTTGTATATTGACACTGCGTCCTTGGACATACCAAGACTAATTTTAATTTTTTATCTTTTTATGATTTTCTATCTGTGGCTTAACATTTACAAAAGTTTTTGTAACTTTTGTTTGTGTTAACTTCGATTACAGAGAACTTGGGATCTTGGGGCTGACGAAACAGCCTTTATTGCCTACATTGCTTATTAAGGAAAAATTAATTAGAATTAGCAAAAATCAGCTTAAGCGTTTAGACTTTAACCAGTCTTCTCGCATATACATGGGCTGTGTTATTCACTCCGTTATTTTATTTCCTTTTGGATCTCATGTTCTAAATTGTCTAAAGTGATGATTGACAAAGAATTTTGGAAGAAAGCAGTGATGTAGATATTCAGGACTGTAGAGAAGGAACAAGGAGGCGCAGAGGCAGTAGAGTCGGGAGATTTCACAGTTAGGAGGTTAGTACACATACTCCCGGAGCATTTCCTTATCTCTTCATCACCTCGAAAATGAGGTCTATCGTCACTCATATCTAAGGAGGCGACTTAATACCGACCTAACTAAACAACATACAAATTGTGACTGAAAAATATAAACAGCAACAATATGGCAAGAGAGACAAATCTGAGTACAATCTGGAAATAGGCGACAAGAGGCACCGGCTTCAACCTCCTACAATTCAACAATTACCCATAATGATGTCGATTGTAGGACTTCGCTTATTATTATTTGCAATTTCAATCAATGTACAAAGAAGATTTGATGAAATCGAAAATTATATATTTGAAGAATCGGATAAAGCTCTGTTCGTAAATAATAACACTCATTATTCTACTTCGTCTCACAGATATTATACGAGCAAATAGGAGTTATCTCGTATGGAGTGTCAGGAGCCGTGCAAGTCGAATACGAGTGGAGCGTGAGGAGTACCGACTGTGGAACACGAGTTACCTCATTGAAAGCTACGAAAGGATTAAAGTTTCACACATTTTCAGTTTCTCATTCCCAAAAGGAATCTATGCTCCATATTAGATTTGAGTGAATGAATAACTACTTTAATGTAGGGGGGGGGGTGTTCTACCTTAATGAATAGAATCTCCTGCAAATGTTAACACTGAAATTGTTTCTTTACTAACTGGCTTAGAAGGTCAAACATTAAAAAATACAAATTTTGACTCGTGATATCTGAAACCATTTTTTTATGTAATAACCTTCTGTAGTGCATTAAACCCCTGCAGAAATGTCATCTTTTGTATTTATTTACAATTCGAGTTGAAGGACTCAGAAAACATGTTAAGCTGATTTTTGCTGTTTAATTAATTTTTATTTAATGAATAGTGATAATAATAAAGGCTGTATCTTGCTGAATAAAGTGGTTTTTGTTTCTTTTACCTCAGATTCGCCAGTTCTGATAAATTTAAGTTAGCATAAACGGCTTCAATCTAAAATCATAAAAAGGTAAACATTTAAAATTAACCTTTGTAAGCCTCTAATCCTTCAGAATCAATGTTCAAAAAAATCATTGATTAAAACATGGTCAATCAACTATTTGTTTTTCCGAATGACTTGATACAATATGACTCCGTCATGATTATTTTGTATTTTGTTGAATTGTACACTTGAAAATTTCATCGAGAGGTAAATCCCGACCTTTTGAGTACTCAATATTTTGTAGTTTGGCTTTAGTTTTTCCTAGTTGAGGCATCGGGTTAAGTTTTGGGTGTTTGATTTATTATGTGAAGTTAACATCTCATATCTGTTGATGAGAATGATCTCTTCTAATTCCTCTCCATCCTATTTCTTCTATGACCAATAGTTTTGGAAATCCTCTGTCTCTTTTATAACATCACCTATTGTATAATTCTCTGCTTCTTTCGTCTAAAGCATTTTCTTATGTTAAAGGCGGCAAGAAGTTTTGCTAAATTATGAAAATGTGAGTTTTGACACTTTGTCTTCTCAGCCTGGTTCTCTTTTGATGTTGGCTGGTACTAATAATTTGGCTTAGGATATATGGTTCTACCAGTTGATTACATCATAAAACTAAACAAGTATAAAGAATAACGTACTCCAAAGTACCACAACTTCATAAATTTCGAGTGTCAATTCAGATCACATTTCCAGCTAAGAAAAAAGATTTTTAATTAATTATAATACCTTATTTAATTCAAAATTAAAATATTTGGGACACTGGAAATATGATTAAAACATTTTTGAATGAATGTTCCCAAATGTGAAGAATGAGGAATAAACGATTACTGCTAAAGAGCGGTAGGTTTGAGAATGTCGTGGAACTGAAAGAAGATAAAGTTTTATCCTAAATAGGATTTGGATTGATTCTCTAACCGTTGGATACTTCACTCCAACCATTTCCTAGCTTAGTCTTAGTCTACTTTTCAAGGCTTTTCCTTGGAGATATTTCAAAGAGTTTCCTTCTTGTCTTTCTAAGCAGAAGGTTGTAATGTCTTTGATGGAGCTAAGTACACGGAGGATCTGCTTTCAAGGTAAGTAGCTCTTTGGTTTGGTGTTGGCCGCTCTAACATTAGTTTTACTATTCCTCTTAGACCAGTAAAAAAAACAATTAGAAAAATTATAGTTAAGAATGTACTATCCAAGGAACATAATTAATTTCCAAAATATATTAAAAATAAATTTTTTATTGCAATTTAACATTTGAAACTAATGAGAGACGTGTATTCTGCAAACCAACATAATTGCACCAATCCAAGTACGTATTTTCCTGAAAGCTTTTTTTTTTTTTTTTTCTTGTTACTATTTTGTTTGTTCTTGTTAATATAAAGAAACAACTTATTATATTTCTTGTAGGTGATGAATGTGCTCAACATACACAGCTCCTATAAATTAGAATTTTATTATTCTAATTTAATTTTATCATTTTGTAGATGGTTCAAATCAAATCCCTGCAAACCAGACGACAATTCCTGTGATTCCATTAAAGAAAGCAGATATAAAAGTTTATCCTCCTCCTTTAGTAAGTATAGCTTGATAATTAAGAGTTTAAATTCTATAAGAGCAGAGAAGAGGTAAAAAGTAATTCAATTAACAATTACTAGTGTAATTGATAATCTAATTAGAATGAAGAAGAGATTAATCTAGTATTTAATTACTGGAGTTAGCTAGTAGAAGAAGACATTTCCTCAATAATAACTATCGGTATTGTAAATCTCTCATCGCTTCCTTCATATCCTGTCTAGATATTATCACTAAAACAATTCTAGTTACTATCTAAGTAGTTGCTTAAGGAACTGTCATATGGCCTCTCCGTCTAGAGAGGCACAAGGTGAAGGGGCTCTCCTGTACGGGAAACTCCAGCCTCAGGCCCCCTTTACAGGATACTCGCATCCAGTCTCAGGCTCCCTGTACAGGATACTTGCATCCAGTCTCGGGCCCCCTGTACAGGATACTCACATCCAGTCTCAGGCTCCCTTACGGGACACTCCTACCCAGCCTCGGGCTCCCCGTACAGGATACTCGCATCCAGTCTCAGGCTCCCTGTACAGGATACTCGCATCCAGTCTCAGGCTCCCTGTACAGGATACTCGCATCCAGTCTCAGGCTCCCTGTACAGGATACTCACATCCAGTCTCAGGCTCCCTTACGGGACACTCCTACCCAGCCTCAGGCCCCCTTTATAGGATACTCACATCCAGTCTCAAGCTCCCTTACGGGACACTCCTACCCAGCCTCAGGCCCCCTGTACAGGATACTCACATCCAGCCTCAGGCTCCCTTACGGGACACTCCTACCCAGCCTCAGGCCCCCTGTACAGGATACTCACATCCAGCCTCAGGCTCCCTGTACAGGATACACGCATCCAGTCTCAGGCTCCCTGTACGTTATACTCGCATCCAGCCTCAGGCCCCCTTTACAGGATATTCGCGTCCAGTCTCAGGCTCCCTTACGGGACACTCATTATGGGATACTCAAACCCAGTCTCGGCCCCCTTGTATGGGATACTCTCACCCAGCCTAGAGGCCCCTGTATCGGATCTTTTGCAACTCTCAGTTACAGTGCCTGGACTTTCAGCAATCTCCTTGCTAATATTTAATTTAAATATGCGATATTGTGAAAATATCAATTAAATATATAATTCAAATATACAATCAATGGATATCAAACAAATGGGAGACACATAGGTCCAGTCTTCTTTCAACTTGTACACAAGTCAACGCTACCCAGATCCCAACCGCACTCGACTGCTGGAGTAGTCAATGGTTCATGGATCCTGTCTTCCTTCGACTTGTACACAAGTCAACGGTAACCAGTTTCCAACCGCTCCTGACTGCTGTAGAAGTCAACTGTTCATGGATCTCACCTTCCTTCAACTTGTACAGAAGTCAACAGTACCCAGGTCCCAACCGTTTTCGACTGCAAGAGAAGTCAACAATAGAGAAAGGGTTATAAAACTTAGTTTTTTTTTTATTCTCTTTATTCCAAAATGCTGTCAGTTTATGATGTGATAGCCTCTATAAGTAATTAATATTTTATTGTTTTGCAATAATATAATGTACTAGCTGACTACCCGTGCTTCACCACTGCCGATAAGTAGTTTTTATATTGCGTCAAATAAGATATGATCAAAATTAACATTAATTTTGTACAGCTTATTATTGCACAGACTTTAGTGTTACCCAGGAAGCACCATGTGGAGGTAACCGTGGTTGTTTCCTTCGGGGAGTAAAAAGAAAAGAAAAGAAAAAAAAAAAATACACGCCGAAAAGAATAAAACTAACAACTTTGAAATTTTAAGCACTAATCTCTTCGATTGACATTACAACAGAATCTTTTTTGTAGAGAATTTAGTAACCTTTCGAATAGCCACCTTCTATTTACTATGATTTCCAAACCGTTTTCGAGGTAACTTTCCGAAAACTTTGTAATACAAAGTTTGTATTACCATTTTTTCCCATATACATCTTACCTCAACATGATACCAAAGTTTAAATATCTTAGATTACCTGGTATCAAATACCTGGTACAAGTTTCAAGTGAACCAATCATCCTTTCTGAATACCCAAACAGAAGAAAGATTTTTATACCAAATGTCATCAAAATCGGACCATTTTTGAGTCTTAATAATTAATAATAAAAACTTCTTAATAATTCCAACACCCCTAAAAATATTTTAACATTTGAATATCAAAAAACCCTTTCTTAGCGAGTGTTTACATTCTAAGCGGATTGTCCGTGTAAAATTTCAAATTTTTGTGTCAAGTGGTTCAAGATATTATTTCCTCGGATGGACCATCACCAGGGCTTAAACCCTATGAGGGAGAAAATCATAGTTCATTTCTGATCATAAATAAAAATATAGTACAGATGGAATGGTTGGGATTCGGCTAAATAAACCTCAATATGATTTTGTTTTAAAAAAATCTATATTTCGGACGTTTCGGCTACTCATTGGTGGCCTTCGTCAGCTAAAATGACAAAAAAAAGAAATTAATACAGAAACAATCAAGAAAAATTTATAATTGTGATAGGTAACAGAACTATAGATACAGTTTAACTTATAACAGAACATATCGTCTTAAAATTCTTAGAATGAGTAGAATGAAAAAGAAAATAGGTACAGTAATTGATTTTAATAGTAATTAGTAACATTAATTGATTTTACAAAGAAATAAGAGAACTATATACCAATGACAAATATAGTAGCTAATAGTAACATTAATTAATTTTACAAAGAAATAAGATACTACATACCAATGGAAATGCCGAGCGGCAGAGGAAGACCAAGGTTGGCAATTAAGTAACCATTGTGAAAGTGTCTAAGGAAAAAAGGAATCTGCAAGGGGTATATGTAACTGGAAACAGCAAGAGGTGGGGGAAAACGGGCGGTAGGATCAAACAGATGTTTATGACATTTTATGACAGGAAAGGAGAAAAAGGTGTTAATGGAAGGATACCCAAGGGGCAAGGTAAAAATCTAGGTAGGTGGTCGTGCGAGTATTTGGAAAATATTAGCGTACATAGGAGAAATGCCTTGTTGGTCAGTTTTGTAATTTATATTGTTTTTGTTTAAGTTTATGTGTACACATTCCGAGATCTGTAGTCTTTTTTTGTTACGTTGTGTAGAAAGAATTTTCGTGTCGTCGAAGTTAAAAGTGTGTTTTTGTGTAATGGCGTGTTTTGCAAGTGCAGATTTATCTATTTCTTTATTAGTGATGGTTCATTTATGTTGTGTAAGACGTGAGTGAATGTCATTTATGGTTTCTCCTATGTATACACCATTACAGGAAGGGGTTTGGCAAGGGACTTGGTAAACACATCGGGTTGTATGTTCAAAAGGGATGGGATCTTTGAGTTTGGTATAGAGGGTTTTGAGTTTGTTGGTAGTTTTCAAACCAAAGTTTAGGGAAGGGTAGGATTTTTTAATTGTCTTTGTAAGTTTATCAGTCAGTCCAGGTGTAAATGGTAGAGATCGGAACATTTGGGAACTGGGAGTTAGGGAAGAATTGGGAGAGATAGTGCTGGAAGGTTGGGATTTTACTTTTTTAACAAGGGATTTTATGAGGTTGGGGGGAAATTGGTTGCGTGCCAATATATCTGAGGCGATATTAATATTTTTATTGTGGAAGGAAGCATGGGATAGGGAGAGGACTCGGCGAAGGAGATTTCTGGCTACATTAATCTTGAGGTGGTAAGGATGGGATGAATGAAAATTAAGTAACCGTCCCGAGTATGTGGGTTTTGTGTACCAGTCAGTAATAATAGTACCGTCAGTCTGTCTAATTAGTAAGATGTCCAAGTATGGGAGCTTTCTGTCCTGTTCTATTTCGACTGTAAATTGAAGCCTAGGGTGAAAGGAATTGAAACAGGTAAGTATGTCTGTTAGTCTGTTTGGGTTAATCATCAGCAAAAGATCGTCTACGTATTTGCAGATGAATGAGATGTCATGGGGAAACTGTGGGACGAGGGAGTTGAGAAGATCGTTGAGAAGGATTGAGGATAAATCGGGTGCAAGACAGTTGCCCATGGCTAGCTGCAAGACAGTTGCCCATGATTTTTTTAAAACAAAATCATATTGAGGTTTATTTAGCCGAATCCCAACCATTCCATCTGTACTTATCACCTCGACGGCTAACTATCTAATCATCATGATAAAAATATAGTTATCATAAATGTATCATCATAGTTGAAATTAGCCTCAATTAAAAATAATACTATTAAATAGATAATGTACGATAACAGCTGTTCTTTTATCATCCTAGCAACCTAGGCTTGCCTGTTCTAACCAACTAAAACTTAAAACCCCTCTAAAAATACTTAAAAATTCGAATATCAAAAAATCCTTTCTTAGCGAGCATCTACGTTCTATAGGGAGTGTCCATGCAAAATTTCAAATTTTTCTGTCGAGCGGTTTGGGCTGGGCGATGATAAATCAGTGAGTGAGTGGTATTTGACAATTATATAGTAGATTAATAATTACAAATTATTTTTGTAGAATGGTAGCTCATCGAGCAGCTCTAGAGGAATGTCTCCTTCTCCACCGCAACAGACTAGTTCAGCGCAGTTAGTAAAATACCAGATCCTCGTTATGCCTCCTCGACCTCCGGAAGTAGCTAATGCTAAGGTACAAGTGCAACCGAACATGATAAACAAGTCTACATCAGCAAAGTGTAACTGTTCAGCTAAAGGTGTTCAGACAGGTAAGATTAAACATTATTTTTCTAGCTAGATATATTCAAATATATTTTATTTTCTGCTTTAACTCATTCAACAATTTATAAAATGTGCTGTTGTTTCGTTTTAATTCGTTCTCCATCATACATCATTCCTCCAAAAATAAAATAAAAATATGACAGTTTATTTAGTTTTACATCTGTCCACCACAAATATTGGAATCGTATCACTAGAGAAACATTAAAATCTTATTACTATCTGTTTTCTTATTTTGCAATGTTTTAAACTTAATCCAAAGTCGACATTTCCCAATGTAGATATTTCTTATATCTATGGTTTCAATATCAACACCATTCTTGAAGCCTATGCCTGTGACTGTCCCTGAAAAAGGGGGCCGAAGCCTATGCACTGCACCCTTCAAGAAATGGCAGTATTTATTTCGTTAGACATTTAATAATTATTATATTTTATTTTCAGATGAAGAAGAGGAGAAGGAAGATAAAAGAAAAGGTCCCGTGATAATCCCTATTCCGATCCCTATATACGTCCCTTGTCCAATGGCTATGTATTCAATACCTGTACCTACGCCTTTCCCATTCCCTATACCTGTTGCTGTACCCATCATCATTCCTACCACAAAATCTAATACTCAACAAGTACTCGCAGATATTAAGGTTTGTCTGCTCTTACAATATTTAATATTTTACTCGCATATTATATTATTTATCAAAACAATTTTAATTATTTATTGAAACACAAGAAAATAATGGATATATTTATCATTGAGTTAGTAGATAGTGGAGGGAGTGTAATCTTATCTCCCAATGCTAAAAAAGTGTAGGTCTGAAATCGGCCATGCCAGTGTGACAAAAGTACCAGTAGTGACGCGCGAAAATTTGAATCTGAATATGATCGTAAACAAACAATGAATTTGAACGAATATATATATCATATTCTTATTGATTTATATTTATACATATATATAAATGTCAATTTATACGAATACGACACATAAATTCGTTTAATTTCATTGTTTGTTTACAATAATATTCAAAAATTCACCTTTTCGCGCGCTTTTTGTCACACTGGCATGGCCGATTTTAGGCTTCAACTTTTATCGTTTAGACTCCCTCCCCTCCCTTCTAACTCAATGATATTTATCAATGAGTCTATTAGTTGGATGAGTCAAGAAGTAGATTCGAAATGGTTACGTAAACTTTTAAGCAAATTATATACGAATAGCAAAAGTTAAGCTCAAATAATGTTATTAGACTTTGTTCTCCGCTAATATTCAAAGCGTAATCTCACAATAGAATTGTATAAAGTCAGATTCCTCCTCTTTTCTTCCTTCCTTTCAATATTAGCAAATTTGTGGGTAGGCATTTAATGGTCATCACCATCATTAGGTATTTAATGGTCATCATCATCGTTAGGTATTTAATGGTTATCATCATCGTTAGGTATTAAATGGTTATCATCACCATTGTTAGGTATTTAATGGTTATCATCATCGTTAGGTATTAAATGGTTATCATCACCGTTAGGTATTTAATGGTTATCATCATCGTTAGGTATTAAATGGTTATCATCACCATTGTTAGGTTTTTAATGGTTATCATCATCGTTAGGTATTTGATGGTTATCATCACCGTTAGGTATTAAATGGTTATCATCATCATCGTTAGGTATTAAATGGTTATCATCACCGTTAGGTATTAAATGGTTATCATCATCATCGTTAGGTATTAAATGGTTATCATCACCATTGTTAGGTATTTAATGGTTATCATCATCGTTAGGTATTAAATGGTTATCATCATCATCGTTAGGTATTAAATGGTTATCATCACCATTGTTAGGTATTTAATGGTTATCATCATCGTTAGGTATTTGATGGTTATCATCACCGTTAGGTATTAAATGGTTATCTTATCATCATCACCGTTAGGTATTTAATGGTTATCATCATCGTTAGGTATTAAATGGTTATCATCACCATCGTTAGGTATTTAATGGTGATCACCATCATTAGGTATTTAATGGTTATCATCATCGTTAGGTATTTAATGGTTATCATCATCGTTAGGTATTAAATGGTTATCATCACCATTGTTAGGTATTTAATGTTTATCATCATCGTTAGGTATTTGATGGTTATTACCATCAAGACCCTTAATGTTTCCTCATATGTCCCCGTGTAAGGCCTCTAGGAGGCTACATTCATGAGTGAGTCACACAGAAAAGCTGCCCCCACGTTACAGAACTGTTCTCCCTCTCTCTCTCCTCCATAGCCTTGAAGATGGATTATAATTCATGCCGGGGCTTAAATATTACACATTTTAGTTATAAAATGTAGTTTTATTTAACATATGACCAAACCCCGATCATCTATCAACGTTCAACTACCTCTTCATTATGAAGAGAAAGTAAATCCACTTTAGGTTAATTTTTTACTTATTCCTGGGGGGGGGGGATTACTGTTGTAAGATGATGCCTACGTGTATGAAAAGTCTCTGATGGATACTAGGGTAATCACTTTCTTGCAGATCATAATTATGTTATTTATTTTTAATTGAAATAAAAACCTGATTTGATTTGATTTGGTTAGACACTCTGAGAAGCATAACTTCAGCTGTTTGCTTCCCTTCAAATGTGTTTTTAAAATACTTCCTAATCTTTTTACAGAGAATTCAAGAAAAAATCCCTGGTAATCCATATGAAGCAGAGCTTATTATGATGGCCGAATTGGCTGAAGGTGAAAAGAAATCCAGAGAAGCTGATTTAGAGTCCAGTTCATCACCAGGTTGGGTAATCTTCCATTTTTCTTATCTCATTATTGTAATTATCTTACCTTGTTTAACTCTATTGAGGATCATTTATATAAATAGTAGGCACAGCTTAATGTGTTCACAGTTAATGTTAGCAACAGCTTTATCTCAACAAAATGGCTTGGGATGGTCCTGAGTCCGCTTAATGTCATCCCTCCCAAAAGCCTAGAAATGTTCTTTTTTTAATCAAATTCAAAATTCAAATACAAGGAAGTCCAGCAGAAACAGGCAGTATTCTTTCTTATAATCGGGCCTGTTATAGGCCCTTCACAAGAGAAGTATATTCGGGTCGGCTAAACGCATCGACAGGCAATGCCCAAGTATATTCGGGGCGGCTAAAGACATCGACAGGCAATGCCCAATTATATTCGGGACGGCTAAACGCATCGACAGGCAATGCCCAAGTATATTCGGGGCGGCTAAATGCATCGACAGGCAATGCCCAAGTATATTCGGGACGGCTAAACGCATCGACAGGCAATGCCCAAGTATATTCTGGGCGGCTAAACGCATCGACAGGCAATGCCCGAGTATATTCGGGGCGGCTAAAAGCATCGACAGGCAATGCCCAAGTATATTCGGGGCGGCTAAACACATCGACAGGCAATGCCCAAGAATGTATGGATGAATCATTATCTGCCATTCCTGTCTTTCAGAGTATTATCTGCTCCCTATGTGTGGACAGTTGTATTTCTAAGTTATCTTTCTAACCACAAGATGGCATTACATTACCTCTATCTGCCTTTTTCTTTTAGAGCCTGCTGAAGAAAGGAGAGGTGGAGAGAAAAGACGTGGGAGCAGTGATATTGGAGAGGTGAGTGGTGAAGGACCTCCAGAGAAGAAACGGAAAGAGGACGTTGAAGGATCGTCCGATTCTTTAGAAGGAGCTATTGTCCATCAATTGGCTACTTCTCGTCATCCCATATCTCTCAAGGTAATAACCATCTCTTAGAAATGAACGCTTCAATGAAGAACTATTTAGAACTATTCAATGGTTTAATCACCAAGAATTTCTACCTTTATTCAATAGACATTTAAACAATATGATTGTGTAATATTAAAGATTGAAGAAGTTATTGAAAATCCGAGTTTTAGCTGAAAGGGATATAACACATTGGAAGTTGGTTTTGCAGGAAACACTAGGAGTTAGCGCCTGGAGGCATTACGCTACAGAGAAAGGTGAACGGATTAATCTGCTTGAAATGCGTCCTGGTGAACTAGCTCAAGCTCTTCGTGGCTTTATCATGAACGCCAAGATTCCAGGGAATGGCCATTATACTCCGGACCAGAAGTATTATCTAGTCCTAGGTAAGTATAGAGATTATTCTCTTCATCTCATTAGCAATTAGCTTTCATGAATGGATTTATAACTCCCTCAGACAAATTGTCGTCTATTCTTTTCTCAAGACCATGTGATATTATTTCTTCTCTCCTGCAGCATTTGGTTTCTATTAGCCCAATACAAGGTTGTTTCATAAAAATATGTGAATGACATCAGAGGGCTGTAGAGCTTATACCAAGTATCCATCTCCTGTTCCTTCGAGTCCTCCCTTCCTGTATGCTCATATGCCTTACTCCCAGCTAATCCTCCCTTCCTGCACGCCTCCTGTATGCTCATATGCCTTACTCCCAGCTAATCCTCTCTTCCTGCACGCCTCCTGTATGCTCATATGCCTTACTCCCAGCTAATCCTCTCTTCCTGCATGCCTCCTGTATGCTCATATGCCTTACTCCCAGCTAATCCTCCCTTCCTGCACGCCTCCTGTATGCTCATATGCCTTACTCCCAGCTAATCCTCCCTTCCTGCATGCCTCCTGTATGCTCATATGCCTTACTCCCAGCTAATCCTCTCTTCCTGCACGCCTCCTGTATGCTCATATGCCTTACTCTCAGCTAATCCTCCCTTCCTGCATGCCTCCTGTATGCTCATATGCCTTACTCCCAGCTAATCCTCTCTTCCTGCACGCCTCCTGTATGCTCATATGCCTTACTCCCAGGTTTTCACTCTATACAACAATAGAGCTATTCCCAAAAATCTTGTCTAATGTAAATAGTTTCAAATTGTACATTCAAGACTAGAATACCGTTCTTAGATTGTATGACAAAAAATGGCCAAGGTAAACATGAAATTCAATAAATGTTATCTTCCAGCTGACCACAAACAATCAAAAAAGTTTGTGCGCATTTTTGGGAAGTTTTTAAATAGTGTAACTAAACACAATTTAACCCTTTGTGCTTGAGAACTCTGGAATGGACCCATTTAAAATATTTCTTCAAACTTTAGGGCTGTGGAGTGGAGCCATTTAACATATTTCTTCAAACTTTAGGGGTGTGGAATGGAGCCATTTAACATATTTCTTCAAACTTTAGGGCTGTGGAATGGACCCATTTACAATATTTCTTCAAACTTTAGGGCTGTGGAGTGGAGCCATTTACAATATTTCTTCAAACTTTAGGGGTTTGGAGTGGAGCCATTTACAATATTTCTTCAAACTTTAGGGGTGTGGAGTGGAGCCATTTACAATATTTCTTCAAACTTTAGGGGTTTGGAGTGGAGCCATTTACAATATTTCTTCAAACTTTAGGGGTTTGGAGTGGAGCCATTTACAATATTTCTTCAAACTTTAGGGCTGTGGAATGGACCCATTTACAATATTTCTTCAAACTTTAGGGCTGTGGAGTGGAGCCATTTACAATATTTCTTCAAACTTTAGGGGTTTGGAGTGGAGCCATTTACAATATTTCTTCAAACTTTAGGGGTGTGGAGTGGAGCCATTTACAATATTTCTTCAAACTTTAGGGCTGTGGAGTGGAGCCATTTACAATATATCTTCAAACTTTAGGGGTTTGGAGTGGAGCCATTTAACATATTTCTTCAAACTTTAGGGGTGTGGAGTGGAGCCATTTACAATATTTCTTCAAACTTTAGGGGTTTGGAGTGGAGCCATTTAACATATTTCTTCAAACTTTAGGGGTTTGGAGTGGAGCCATTTACAATATTTCTTCAAACTTTAGGGGTGTGGAGTGGAGCCATTTACAATATTTCTTCAAACTTTAGGGGTTTGGAGTGGAGCCATTTAACATATTTCTTCAAACTTTAGGGGTGTGGAATGGAGCCATTTAACATATTTCTTCAAACTTTAGGGGTTTGGAGTGGAGCCATTTACAATATTTCTTCAAACTTTAGGGCTGTGGAGTGGAGCCATTTACAATATTTCTTCAAACTTTAGGGGTGTGGAGTGGAGCCATTTACAATATTTCTTCAAACTTTAGGGCTGTGGAATGGAGCCATTTACAATATTTCTTCAAACTTTAGGGCTGTGGAGTGGAGCCATTTACAATATTTCTTCAAACTTTAGGGGTTTGGAGTGGAGCCATTTAACATATTTCTTCAAACTTTAGGGGTGTGGAATGGAGCCATTTAACATATTTCTTCAAACTTTAGGGCTGTGGAGTGGAGCCATTTACAATATTTCTTCAAACTTTAGGGCTGTGGAATGGAGCCATTTACAATATTTCTTCAAACTTTAGGGCTGTGGAGTGGAGCCATTTACAATATTTCTTCAAACTTTAGGGGTTTGGAGTGGAGCCATTTACAATATTTCTTCAAACTTTAGGGGTTTGGAGTGGAGCCATTTACAATATTTCTTCAAACTTTAGGGCTGTGTAGTGGAGCCATTTACAATATTTCTTCAAACTTTAGGGGTTTGGAGTGGAGCCATTTACAATATTTCTTCAAACTTTAGGAGTGTGGAATGGACCCATTTAAAATATTTCTTCAAACTTTAGGGCTGTGTAGTGGAGCCATTTACAATATTTCTTCAAACTTTAGGGGTTTGGAGTGGAGCCATTTACAATATTTCTTCAAACTTTAGGAGTGTGGAATGGACCCATTTAAAATATTTCTTCAAACTTTAGGGCTGTGGAGTGGAGCCATTTACAATATTTCTTCAAACTTTAGGGGTTTGGAGTGGAGCCATTTACAATATATCTTCAAACTTTAGGGCTGTGGAATGGAGCCATTTACAATATTTCTTCAAACTTTAGGGCTGTGGAGTGGAGCCATTTACAATATTTCTTCAAACTTTAGGGGTTTGGAGTGGAGCCATTTACAATATATCTTCAAACTTTAGGGCTGTGTAGTGGAGCCATTTACAATATTTCTTCAAACTTTAGGGGTTTGGAGTGGAGCCATTTACAATATATCTTCAAACTTTAGGGCTGTGGAATGGAGCCATTTACAATATTTCTTCAAACTTTAGGGCTGTGGAGTGGAGCCATTTACAATATTTCTTCAAACTTTAGGGGTTTGGAGTGGAGCCATTTACAATATTTCTTCAAACTTTAGGGGTTTGGAGTGGAGCCATTTACAATATATCTTCAAACTTTAGGGCTGTGTAGTGGAGCCATTTACAATATTTCTTCAAACTTTAGGGCTGTGGAGTGGAGCCATTTACAATATTTCTTCAAACTTTAGGGGTGTGGAGTGGAGCCATTTACAATATTTCTTCAAACTTTAGGGCTGTGGAGTGGAGCCATTTACAATATTTCTTCAAACTTTAGGGGTTTGGAGTGGAGCCATTTACAATATTTCTTCAAACTTTAGGGGTGTGGAATGGAGCCATTTAAAATTTGCTGGTAATATCAATGAAAGAACAATGAAACAGTTAACATTTTAATCAATGATATATTTTCCCCGACTATCTACAATATCCTACCATCAAGCAGATAGCTTTTAAATGTCATTGCAGTAGATAGCCTCTGCTTTTGATGGAAATACATTGTTCATTTAGTACATCCTGTTTAATATTTTATTTTTCCATTGTAAAACATTTCTTGTAAGGGAGAAAATAAGTGAAAATGTCTTGTAGCAATGTCCAGGGAGTAAGGAGGTTGCGGGAATGATTCTAATAAAGCAGTCCCTCCGCTGATAGTATGCTCATCATCTACACTGCTCATTCTTATCGTTGTAGATTTGGCAGGTTCGTCACACAAAAATGAAAATGTTACAGAGTTTGTTTGTGTCGACTATCGATATTCATTTATTTTCTATGGGTAGCTGATATGTGTCTGATGGTGATAGAATCACGAATACATTAGCTCAGTAAAGACGAGTGTTGGAAGGTTAGTACTCTTATTGGTCTGGTAATGAATCATAGCAGATCCCAACCATGCTTATAATATGCAATCCCGTGCGTCCTCGCCCTTCTTCCCCTGGGGTAGGCGGGGGGACTTTTTCTAGCCAGGATAGGGCTGATGCCTTTTCTTTTTTCTAAAGAAAAGCCACAGTGGGAATCGAACCCATGACCCTTTGCACAGAGTGGAAAGTGCTCACATAAATTAAATTTAAAAACCTTTCTTTACAAAAATACTAATACTTTGGCAATGGTTAATTGTTGATACTCATGTTTTTTTTTGTTTTTTTTTTTCAGGTATTCAGTATTACCTAGAAGAAAACGGGAGGATAGATAACATATTCTTTGATACTTTGTTTGAACCATTTATTGATGCTCTCGATGAAGAAGCTAAAAAGTTTCAAAATATGTTTGTATCATGTTAGTACGTCAATTCATTTACTTTACTTTAAGGTTATAAAAGTTAAAATACTAATGAATGAAGAGTTTAAGCAATACAATGTTTCCAGGTGACCGTATTTTCACCCGAGTGGAAGAAGAACATCTCTGGGAATCGAAACAGCTTGGGCCGCATTCTCCAGCTACACTTATTGCAACGCTCATTTATTTCAACACAAAATACTTCAATCTTACGGTAGATATATTTTCTATTTACATTCCTTCATAAATGATTTACACATAAGAATGTCGTATTCAAATCCTCATGTCTCTCTCAAGATTTTTAAGATATTTATTTTTTAATAAAAAAACAACTAAGGAGGAAGGAATCCATGGAGATATGTTCCTCATTTATGCTCGGATGTCTTGCCCATTATGCTACTAAGCATCATATGTAACCATGTCAATAAATTGCATTGCATTATCTAAGAAGGAACTGTACCAGAAGATTTTCATCATACATTCCTACATTGCCCGACTTATTCAAACCTCTCTACAAAATACCTACCAGATATGAAACTACTCCCAATGTTGCTCAATTATACCGCTTAATTAATTCAAACTCCACAACTAATTACGTTAACCTACATAAATATAGATATAATTTAGTATCATTCTGTTCTAAAATTTTAATTTATTAAAATAAACGATAATTTTCTCATAGTCAGCACATAATTACAATATATCAACAGAGATTAGTTTATTTAGAAATGAAACATCCACAAATCTGATTTCATTATTTCATTTATAAAATCATTTACATAATTCATCATTTGTATATTGTGGTGTTTTGGTTTCGACAAGATTTAAAAAGAATGGGAAAATGAATTATATTTTCAATGTTTAAAGAAATAGTGACTTGAAAAGTTATTATATTTTCATTATATCTCAGGGTTCATTTAATGTTACCAAATTCACCACATACGGATTTATGAATAAAACTGTTATTTATTTAATGTAAATAATGATTTTAATTTAATAAAATTTCCTAAAAGAAAAGGCATGAGAAATATTAAATTATAACCACTTCTTACCATCTGTCCTTTTATTGTGTTAAGACCATATTAAATACCAGGAGAAAGGTTCATAGGAAATCAAATAGAATTGGAAACAATTTACTTATATTCAAATAATATATAATTTATGGCTGGATACTACATAAATTAAATATATAAAAAAGTAAAGGTGCTTGACTCACATAATTGTATCAATGTTGAGGTATTAAAGAAAAATTAGCACATAATTAAAATATTGAGCTTATATACTAATATATAATTATTGGCCATTATTGAATTTTTTGCTAGCTTTTATATTGAATTTACTTGAGTATTGGCTATTACTTGAGTCACTGCTAAGTCATAGATTGAAGATGAAATCGTCTGCCGGCTGATGGGAAGTGCTTGGGCGCCGCCCGTGTATGCTGCTATTAGACATGTTGTTGGTAGGTTTTGATCTTTAGTGAAAAATTTAAAATGAATCTCAAAGAGAAAGAAGATTTAAGGCTCCAAAACAGGAAACTGATAGTATTCTATGCGGAATGACTCCCCCGCCTTCTCAGGGTTTGCCAAGGGAAACACTATTACCAATACGTTTCTCATTTTCATACCTTATTTTATTAAAATATTAATTTTACTATTAAATGTGATTGAAAAAACAATAACCAATTAAAACGTTTGGTAAGTGACAAAACCCTGTTGAAAAAACAAAACTAACAATTTTGAAGTTAGAAGCATCTATTTCTCGGATTTACATCGCCCCATCAAAAATTACATCTGAACTTTTTTTGTAAGGAATTAGGTGAGCTTTCGAATTTCCACCTTCCACTTACCACGATTTCCCCCCGTTTTCGAGATATGTAAGATATACGAAAATCCCAAAACCTGTCAAGTCTGTAAATGAAATATTTTATTTCTTGTACTTCCTTAACTCCAAACGGAACCAAAATGTGTCTACCTTAGTTTAGATGAATATCAAACGTCTGGACCAAGTTTTAACTAAATTAATCGTTTATGAGTACCCAAACTGAAAATTACTTTGGAAAATGAGGTGTTTTAATGTTTCTCAAAACGGGTACAGATATCGCTTTAAAATGGTTTTATTCGTTGTTCTATGTTAAGAAATCTATAAAACGAGTACCTGCAAGCATATGAACTCGAAAACGTGAACATTACGATTTTTTTCGCGCGAATTTCGCCCCAAAAACCATCTTCCGGTTAACAGATTCTGCTGGTTCACGAATTCGACCTTTAAAATTAAGAAAAATATTTTTGTACCAAATTTCATCAAAATCGGACCTTTTTTGAGACATCAGGAGCCCGAACTGCGTCATCTTAGCCACCCCCCAACAACAAACATCATTATACGAATGATGATCCTTGTGTTCTCGAACACCGGTCAGGAAAACTTTTAGTTTTTTCTGACCTCAGGAATTCTCCTCGGATTACCGTGAGGCGACGACCCACTTTTATGACTGGTATACCAAACCCACATACTCGGGACGGTTACTTAATTTTCATTCATCGCATCCTTACCACCTCAAGATTAATGTTGCCAGAAATCTCCTTCGCCGAGTCCTCTCCCTATCCCATGCTTCCTTCCACAATAAAAATATTAATATCACCTCAGATATATTGGCACGCAACCAATTTCCCCCCAACCTCATAATATCCCTTGTTAAAAAAGTAAAATCACAAACTTCCAACACTGTCTCTCCCAATTCTTCCCTAACTCCCAGTTCCCAAATGTTCCGATCTCTACCATTTACACCTGGACTGACTGATAAACTTACAAAGACAATAAAAAAATCCTACCCTTCCCTAAATTTTGGTTTGAAAACTACCAACAAACTCAAAACCCTCTATACCAAACTCAAAGATCCCATCCCTTTTGAACAAACCACCCGTTGTGTTTACCAAGTCCCTTGCCAAACCCCTTCCTGTAATGGTGTATAAATAGGAGAAACCATAAATGACATTCACTCACGTCTTAAACAACATAAAGGAACCATCACTAATAAAGAAATAGATAAATCTGCACTTGCTAAACACGCCATTACGCAAAAACACACCTTTAACTTCGACAACACGAAAATTCTTTCTACACAACGAAACAAAAAAAGACTACAGATCTCGGAATGTGTACACATAAACTTAAACAAAAACAATATAAACTACAAATCTGACAAACAAGGCATTTCTCCTAAGTACGCTAATATTTTCCAAAAACTCTCCCGACCTCCCACCTAGATTTGTCCCATGCCCCTTGGGTATCCTTCCATTAACACCTTTTTCTCCTCTCCTGTCATAAAATGTCATAAACATGCCTTTTGATCCTTACCGACCTTTCTCCCACCACCTGCTGTTTTCAGTTACACATACCCCAGTAGATTCATTTTTCCTTAGACACTTTCACAATGGTTACTTAATTGCCAACCTTGGTCTTCCTCTGCCTCTCGGCATTTCCATTGGTATGTAGCATCTTATTTCTTTGTAAAATTAATTAATGTTACTATTAGCTACTATATTTGTCATTGGTATGTAGTTTCTTATTTCTTTGTAAAATCAATTAATGTTACTAATTACTATTAAAATCAATTATTGTACCTATTTATTTTTTCATTCTACTCATTCTAAGAATTTAAGACAATATGTTGTTTTATAAGTTAATTGTATTTATAGTTCTGTTACCTATCACAATTATAAACTTTTTTTTTTTGTTTCTCTATTAATTTCTTTTTTTGTCATTTTAGCTGACGAAGGCTACCAATGAGTAGCCGAAACGTCCGAAATATAGATTTTTTAAAACAAAATCATATTGAGGTTTATTTAGCCGAATCCAAACCATCCCATCTTTACTTATATATATATATATATATATATATATATATATATATATATATATATATATATATATATATATATAGATATATATCTGAGGCTCGGTTCTAAAAGGGCCAATGTCAATTTTTTCATATCTTTTGTTTTTTATCTACTTCCCTTAAAATAGTTGCAAAAAAACAAATATAAATGTATGTATTCATATGTATATTATAAAAATATATATGGGTATTTTACAGAAAAGTAGCACTTTTGGTGAAAACTTTTTTCTTTTTTTTTTCATTTTATTTTTTTGATTTTTACCTCAGAGATAATAAAGCATGTCTATCTTAATATTATCAAAGCATTGGTCAATTAGTTTTCATGGCCTAAGTGGCCAAAAAGCAGCCATTTTGTTTTTGGGTTGCAGGAGAGTGGGAATAAGAGCAAAAAAACAAATTTCTTAGCAATATATGTTTCTAACTGCCATTCTAAAGATAAAGCATGGTATATTAAACCTGGGAAATGGCAAAAGCCGCGACAAAAACACTTCTTGGGAAAATATAATCAAACAATATTTTTCTTACTGACAGGGAAGTGAAAACAAATTTAATCCTCATTTCCCTGTTGAGAAAACGTGAAAAAAAAGCACATTTGTGTCAATTATTTTTATTTAATAAATTAACAGAACAAAAGCTAATACTACTAGGCCAAAGGTTTTAGTATAAATTGCCAAACTAAGTCTTGTTTTTAAGTGTTGTTTATTAAGTGCTAGGTATGATTCAAAATAGTTTTGTATCATCTTACTAAAAAGGAAAAATATTAATATTTTCAATACGGACTGAATAATTGACAAAAACCAAAAAGTGCTACTTTTCTGTAGAATTGCCCATATATTATTGATATATATTTGGTTTTATGCAAGTATTGCAAGGGAAGTAGATAAACAAAACAAAATATGGGAAAATTGACATTGGCTCTTTTAGAACCAAGCGACATATATATATATATATATATATATATATATATATATATATATATATATATATATATATATGTATATATGTATGTATATATTTATTTTCTCCTGTGGCCTTGCTCCTCCTTTCTATGCGATATTTCAACGGATTTCTCTCCGGCTTGATCTGGCTGTGATTGATCCTTGCTGGTTGGTAAGGGAATGGGGCCATCCTCGGCCTAGCCCTCCTCATCCGGAGATTAAGCGAACCAATAAGACTGGAGGTCTCTGGATGACATCAGTGAATAATAATAATCTAACCATGGAAAGTTAATTTGTTTTTCCCCAATGAGTGGGGAAAATGTCCATTCATCAAATTAACCATTTATACGTAGGGTATGATCCCCGTATGGGGATGGAGATGAAAACATCTCTTCCAGGTTCGCTGTTGGCGTCAAGATGTTCCAATCAGTTCTAATAGATAGAATAAGTCTCCTAATAATAAGAATATCCCTTGAAGCCCCCCCCCACTACCTTTACTGGGGAATCCACCAATTAGCATCCCCATAAGGGGATAATGCCCACTCAGAGCACCCTCCCTACCTCAGTTACTTGGTGCCACTTTCAGCATTAGCACTCCTTCTCACTCTCATCTTCTAGGCTTCAATTTATAACTAAGTATATTTTTATAGTTGACTTAAAAAGCTAATTTATACTCGTAAGTATTATATGGACTCCGTATCATTATTGCTGGTTCCTTACAAACACATTGCTAAGAGGCATAATCCCCATACGGGGATATGTTGGAAACTGGGAATAACATTTATCATTGGCTAATCTAACATAGCAGGTTTTATTAGGAGAGTAAATAGGCATCATTTGTAACACTCAATGTCTTTTAAAATCGCCTGCGAAATTTGCCCTATAAAGAGTTAAATGAAAATTGCAAAAAGTCACTGACTATGTGTACAGTCCTGTTTATTATGCAGTGGTTTTGTGAGTTTAGATCCGATTCTGGTCGAGTATGTTGAGAGTGTTATTGCATACTAACATCTCCTTGCTTCAGATAGTAATCACACTCTGCCTCCTATCTGATCTGATACATTAGATCGGGCTCCATTACGTCCCAATTCCCTTCAGCTTACGACAAATTGGTACGATGAGAAAATCCTATTCCACATTCATTAGTGTCACCATCTATAGAGCTTGTTGAAAATGTTGATGGATTTTGCGCCCACCTCTCTCGCTCACCTTTATTCACTCATCCTACGGTAATACGAGGTATTACACTGTCTTAGGAAGCATAAGTATAAATACATCCAAGTGTAAAATAGGAGATTGGCTTTGAAATTGAGTTAATTTTTGTATAAAATTAATATTTGAAATTGAACTCGTTGACTACATAGACTGGACTGTTCATTGAGAGTGGAATATTATGTAAACTATTTAAAGAAGTAGTCTCACTTTTGTGATTAAATTAATTTAAAGCTATTTGTTTTTGGGGATTTAGGCCTGGATATCTCTTATCTTGTTTATACTCATTCTCCAAACTACGCTCCCCAACCAACAAGAATCACTTGGTTCATAAGACAGTTTCTGAATTTGTTAAATTTCTTGAATGTTTTTTAGATAATAAAATAGTAGCCATTAGAGTAGAGAAGAGAGATTGAAGGCTACATTGAGCCCGAACAGGACTGAATGTGTTAAATTGCGGTGTTCATCACTTGCAGGATTCTTTATTTCTTGTTGGTTATTTTTCAGACCGTGGAAGAGCATATGGAGCTTTCATTCTCTAACATCTTAAAGCATTGGACACGGAGTCCGAACACATCTCCTCCCAAGAACAACAATAGCAACGGATCTCGTCATGTTCTCCTTAGGTTTTATCCTTCACAGTCTCTTAGAGGTTTGATCATTTCATTTTAACAATTATATAAAATAGTATAATTAACTCTTTCAATATTGATTTATTGTAAGATGCAGTACATGTGTGCTTGCATCCATGCCTGCTTATATATATATATATATATATATATATATATATATATATATATATATATATATATATATATATATATATGTTTGATGTTATTTTTCGTCGCTGGGATAGTATTTTTAGATGGAACGGCATTTTTCTCCAGCGGTGGTACTCCTCCTCACTTCTTCCCGGAATATTTCGATGGATTCATCTCCATCTTCTTCAGCCAGGTACTTGTTTCTTCCTCGGTGGTAGCCAAGGGAGCCTTGGCTACCACCGGCTACCACTCGGTGGAGCCTTGGCTACCACCGAGGAAGAAACAAGTACCTGGCTGAAGAAGATGGAGATGAATCCATCGAAATATTCCGGGAAGAAGTGAGGAGGAGTACCACCGCTGGAGAAAAATGCCGTTCCATCTAAAAATATATATATATATATATATATATATATATATATATATATATATATATATATATATATATATATATACCAGGTGTATGAGTATGGATTGCGGATTTTTGTCTCGAAAAACACACATTAATTCTCGGGAAATGATAATAATTGATTTATTCAAAGTATGCGCCATTGCTAGCTACACATTTTTCGCATCTTTCTGGCAATTTATGGATACCGCGCCAGTACCATTCCTCCTTTTTGGATGCGAACCATTCATCGAGCCATTTTTTCACATCTTCGTAAGAACTGAAGCGCCAATTGGAAAGTTCGTGTCCCATCGATGAAAACAAGTAGTAGTCGGAAGGGGCCAAGTCTGGTGAGTAGGGCGGGTGGGGCAACATATCCCAGCCAAGTGCAGAAATGGTGTCTTTGACCACCTTTGCTGTGTGTGCGGGAGCGTTGTCGTGCTGCAAAATCACTCTTTCGTGTCTTGTTTCCCATTCTGGCCGCTTTTCGATCAATGCATGGTTCAAATTGATCATTTGCTGTCGGTAGTGTTGCGTATTGACCGTTTCGCCCGGTGTCAGCAGCTCATAGTACACGATGCCCTTCTGGTCCCACCAAACACAGAGCATTGTCTTCTTTCCGAAGCGATTCGGTCTTGCGGTCGATGTTGATGGCTGGCCTGGGTCAACCCATGACTTTTTGCGCTTAGGATTCTCCAAATATATCCACTTTTCGTCGCCAGTCAATATCCGATGCTGAAACGACTTCCTTTCGTGCCTTTGAAGCAGCATTTCGCAAATGGTTTTTCGGTTTTCTTGCTGTCTTTCGTTCAATTCATGCGGCACCCATTTTCCGACCTTCTGGATCTTTCCCATGGCCTTCAAACGTAAGGAAACGGCTGATTGTGTCACATTTAACTGTTCTGCGAGTTTTTGTTGAGTTTGGGTGTCGTCTTCATCCAGCAATGCTTGCAATCTTCAAACGTTTTCGGGGGTTTTCCATGTTCCTTGTCACTGATGTCGAAATCACCACTTCTGAAGCGTCAGAACCAGCGTTCACAGGTGTCTTGCGATGGAGCATGACTGCCATAAGCTTGAACAAGCATTCGATGACTTTCAGCTGCTGTTTTCTCCAAAAGGAAACAAAATCGTAGCGATCCCCGCAAATCACACTTTTTAGGCACAAAAATCGACATTTTCAAGCGCGAAATAAACAATGATGCTATCAGTCTGACAATGTAGAACCAATATGGTGTTGAAGCACAACAATGGAAGTATAAAAGTCAGTATGCGTCAAATTCTGCATATACGAGTGGTGCTGCCAAGTGGTGAAATCCGCAATCCATACTCATATACCTGGTATATATATATATATATATATATATATATATATATATATATATATATATATAAAAAATAACATTGTAATTAAGTCACATTAATATAAATATAAAATAAATATAAGTAGTGTTGTGACCAAGGTACTAAAAATATTTTAAACCAAACAGTTTTAATAATGCTTTTTTGACTTCAAAAAAATATTCTAGATTTCAATTTATGAATATAGACAAATTTTCAAAATTATTATTTTATTTATGTATTTCTTGATAATCTTGAAATCCTACTTTAATCCAATGTGTTTCAGATGGAAACTCTAAGATGAAGAAAGTATACGAACAAGAAGCTAATGAATCCGATCCATATCGATGTCCGATTCATCTTTATGAATTCTATCTTTCTAAGTGGTAAGTCTCATCATTCTTTCTTTCTTTCTGACAAAGGCTGGTTCATTATTAAATCATCGCTTCGACGACATGAATCTAATTCTTTTCTGCCTCTGAGTTTAATATATCTCCTGCATGGAAGTTGTATTATGGAGTCTAGTCACCTACCAGTTCCCGGTCTGTATTCTACCCGCTAGACTTCATACAAATCAAGATTATAAAATAAACTAAATCTAAAATATCCAATCTCTTTTATGTTTTTCTACAATTAAGCTTTAGTTGGCTCTTCACTGTGAGGAAAACCTCTAAGAAAGTGTGCTCTGATAAAGAATTGTTATGCTTTCGAGTTGAGGTACTCGTTTTATAGGTTCGTTGACATAGGAAAAGGAATGAAACTCTCTGTCCTAGGTTTGATGATTAAGCAGACTAGATAGAAAGACCTCGTATCTGACATAGGAAATGGCTACACGGGAGTGAAAGCCACATATAGTTCTCTGTATTATTTAAATCTCATTTTAGCTTTTGAGGTATATCTGGAACAACTGGTATTTTTGTGATCTATGAGGTCTGAAATGTGTATATTTTTCATCGACATCTCCGGTCTGGATTGTCAGGTTGACGTCACAACCGGGATTCTTCTCTATGAAAGGAGAGAGGAACCGCACTAAGCATACGATCAGATGAATTAGCCTATAAAACAAAACAAACATAGCAAATCACATGTTTTACTAATTTATTTATTTTATCCTTTATTTGTTCCAGCCCAGAAAGTGTGAAGGCTAAAGGTGATTTATTCTATATGAGCCCAGAAAGATCGTGCGTTCCCGATTCTCCAATATGGTATTCAACATTGCCATTATCTCAGGATCTTATTGAACGGACTTTAAACAGATTCAAAATGGTGAAAGAAATCAATGACACACTCTTTTCTTCAGTTTAAACTTTTAGTCATTTTTATGACACTGCAGTTGACATAAGTTACCTGTGACTTTTTTATTCTTACTCAGACTTGTATGTGAAAAAGCCGGTGTAGTGTGCTACCTTATCTTTAGCTTGGTACATACAAAGAGCCATTCACATGCGGCTTACAAGATTAGTCTTAAGTTTCTATAACTTGGATTTCACAAGTACCTGTGTCATCATATGTGATGTATTATAAACAAGTCTGTATATATTTAAATATCTTTTACACAAGAGAAAAATTGTAGTTATGTGTGGATTGTATATTACGTGTAAATTTGTTTCTTTTTTATATCGTTCTTTCTATGTATATAGTAATTCATTGTTAACACTTAGAATAAATCGAAATATTTGTATATTTTCATATTTATTTTCCTCAGGATTTAATGGTTTTAGGCAAGACATTTTCGAGTTTTTGTTAATTAATATGAAATTGAATATTACCCTCGGTACTGGAAGAAAAGTCGCAGAATCAAAAGGAATTGTGTATTTTAGTTATTTATCAATTATGTAAATAGTAGTTTCAAATATCCATCATCTTTGTTAACCTTTTTTTTCAGATGATAAAAATATATTTTATTGTTTTTAATTTGATGATTTATACATTATTTCATGACCCTGAATACTAAATTAAGTGCTTACTTTAAATTGTATTATATTATTTATTTGTTAGGGGCAATGCATCATTTTTCTTAATTAAAAAAAAAATAATCATCAACTGGTTTAAAATAAAATTTGACAATTGTATGGTAAAGTGACATTTAAAATTTAAATGTAAAAAGTTTTAAATTTTTAGTAATTGTAATGTTTTCTTCTGAACTACTGTTCCTTTATTTTAAATTGAATTCTGTCAACTGGGAAATGCTTTTACAGGATATTTTGACTTATATTCGTGTTAAACACATACTTATAGACCTGGTTCCTATAAAGGTAGGTTATTTATATAATTACACTGGTCTTCAAAATAGACCTTTTTTTTTTGTCCCAAGAGATCTATATTGCATTTCTTGTAGGTCTTGATTTGATGCTCATGTTCTTGAGGTACCACCCGTTTTTCTGCATCACCCTCCAATTCTTAGATAAACAGGAAAAACAAAAAACAGCATTTTTCATCGAGCCTTGTCAGGTTGTCCGGACTTTTCTATCAGCTCCCCTGGCAATCGTAAAGGTTGACCATAGGTCATTTCAGCTGCACTTGTGGCATTGTCAACATGTAAGGCTGTTCGAAGACCGAGGAGTAACATGGGTGGCAGTGAGGCCCAGTCAGGGACATTTAATTGTGCCATAAGAGCGGTCTTCAGTGACTTACACCACCTTTCGACACAACCATTAGCTTGAGGATGGTATGCTGTGGTTCAACAACGCTGGAATACCAGAGACTTGGACAATTGGGGGAATAATTCAGACTCAAATTGACGTCCTTGATCTGCATGCAGGTACATCAAGGCGTGGTCTCCAGTTGGTACAGAGAGCTTCTGCGCAAGATGCAGTGGCTGAGCTTCAGGCCACCTCGTAAATGTTTATTTATTTATTTTTTCGCAAGTATGGAGACTCAACAACGAAGTGGCTTTATTTTATGTATGTATGAAAATACAGCAATAATTCACATTACAAAAAAATAATATTAATAATAGAGGAAGAGGACATAAGCCCTTCCTTGTAGAGGTTGGCTTTAGTTCTCAATCAGTTGTATTTATATTTGTATACGAATATAGTTCTTTCATATGAAATTAGATGAGGTCTTAAATGTTCGAGGTATTCAAATATTTGTCCCATGTAGTGACTGTCTTCTGTAAGTAGTTCGTGCATGTTTTGTGGGTTGTTATGATTTTGTCTTTGTCTACAGTCTGTCAGGATGTGTTTAACGGTAAGTGTTGCATTACAGTACTGACAAGTTGGCCTGTCCTGTCGTGTCATAAGGTAAGAGTGAGTGAGACGGGAATGGCCTATCCTTAGTCTGCACAGAACGACTTCTTCTCCTCTGTTACATCTGCTGCTGGAAGGCCATTCCCGGACTGTTTATTCAATCTCCCTTAGTTTCTTGTCTCATGATTCACATTTGTAAAATGAATCCCTGTGCCTCTGCCCGTAAGTCCTGGCACGTCGAGTTGTCTATGTCTAGATGATCTTTTTGTGCTGCAAGTTTTGCTTGTGTGTCTGCTTGAGTACTAGGATCGATATCTTCATGGCCTGGCAGCCAGTACATAGTCACAGTCTTGTTTAGTAGAGAAATTTTGTTACGTATGAGTGTTATTAATGGATTGTCATCGTAAATACCCTGTAATGTTAGTAATGTGCTCAGTGAGTCAGTGCATACTGTAATGTGTTTGTGGTGAGTGTAAGGTAGATTGTCTAATGCAAGTATTACAGCGTGGAATTCAGCTGAGTAGGAACTTGTCATTTGTGGTAATCTTGATGATATGATTTTTTTCTCTCACTTCAGCAGCTGCTCCGGTTCCTTCTGCTGATTTCGAACCGTCAGTGTAGATGAAGAATTGGTCTGTGTTTTCAGTCAAGCATGAACAGAATGTGTTCTGGAAGTTGGATCTGTTTTTTTGAATTTTGTCAGTTCAAGGTCAATTTTCAGATTTCTAACCATCCACGATATGTAAGTCCAGTCAGGTTTTTGTAGAGGTATAAGATGGTGTAGGTTAGGAATCTCACATAAAGGGGATGTTGTCTATTTGTAAGAGGTTGATAAAGTTCTAAATAATCTTGCTGTATAGAATTTGGAGTACATGGGCTATTGAGGAAATTACTTTTTATAACGAATTTGATACAGTTTAACATACGTCTGAGCTCCAATGGTGGTTCTCCACTTTCTGCATAGAGACTTACGGTTGGGCTTGACCTAACTGCACCAATTGCAAGACGTAGACCTGTTGAATGTATTGGGTCCAGTATTTTCAGTGTGCTGGTTCTGGCAGACGAATACGCTACACTCTCGTAATCCAGTATTGATCTGGTTTACGCTTGGTACAATGTAAGCATGAGACGTCTGTCCGCTCCTCATTTAGTGTTACCAAGAATCCTTAATAGGTGCAAAGTCTTCTTACATCTATTAACGAGTTCTTTCAGATGAGGCACCCAGGTGAGTCGATAGTCGAATATATGTCCTAGAAATTGTAGTGTGTTTGTAGGTGTGATTGCTTCATTCCGTAAGTATAAGTCAATGTTTGGTACTCGTCTCTTTCTTGTAAAAATTGTGTAGTGTGTTTTTGTTGTTGAGAAATGTAGTCCGTTAGTAACGCTCCAATTTTCTAGACTTGCTGTTTTGTTGAATTAATTCTTTGGCATAGTCCAGATTTCTTGCTTTAATATATATAAGCAAATCATCAACGTAGAGGCAGTAACGCACGGGAAGATAGATATGTTTTCGTACGGTGTCCATAGCTATTTTAAAGAATGTTGTACTGAGTAGGCTTCCCTGTGGCACACCATTTTCTTGCAGGAATTCATCAGACAACGTATTACCGATTTTCACTCTGAATGTTCTATTCGATAGAAAATTGATTACAAAATTCAAGAAGTTTCCATGAATATTCCAGTCAGATAATTTTGAAACGATAGTCCTATGCCACTCTGTGTCGTAAGCTTTTTCAATATCAAAGGATACGGCTAGTATTGATTCTTTTTTTACAAAAGCATTTAATATTTCGCTTTCTAACATTAAAATGTGGTCCATGGTTGAGTGATTTTGCCTGAATCCACACTGATAGTTAGACAGAAGTTGATTCTTTTCAAGAAACCATAGTAGCCTTTTATTCAGTATTCTTTCAAATAGCTTACAGACACAGTTGGTGAGTGCTATCGGCCGATAATTGTTGCACAGCGTTTGATCCTTATTGGGTTTTGGGATAGGCACAATTATTGACTCGTAAATGTTTATATAATTGTTAAACAGTATCGCATACCACTCGAAGGCGGAAGAGGTCCAAATGAAAATGCTAGAACCGGGCTGCTAGGGAGAAAGAGATGAAAGAATGAGCCTGCAACATTCCATGGCTTCATGAAAGAGTTCCGTCTGAGCCTGGAGCCGGATTTCGTGCAGGGCTACTTGGACAATAGCCTTGTCTTTAGCAAATCGATCGCCGAACCTAAGGAGAGTGTTTGAGCAGCTTCGCGCCTTTGGCATAAAGCTGTCGCCGGAGAAGACCCATCTGGGTCTATTAAGTGTGACCTTTTTGGGCCACATTATTTCTCAGGATGGGATCCGTCCTGACCACGGTAAGATAGAGGTCCTGGAGAATATCAAACTCTCCACCAATGTGAAAGAGATACTAAAGTACTACCGTCGGTTCGCCCCGAACATGGCGAAGAGGATATCCGCAATCAACGACCTTCTCAAGAAAGGAAAGAAAGTGAAGGTCACCGGGCCATGCTCCGGAATATGCAAAGTAGCATAGATATGCTCAAAGCTTCCCCGGTCCTTGCTTTCCCCGACTTCACTAAGCCGTTCGTTCTTACGACGGACGCCGTGATAGAGCAGTGCTCGAGCGACGAGGGCAGAACGGCGACCAGCAGAAGACTAACGGGAGAAACACACAGCGGAGCGCACTATGGGTAGAAACACACGTACAGCGGAGCGGAGCGGCAACCTTGGAGCTTACATACTGTGGAGTGGTGTTATGAACTCACTCGTGTGCGAAATTATAACTGGTGAACCAAATAAACTAACTCCAAAAACGATTTTTTGTGTTTTTTAAAGGTTTTCATTAGAATTATTTGTTGCAATAATTTTACATTAACTGTCAGGTTTTGTACATTTGTCCTGCTAACTTATTGTCGTATATTTTGAATGCACAACTAGTAATAATCAGACTAATAGTCTGTAGTGCTGATACAATCTCCTTTCAATAATTGTCAAATACTCCTCTGTTAAAATAGTTTTTATGTTTTATAGCTGTTACCCGGCGTGTCATGCTACACCTAATTTCTGCATATAGAAAAGCCTAAATAAATTAGAAACCAAATAAGTATTATTAAAATCTAATAACACGAATCTGTAACTGTTTCGAACCCGTGACCTCTCAACTGTGAGTCCTAGACGACTTTGACCTAACCTATAACACCCCCCCCCCCCGGTATCAAGACATACATGTATGACAAGTTTGGTAAAAATCGGTCTAACGGTGTGGATTTTTATTTAAAAAAAAAAAAAACATACAGAGAACAACTGGTAGACTTTTTGACCTGGCCTATGACAATCCCCTGATCAAGACCAACCTGTGTGCCCAGTTTGATTAAAATCTGTCAAACGGTGTGGGTTTGTATAAAGAACAAACATAAAGTACAGACAGATGGTAGCCGTTTTGACCTAGCCTATGGCAATCGCCGTATCAATATCAACCTGTGTTCCAACTTAGGTCAAAATCGGACGAACGGTGTGGATTTTTATAGGGAACAAACATACAGACAGGCAGCTGGTAGAGGTTTTTGACCAAGCCACCGGCACTCTCCAGATTAGGATCTACCTGTGTACCGAGGTTAGTCAAAATCGGACGAACGGTGTGGATTTGTATAAGGGACAAACATACAGACAGACAGCTGGTAGACGTTTTTGACATAGCCTACGACACTCCTCAGATTAAGATCCACATGTGTACCGAGTTTAGTCAAAATCGGACGAACGGTGTGGATTTGTTTAAGGGACAAACATACAGACAGACAGCTGGTAGATTTTTTTCACCTAGCCTAGGAGATCTCTCATATCAAGACCTACCATTATTCCAAGTTTGGTCAAAATCGGTCAAACGTTGTGGATTTGTATAAGGGACAAACATACAGACAGACAGCTCGTAGACGTTTTTGACTTAGCCTACGACACTGCCCAGATTAAGATCCACACGTGTACCGAGTTTAGTCAAAATCGGACGAACGGTGTGGATTTGTATAAGGGACAAACATACAGACAGACAGCTGATAGATTTTTTTGACCTAGCCTATGAGATTTCTCGTATCAAGAGCTACCATTATTATTCCAAGTTTGGTCAAAATCGGTCTAACGGTGTGGATTTGTATAAGGGACAAACATGCAGACAGAAAAACATACAGACACGTGATTTATATATATATATATACTAGCTGAATACCCGTGCTTCGTCACGGCAGATAAGTAGTTATTTTATTGCGTTAAATAATGTTTCATTAAAATTACGTTACTATACAATTCTGTGCAGTTTATTACAGCACGGTTCCCGTCATACTATATTTTATTCAATGGGCGTTAAAATTTAAAAGTTTATGTTTCCAAGAAGTCATATGGTAACACCCAATATATTTACGAGTATTACCAAGGTTATAGGCGAGGAGGCTGTGCAAGGGTTCCGGATATTATTACGTCGCCTGGAAAACCTAAGGATATGCCATACATCACGGTTTGACTGGGACAGTCCCGGTATTTTGCAATTGTTTCGGTGTCCCGCCCAGTTTTATCAATGTCCCGGAAAAGGCTGTAAGATGTAAAAAGTAATGAATTCATGTTTATAAGAACCTTTTTTAAATCGGTTACTTTCCTACAGTTAACATTTTTACTACTGCTCACAGTGTCAAAGATATGAGAAGTAATGTAACTGTAAAACGCTGGAACTACCTGCACAGCGCTGCCAGCTGCCAGACACTACTATTTGGCTGAGAGATTGTTTTAAGAAAATCAAGTAGCAAAAAAAGTTCCCTTCTTATTTTTAAGGTTTGGGTAGACTAACAGTTTAGGATTCCCCCTTCCCGTTAGTTGCTAGGCTTAAAACTCACCAACCATTTTGCTTATAATTTGTACTCTTTTTATCCCCCCTCCGTGGTATGCCCATCCCATATTAATGTGTCTCGGTTTAACTCTCCAAAAATATGGCAAGCCTATCTGACGGGGAGAGGCAGAAAAGAAACGCAATTAAAACTCTATGAGGGACAGTTTATATCTAGTAATTCAAGGTCTGCCATCATAGTGGAAATTAACCTCAATTAAAAATAATACTATGAAATAGATAAAGTACGATAACAGCTGTTCTTTATCGTCCTAGCAACGCAGGCTGCCTAGGCTTGCCTTCTCAAACCAACTCAAACTTTAAACCCCCCTAAAAATGCTTAAAAATACGAATATCAAAAAATCCTTTCTTAGCGAGCGCCTACGTTATATTATATAGGGAGTGTCCATGCAAAATTTCAAAATTTTCTGTCGAGCGGTTTGGGCTGGGCGTTGATAGATAAGTGAGTGAGTGAGTGGTATTTGACAAATATATAGTATATATATATACATATATATATATATATATATATATGTATATATATATAGTCGACTTCAGACCGACGTGACATGGTTATTTACACGGACTCACTGAGCTCACTTCAGGCACTACATGACAAATACACATATCATCCATTACTCTCACAAATACTTCAAAAAAATGCACTTTCAACAAAAACATGTAACATTGTACTACAATTGTGGTTGTACTGGTTACCTGGTCATGAAGGTCTAGGGAAAAATTCAATCGCAGACTCCCACGCAAAAAACGCTGCATGACAGGCACAAGTCAATTGTGGACCAATCACACATGAAGACATAAACAGAATTACAAAGAAATTTATGTTTGAAAACTGGGAACACTCTTGGACGACTCTTACAGACAACAAACTACGGGCTATTAAAAATACCGTCAAAGATTGGCCATCCAGTTATCGACTCAGTAGGAGGGACGAGGTGGTATTGCCTCGACTCTTACAGACAACAAACTACGGGCTATTAAAAATACCGTCAAGGATTGGCCATCCAGCTATCGACTCAGTAGGAGGGACGAGGTGGTATTGGCTCGACTCTTACAGACAGCAAACTACGGGCTATTAAAAATACCGTCAAAGATTGGCCATCCAGCTATCGACTCAGTAGGAGGGACGAGGTGGTATTGGCTCGACTCTTACAGACAACAAACTAAGGGCTATTAAAAATACCGTCAAAGATTGGCCATCCAGCTATCGAGTCAGTAGGAGGGACGAGGTGGTATTGGCTCGACTCTTACAGACAACAAACTACGGGCTATTAAAAATACCGTCAAAGATTGGCCATCCAGCTATCGACTCAGTAGGAGGGACGAGGTAGTATTGGCTCGACTCTTACAGACAACAAACTACGGGTTATTAAAAATACCGTCAAAGATTGGCCATCCAGCTATCGACTCAGTAGGAGGGACGAGATGGTATTGGCTCGATTCTTACAGACAACAAACTACGGGCTATTAAAAATACCGTCAAAGATTGGCCATCCAGCTATCGAGTCAGTAGGAGGGACGAGGTGGTATTGGCTCGACTCTTACAGACAACAAACTACGGGCTATTAAAAATACCGTCAAGGATTGGCCATCCAGCTATCGACTCAGTAGGAGGGACGAGGTGGTATTGCCTCGACTCTTACAGACAACAAACTACGGGCTATTAAAAATACCGTCAAGGATTGGCCATCCAGCTATCGACTCAGTAGGAGGGACGAGGTGGTATTGCCTCGACTCTTACAGACAACAAACTACGGGCTATTAAAAATACCGTCAAAGATTGGCCATCCAGCTATCGACTCAGTAGGAGGGACGAGGTGGTATTGGCTCGAGTCTTACAGACAACAAACTACGGGCTATTAAAAATACCGTCAAGGATTGGCCATCCAGCTATCGACTCAGTAGGAGGGACGAGGTGGTATTGGCTCGACTCTTACAGACAACAAACTACGGGCTATTAAAAATACCGTCAAAGATTGGCCATCCAGCTATCGACTCAGTAGGAGGGACGAGGTGGTATTGCCTCGACTCTTACAGACAACAAACTACGGGCTATTAAAAATACCGTCAAAGATTGGCCATCCAGCTATCGACTCAGTAGGAGGGACAAGGTGGTATTGGCTCGACTCTTACAGACAACAAACTACGGGCTATTAAAAATACCGTCAAAGATTGGCCATCCAGCTATCGACTCAGTAGGAGGGACGAGGTGGTATTGGCTCGACTCTTACAGACAACAAACTAAGGGCTATTAAAAATACCGTCAAAGATTGGCCATTCAGCTATCGACTCAGTAGGAGGGACGAGGTGGTATTGCCTCGACTCTTACAGACAACAAACTACGGGCTATTAAAAATACCGTCAAGGATTGGCCATCCAGCTATCGACTCAGTAGGAGGGACGAGGTGGTATTGGCTCGACTCTTACAGACAACAAACTACGGGCTATTAAAAATACCGTCAAAGATTGGCCATCCAGTTATCGACTCAGTAGGAGGGACGAGGTGGTATTGCCTCGACTCTTACAGACAACAAACTACGGGCTATTAAAAATACCGTCAAGGATTGGCCATCCAGCTATCGACTCAGTAGGAGGGACGAGGTGGTATTGGCTCGACTCTTACAGACAACAAACTACGGGCTATTAAAAATACCGCCAAGGATTGGCCATCCAGCTATCGACTCAGTAGGAGGGACGAGGTGGTATTGCCTCGACTCTTACAGACAACAAACTACGGGCTATTAAAAATACCGTCAAAGATTGGCCATCCAGCTATCGACTCAGTAGGAGGGACGAGGTGGTATTGGCTCGAGTCTTACAGACAACAAACTACGGGCTATTAAAAATACCGTCAAGGATTGGCCATCCAGCTATCGACTCAGTAGGAGGGACGAGGTGGTATTGGCTCGACTCTTACAGACAACAAACTACGGGCTATTAAAAATACCGTCAAAGATTGGCCATCCAGCTATCGACTCAGTAGGAGGGACGAGGTGGTATTGCCTCGACTCTTACAGACAACAAACTACGGGCTATTAAAAATACCGTCAAAGATTGGCCATCCAGCTATCGACTCAGTAGGAGGGACGAGGTGGTATTGGCTCGACTCTTACAGACAACAAACTACGGGCTATTAAAAATACCGTCAAAGATTGGCCATCCAGCTATCGACTCAGTAGGAGGGACGAGGTGGTATTGCCTCGACTCTTACAGACAACAAACTACGGGCTATTAAAAATACCGTCAAAGATTGGCCATCCAGCTATCGACTCAGTAGGAGGGACAAGGTGGTATTGGCTCGACTCTTACAGACAACAAACTACGGGCTATTAAAAATACCGTCAAAGATTGGCCATCCAGCTATCGACTCAGTAGGAGGGACGAGGTGGTATTGGCTCGACTCTTACAGACAACAAACTAAGGGCTATTAAAAATACCGTCAAAGATTGGCCATTCAGCTATCGACTCAGTAGGAGGGACGAGGTGGTATTGCCTCGACTCTTACAGACAACAAACTACGGGCTATTAAAAATACCGTCAAGGATTGGCCATCCAGCTATCGACTCAGTAGGAGGGACGAGGTGGTATTGGCTCGACTCTTACAGACAACAAACTACGGGCTATAAAAATACCGTCAAAGATTGGCCATCCAGTTATCGACTCAGTAGGAGGGACGAGGTGGTATTGGCTCGACTCTTACAGACAACAAACTACGGGCTATTAAAAATACCGTCAAGGATTGGCCATCCAGCTATCGACTCAGTAGGAGGGACGAGGTGGTATTGCCTCGACTCTTACAGACAACAAACTACGGGCTATTAAAAATACCGTCAAAGATTGGCCATCCAGCTATCGACTCAGTAGGAGGGACGAGGTAGTATTGGCTCGACTCTTACAGACAACAAACTACGGGTTATTAAAAATACCGTCAAAGATTGGCCATCCAGCTATCGACTCAGTAATAGGGACGAGGTGGTATTGGCTCGATTCTTACAGACAACAAACTACGGGCTATTAAAAATACCGTCAAAGATTGGCCATCCAGCTATCGAGTCAGTAGGAGGGACGAGGTGGTATTGGCTCGACTCTTACAGACAACAAACTACGGGCTATAAAAAATACCGTCAAGGATTGGCCATCCAGCTATCGACTCAGTAGGAGGGACGAGGTGGTATTGGCTCGACTCTTACAGACAACAAACTACGGGCTATTAAAAATACCGCCAAGGATTGGCCATCCAGCTATCGACTCAGTAGGAGGGACGAGGTGGTATTGCCTCGACTCTTACAGACAACAAACTACGGGCTATTAAAAATACCGTCAAAGATTGGCCATCCAGCTATCGACTCAGTAGGAGGGACGAGGTGGTATTGGCTCGAGTCTTACAGACAACAAACTACGGGCTATTAAAAATACCGTCAAGGATTGGCCATCCAGCTATCGACTCAGTAGGAGGGACGAGGTGGTATTGGCTCGACTCTTACAGACAACAAACTACGGGCTATTAAAAATACCGTCAAAGATTGGCCATCCAGCTATCGACTCAGTAGGAGGGACGAGGTGGTATTGCCTCGACTCTTACAGACAACAAACTACGGGCTATTAAAAATACCGTCAAAGATTGGCCATCCAGCTATCGACTCAGTAGGAGGGACGAGGTGGTATTGGCTCGACTCTTACAGACAACAAACTACGGGCTATTAAAAATACCGTCAAAGATTGGCCATCCAGCTATCGACTCAGTAGGAGGGACGAGGTGGTATTGGCTCGACTCTTACAGACAACAAACTACGGGCTATTAAAAATACCGTCAAAGATTGGCCATCCAGCTATCGACTCATTAGGAGGGACGAGGTGGTATTGCCTCGACTCTTACAGACAACAAACTACGGGCTATTAAAAATACCGACAAGGATGGCCATCCAGCTATCGACTCAGTAGGAGGGACGAGGTGGTATTGCCTATACTCTTACAGACAACAAACTACGGGCTATTACAAATACCGTCAAAGATTGGCCATCCAGCTATCGACTCAGTAGGAGGGACGAGGTAGTATTGGCTCGACTCTTACAGACAACAAACTACGGACTATGAAAAATACCGTCAAAGATTGGCCATCCAGCTATCGACTCAGTAGGAGGGACGAGGTAGTATTGGCTCGACTCTGACAGACAACAAACTACGGGCTATTAAAAATACCGTCAAAGATTGGCCATCCAGCTATCGACTCAGTAGGAGGGACGAGGTGGTATTGGCTCGACTCTTACAGACAACAAACTACGGGCTATTAAAAATACCGTCAAAGATTGGCCATCCAGCTATCGACTCAGTAGGAGGGACGAGGTGGTATTGGCTCGACTCTTACAGACAAAAAACTACGGGCTATTAAAAATACCGTCAAGGATTGGCCATCCAGCTATCGACTCAGTAGGAGGGACAAGGTGGTATTGGCTCGACTCTTACAGACAACAAACTACGGGCTATTAAAAATACCGTCAAAGATTGGCCATCCAGCTATCGAGTCAGTAGGAGGGACGAGGTGGTATTGGCTCGACTCTTACAGACAACAAACTACGGGCTATTAAAAATACCGTCAAAGATTGGCCATCCAGCTATCGAGTCAGTAGGAGGGACGAGGTGGTATTGGCTCGACTCTTACAGACAACAAACTACGGGCTATTAAAAATACCGTCAAGGATTGGCCATCCAGTTATCGACTCAGTAGGAGGGACGAGGTGGTATTGCCTCGACTCTTACAGACAACAAACTACGGGCTATTAAAAATACCGTCAAAGATTGGCCATTCAGCTATCGACTCAGTAGGAGGGACGAGGTGGTATTGGCTCGACTCTTACAGACAACAAACTACGGGCTATTAAAAATACCGTCAAGGATTGGCCATCCAGCTATCGACTCAGTAGGAGGGACGAGGTGGTATTGGCTCGACTCTTACAGACAACAAACTACGGGCTATTAAAAATACCGTCAAAGATTGGCCATCCAGCTATCGACTCAGTAGGAGGGACAAGGTGGTATTGGCTCGACTCTTACAGACAACAAACTACGGGCTATTAAAAATACCGTCAAGGATTGGCCATCCAGCTATCGACTCAGTAGGAGGGACGAGGTGGTATTGCCTCGACTCTTACAGACAACAAACTACGGGCTATTAAAAATACCGTCAAAGATTGGCCATCCAGCTATCGACTCAGTAGGAGGGACGAGGTAGTATTGGCTCGACTCTTACAGACAACAAACTTCGGGCTATTAAAAATACCGTCAAAGATTGGCCATCCAGCTATCGACTCAGTAGGAGGGACGAGGTGGTATTGGCTCGACTCTTACAGACAACAAACTACGGGCTATTAAAAATACCGTCAAAGATTGGCCATCCAGCTATCGACTCAGTAGGAGGGACGAGGTGGTATTGGCTCGACTCTTACAGACAACAAACTACGGGCTATTAAAAATACCGTCAAAGATTGGCCATCCAGCTATCGACTCAGTAGGAGGGACGAGGTGGTATTGCCTCGACTCTTTTAGACAACAAACTACGGGCTATTAAAAATACCGTCAAGGATTGGCCATCCAGCTATCGACTCAGTAGGAGGGACAAGGTGGTATTGGCTCGACTCTTACAGACAACAAACTACGGGCTATTAAAAATACCGTCAAAGATTGGCCATCCAGCTATCGACTCAGTAGGAGGGACGAGGTGGTATTGGCTCGACTCTTACAGACAACAAACTAAGGGCTATTAAAAATACCGTCAAAGATTGGCCATTCAGCTATCGACTCAGTAGGAGGGACGAGGTGGTATTGCCTCGACTCTTACAGACAACAAACTACGGGCTATTAAAAATACCGTCAAGGATTGGCCATCCAGCTATCGACTCAGTAGGAGGGACGAGGTGGTATTGGCTCGACTCTTACAGACAACAAACTACGGGCTATTAAAAATACCGTCAAAGATTGGCCATCCAGTTATCGACTCAGTAGGAGGGACGAGGTGGTATTGGCTCGACTCTTACAGACAACAAACTACGGGCTATTAAAAATACCGTCAAGGATTGGCCATCCAGCTATCGACTCAGTAGGAGGGACGAGGTGGTATTGCCTCGACTCTTACAGACAACAAACTACGGGCTATTAAAAATACCGTCAAAGATTGGCCATCCAGCTATCGACTCAGTAGGAGGGACGAGGTAGTATTGGCTCGACTCTTACAGACAACAAACTACGGGTTATTAAAAATACCGTCAAAGATTGGCCATCCAGCTATCGACTATGTAGGAGGGACGAGGTGGTATTGGCTCGATTCTTACAGACAACAAACTACGGGCTATTAAAAATACCGTCAAAGATTGGCCATCCAGCTATCGAGTCAGTAGGAGGGACGAGGTGGTATTGGCTCGACTCTTACAGACAACAAACTACGGGCTATAAAAAATACCGTCAAGGATTGGCCATCCAGCTATCGACTCAGTAGGAGGGACGAGGTGGTATTGGCTCGACTCTTACAGACAACAAACTACGGGCTATTAAAAATACCGCCAAGGATTGGCCATCCAGCTATCGACTCAGTAGGAGGGACGAGGTGGTATTGCCTCGACTCTTACAGACAACAAACTACGGGCTATTAAAAATACCGTCAAAGATTGGCCATCCAGCTATCGACTCAGTAGGAGGGACGAGGTGGTATTGGCTCGACTCTTACAGACAACAAACTACGGGCTATTAAAAATACCGTCAAAGATTGGCCATCCAGCTATCGACTCATTAGGAGGGACGAGGTGGTATTGCCTCGACTCTTACAGACAACAAACTACGGGCTATTAAAAATACCGTCAAGGATGGCCATCCAGCTATCGACTCAGTAGGAGGGACGAGGTGGTATTGCCTATACTCTTACAGACAACAAACTACGGGCTATTACAAATACCGTCAAAGATTGGCCATCCAGCTATCGACTCAGTAGGAGGGACGAGGTAGTATTGGCTCGACTCTTACAGACAACAAACTACGGACTATGAAAAATACCGTCAAAGATTGGCCATCCAGCTATCGACTCAGTAGGAGGGACGAGGTAGTATTGGCTCGACTCTGACAGACAACAAACTACGGGCTATTAAAAATACCGTCAAAGATTGGCCATCCAGCTATCGACTCAGTAGGAGGGACGAGGTGGTATTGGCTCGACTCTTACAGACAAAAAACTACGGGCTATTAAAAATACCGTCAAGGATTGGCCATCCAGCTATCGACTCAGTAGGAGGGACAAGGTGGTATTGGCTCGACTCTTACAGACAACAAACTACGGGCTATTAAAAATACCGTCAAAGATTGGCCATCCAGCTATCGAGTCAGTAGGAGGGACGAGGTGGTATTGGCTCGACTCTTACAGACAACAAACTACGGGCTATTAAAAATACCGTCAAAGATTGGCCATCCAGCTATCGAGTCAGTAGGAGGGACGAGGTGGTATTGGCTCGACTCTTACAGACAACAAACTACGGGCTATTAAAAATACCGTCAAGGATTGGCCATCCAGTTATCGACTCAGTAGGAGGGACGAGGTGGTATTGCCTCGACTCTTACAGACAACAAACTACGGGCTATTAAAAATACCGTCAAAGATTGGCCATTCAGCTATCGACTCAGTAGGAGGGACGAGGTGGTATTGGCTCGACTCTTACAGACAACAAACTACGGGCTATTAAAAATACCGTCAAGGATTGGCCATCCAGCTATCGACTCAGTAGGAGGGACGAGGTGGTATTGGCTCGACTCTTACAGACAACAAACTACGGGCTATTAAAAATACCGTCAAAGATTGGCCATCCAGCTATCGACTCAGTAGGAGGGACAAGGTGGTATTGGCTCGACTCTTACAGACAACAAACTACGGGCTATTAAAAATACCGTCAAGGATTGGCCATCCAGCTATCGACTCAGTAGGAGGGACGAGGTGGTATTGCCTCGACTCTTACAGACAACAAACTACGGGCTATTAAAAATACCGTCAAAGATTGGCCATCCAGCTATCGACTCAGTAGGAGGGACGAGGTAGTATTGGCTCGACTCTTACAGACAACAAACTACGGGCTATTAAAAATACCGTCAAAGATTGGCCATCCAGCTATCGAGTCAGTAGGAGGGACGAGGTGGTATTGGCTCGACTCTTACAGACAACAAACTACGGGCTATTAAAAATACCGTCAAGGATTGGCCATCCAGTTATCGACTCAGTAGGAGGGACGAGGTGGTATTGGCTCGACTCTTACAGACAACAAACTACGGGCTATTAAAAATACCGCCAAGGATTGGCCATCCAGCTATCGACTCAGTAGGAGGGACGAGGTAGTATTGGCTCGACTCTTACAGACAACAAACTACGGGCTATTAAAAATACCGTCAAAGATTGGCCATCCAGCTATCGACTCAGTAGGAGGGACGAGGTGGTATTGGCTCGACTCTTACAGACAACAAACTACGGGCTATTAAAAATACCGTCAAAGATTGGCCATCCAGCTATCGACTCAGTAGGAGGGACGAGGTGGTATTGCCTCGACTCTTTTAGACAACAAACTACGGGCTATTAAAAATACCGTCAAGGATTGGCCATCCAGCTATCGACTCAGTAGGAGGGACAAGGTGGTATTGGCTCGACTCTTACAGACAACAAACTACGGGCTATTAAAATTACCGTCAAAGATTGGCCATCCAGCTATCGACTCAGTAGGAGGGACGAGGTGGTATTGGCTCGACTCTTACAGACAACAAACTAAGGGCTATTAAAAATACCGTCAAAGATTGGCCATTCATCTATCGACTCAGTAGGAGGGACGAGGTGGTATTGCCTCGACTCTTACAGACAACAAACTACGGGCTATTAAAAATACCGTCAAGGATTGGCCATCCAGCTATCGACTCAGTAGGAGGGACGAGGTGGTATTGGCTCGACTCTTACAGACAACAAACTACGGGCTATTAAAAATACCGTCAAAGATTGGCCATCCAGTTATCGACTCAGTAGGAGGGACGAGGTGGTATTGGCTCGACTCTTACAGACAACAAACTACGGGCTATTAAAAATACCGTCAAGGATTGGCCATCCAGCTATCGACTCAGTAGGAGGGACGAGGTGGTATTGCCTCGACTCTTACAGACAACAAACTACGGGCTATTAAAAATACCGTCAAAGATTGGCCATCCAGCTATCGACTCAGTAGGAGGGACGAGGTAGTATTGGCTCGACTCTTACAGACAACAAACTACGGGTTATTAAAAATACCGTCAAAGATTGGCCATCCAGCTATCGACTATGTAGGAGGGACGAGGTGGTATTGGCTCGATTCTTACAGACAACAAACTACGGGCTATTAAAAATACCGTCAAAGATTGGCCATCCAGCTATCGAGTCAGTAGGAGGGACGAGGTGGTATTGGCTCGACTCTTACAGACAACAAACTACAAACTACGGGCTATAAAAAATACCGTCAAGGATTGGCCATCCAGCTATCGACTCAGTAGGAGGGACGAGGTGGTATTGGCTCGACTCTTACAGACAACAAACTACGGGCTATTAAAAATACCGCCAAGGATTGGCCATCCAGCTATCGACTCAGTAGGAGGGACGAGGTGGTATTGCCTCGACTCTTACAGACAACAAACTACGGGCTATTAAAAATACCGTCAAAGATTGGCCATCCAGCTATCGACTCAGTAGGAGGGACGAGGTGGTATTGGCTCGAGTCTTACAGACAACAAACTACGGGCTATTAAAAATACCGTCAAGGATTGGCCATCCAGCTATCGACTCAGTAGGAGGGACGAGGTGGTATTGGCTCGACTCTTACAGACAACAAACTACGGGCTATTAAAAATACCGTCAAAGATTGGCCATCCAGCTATCGACTCAGTAGGAGGGACGAGGTGGTATTGCCTCGACTCTTACAGACAACAAACTACGGGCTATTAAAAATACCGTCAAAGATTGGCCATCCAGCTATCGACTCAGTAGGAGGGACGAGGTGGTATTGGCTCGACTCTTACAGACAACAAACTACGGGCTATTAAAAATACCGTCAAAGATTGGCCATCCAGCTATCGACTCAGTAGGAGGGACGAGGTGGTATTGGCTCGACTCTTACAGACAACAAACTACGGGCTATTAAAAATACCGTCAAAGATTGGCCATCCAGCTATCGACTCAGTAGGAGGGACGAGGTGGTATTGGCTCGACTCTTACAGACAACAAACTACGGGCTATTAAAAATACCGTCAAGGATGGCCATCCAGCTATCGACTCAGTAGGAGGGACGAGGTGGTATTGGCTCGACTCTTACAGACAACAAACTACGGGCTATTAAAAATACCGTCAAAGATTGGCCATCCAGCTATCGACTCAGTAGGAGGGACGAGGTGGTATTGGCTCGACTCTTACAGACAACAAACTACGGGCTATTAAAAATACCGTCAAAGATTGGCCATCCAGCTATCGACTCATTAGGAGGGACGAGGTGGTATTGCCTCGACTCTTACAGACAACAAACTACGGGCTATTAAAAATACCGTCAAGGATGGCCATCCAGCTATCGACTCAGTAGGAGGGACGAGGTGGTATTGCCTATACTCTTACAGACAACAAACTACGGGCTATTACAAATACCGTCAAAGATTGGCCATCCAGCTATCGACTCAGTAGGAGGGACGAGGTAGTATTGGCTCGACTCTTACAGACAACAAACTACGGGCTATTAAAAATACCGTCAAGGATTGGCCATCCAGCTATCGAGTCAGTTGGAGGGACGAGGTGGTATTGGCTCGACTCTTACAGACAACAAACTACGGGCTATTAAAAATACCGTCAAGGATTGGCCATCCAGCTATCGAGTCAGTAGGAGGGACGAGGTGGTATTGGCTCGACTCTTACAGACAACAAACTACGGGCTATTAAAAATACCGTCAAAGATTGGCCATCCAGCTATCGACTCAGTAGGAGGGACAAGGTGGTATTGCCTCGACTCTTACAGACAACAAACTACGGGCTATTAAAAATACCGTAAAGGATTGGCCATCCAGCTATCGACTCAGTAGGAGGGACGAGGTGGTATTGGCTCGACTCTTACAGACAACAAACTACGGGCTATTAAAAATACCGTCAAGGATTGGCCATCCAGCTATCGACTCAGTAGGAGGGACGAGGTGGTATTGGCTCGACTCTTTTAGACAACAAACTACGGGCTATTAAAAATACCGTCAAGGATTGGCCATCCAGCTATCGACTCAGTAGGAGGGACAAGGTGGTATTGCCTCGACTCTTACAGACAACAAACTACGGGCTATTAAAAATACCGTCAAAGATTGGCCATCCAGCTATCGACTCAGTAGGAGGGACGAGGTGGTATTGCCTCGACTCTTACAGACAACAAACTACGGGCTATTAAAAATACCGTCAAGGATTGGCCATCCAGCTATCGAGTCAGTAGGAGGGACGAGGTGGTATTGGCTCGACTCTTACAGACAACAAACTACGGGCTATTAAAAATACCGTCAAGGATTGGCCATCCAGCTATCGAGTCAGTAGGAGGGACGAGGTGGTATTGGCTCGACTCTTACAGACAACAAACTACGGGCTATTAAAAATACCGTCAAAGATTGGCCATCCAGCTATCGACTCAGTAGGAGGGACGAGGTGGTATTGCCTCGACTCTTACAGACAACAAACTACGGGCTATTAAAAATACCGTCAAGGATTGGCCATCCAGCTATCGACTCAGTAGGAGGGACGAGGTGGTATTGGCTCGACTCTTACAGACAACAAACTACGGGCTATTAAAAATACCGTCAAGGATTGGCCATCCAGCTATCGACTTAGTAGGAGGGACGAGGTGGTATTGGCTCGACTCTTTTAGACAACAAACTACGGGCTATTAAAAATACCGTCAAGGATTGGCCATCCAGCTATCGACTCAGTAGGAGGGACAAGGTGGTATTGCCTCGACTCTTACAGACAACAAACTACGGGCTATTAAAAATACCGTCAAAGATTGGCCATCCAGCTATCGACTCAGTAGGAGGGACGAGGTGGTATTGCCTCGACTCTTACAGACAACAAACTACGGGCTATTAAAAATACCGTCAAAGATTGGCCATCCAGCTATCGACTCAGTAGGAGGGACAAGGTGGTATTGGCTCGACTCTTACAGACAACAAACTACGGGCTATTAAAAATACCGTCAAGGATTGGCCATCCAGCTATCGACTCAGTAGGAGGGACGAGGTGGTATTGGCTCGACTCTTTTAGACAACAAACTACGGGCTATTAAAAATACCGTCAAGGATTGGCCATCCAGCTATCGACTCAGTAGGAGGGACAAGGTGGTATTGCCTCGACTCTTACAGACAACAAACTACGGGCTATTAAAAATACCGTCAAAGATTGGCCATCCAGCTATCGACTCAGTAGGAGGGACAAGGTGGTATTGCCTCGACTCTTACAGACAACAAACTACGGGCTATTAAAAATACCGTCAAAGATTGGCCATCCAGCTATCGACTCAGTAGGAGGGACAAGGTGGTATTGGCTCGACTCTTACAGACAACAAACTACGGGCTATTAAAAATACCGTCAAGGATTGGCCATCCAGCTATCGACTCAGTAGGAGGGACGAGGTGGTATTGGCTCGACTCTTACAGACAACAAACTACGGGCTATTAAAAATACCGTCAAAGATTGGCCATCCAGCTATCGACTCAGTAGGAGGGACGAGGTGGTATTGGCTCGACTCTTTTAGACAACAAACTACGGGCTATTAAAAATACCGTCAAGGATTGGCCATCCAGCTATCGACTCAGTAGGAGGGACGAGGTGGTATTGCCTCGACTCTTACAGACAACAAACTACGGACTATGAAAAATACCGTCAAAGATTGGCCATCCAGCTATCGACTCAGTAGGAGGGACGAGGTAGTATTGGCTCGACTCTTACAGACAACAAACTACGGGCTATTAAAAATACCGTCAAAGATTGGCCATCCAGCTATCGAGTCAGTAGGAGGGACAAGGTGGTATTGGCTCGACTCTTACAGACAACAAACTACGTTTTATTAAAAAAAAGTCCGATTCGCAAGAACTGCGTCATCTTAGCGCGGTTCCGTTCTTATCTCTAGTGTTTATGAAGGCATAGAATAGAAACAGTTATTACTTTTTTTAGATCAATAGGGAAACACCTAT